>JAVJIF010031566.1:0-265840 GCA_038442645.1 Agave tequilana | reverse complement strand
AAATGGAGGGTTGCAGGGCTTCCGGCTGCCACCCGCCCTCAAGAACACACACTGCTCCTGGCTTTAGTCAGCTAGGGCGCTTTCGACTTTTGCGTCATTGCCATGGCGCAATCAGCTCCAATTGTACACCTGGATCAGATGCGGTTCCAAGGAGTGAGTACGGCCTCTGAGAGAGAGAGGGACTTCTTTGTACTCCTTAATTGTAACACTCAATCTTTTATATAGAGAGCGTTTTGTATCACTTTCATATGCTTGAATATCAATAAAAGTGACACTTTTCTTTTTGCCTCTTTCTGTTGTCTTGAATGTTTTGTTTTAGAAGCAAAAGAATGATTTTGGTGGACCCCGCCACTTTATAAAAGAAAGTGACAAGTAGAGTGTGTACCCCCAGAGAAGGTGAACTTTTATCAAGGATTTGGGATTAACTTTGATTTAAGATCAGCTGGGGATTTTGATGGAAGCATTGTTTATCGGTGTAATGTTAACCAACAATGCCTCCAAAATGAATTTGATACTCGGTTTGGGAGAATATCAAATGAAACTAGACTCGTGGGGAATCTAGTGAGATTTTTACCGTTAGAGGTGTGATATTAACTTAACGGTTAGAAGTAGCCTTGTCAGAAGTGTAATGTTAACTTGACAAGGACGTGAGTTAGAGGTGTGATATTAACCTAACTCATCAGCATCTCAGTTTTATTTGGGAAAACTGAGGGTGTCACTGTCATAGGTGTGATGTTTAACTTAACAGTGATAGTAATGCTAGAGGTGTAATGTTGAACTTGGCATTGGTCGTCTCGGCTTAAAGAAGTCGAGGAAAGGTCATAGCCATAGGTGTATGTTTGAACTTAGCAATGACTCGGATGCTAGAAGTGTAGTGTTAACTTGGCATCGTCCGTCTCGGCTTGGACAAGAAGTCGAGGAAAGGTCATAGCCATAGGTGTATTGTTGAACTTAGTAATGACTCGGATGCTAGAAGTGTAGTGTTAACTTGGCATCGTCCATTTCAGCTTCGATATGGAAGTCTGAAGAAAGGTGACTGTCAGAGGTGTGATATTAACTTGACAGGCACTCGATGTACTGCTTAGAGGTGTAATGTTAACTTAAACAGTATTTGTCAGAGGTGTAATGTTAACTTGACAAGAATTGGCTCGTGATAAGAGCAATTTGAGGACCTGTCATTCTATTGAGAGAATTGACAAGTGGAATTTGAAATGCCAGAGGTATAGTGTTAACTTGGCAAATTTGAGAGTTTGTTACTCTATGCAGAGTTAACAAGCAAAGTTTATACCCGACAAAGGGTATTCATTACCAGAGGTATAGTGTTAACGTAGTAATGATTGCACTTTGTGGTCCTACCATTCTATGGATGAGAATTGGTAAGGGATTTTGGAGGAAAGAGTGGACTCGAGTCCACTTAGGATTTTTAGCAAACCCTCAGCTATCAACGGATTTGACATGCCTTTACCAACTACCGTTTGAGTTGGGCTAGCCATGCTATTCCCCTCAGCATGATGAGTTGTCGAGGACTTATGTTGGGCTTAAAGGCCAACATTTTCCTCTATCCTTAGCCGTCGAGGGCGTCGGATCAAATGGGAACGTGTCCCTTAGGATTTTTAGCAAATCCTCAGCTGTCAACGGGTTTGACATGCCTTTACCAACTACCGTTTGAGTTGGGCTAGCCATGCTATTCCCCTCAGCATGGTGAGTTGTCGAGGACTTATGTTGGGCTTAAAGGCCAACATTTTCCTCTATCCTTAGCCGTCGAGGGCGTCGGATGTTTGATCAGAGGTGTACTTTTAACTTGATCGGAAGAAGAGTACTATTAAGGATAGTACTTCTTCAAGAATTTGCCATTGATCGGCATCATGAGTGTATCACCATTTGAAGTTATGAGGCGATATGATCCATTCGAGTAGACTGACTCTACCACAAATGGTCCCTCCCATTTGGGCTGAAATTTTCCTTTTGTCTTGTGCGTCATGACCATGGGTCTTCGGACAGCTAAGACAAGGTCGCCTTTCTTGAAAGTTTGCGCTTTGACTTTCTTGTTGAAGGCTCTGGTGATACGAGCTTGGTAAAGCTCGATTTGTTGTTGGGCCTGCAAACGCTTGTCGTCTAAGGCTTCCAACTCCTGGAGTCGCTGCTGATGCTTCTCCTCAGTTGTCATTTCCGCTGTCAAGGCGACGCGTAGAGAGGGAATTTGTATTTCCAATGGAAGGACGGCTTCACATCCGTATACCAAGGAAAATGGCGTGGCTTTAGTTGGGGTTCGCACCGTTGTGCGGTAGGCCCATAAGCATTCACCCAGCTTGTCGTCCCAGTCTCGTTGACTTTTCGAGACGAACTTTTTGAGAAGCTTGCCAATAGTCTTGTTGAAGGCTTCTGCAAGACCGTTAGCAGCAGGATAGTATGCCGTTGAGGACACACTCTGGATTCTGAACTTCGCGCAGAATCTCTGGAAGGCCTGGCTGATGAACTGGGGTCCATTGTCATGGATGATACGCCGAGGCACACCGAAGCGGTAAATAACGTGATGTTTCACGAACTTGATCACGTTAGAAGATTTCACCTCTTTCAAAGGGATAGCTTCGGCCCACTTAGAGAAGTAATCGGTTATCGCTAGAATGAACCGATGTCCTTTCGATGATGGTGGGCTGATAGGGCCAACTACGTCCATCCCCCACATTTCAAACGGCCAAGTAGAGGTCGTTGAGTGGAGGTACCCTGGTGCTTGATGGATGAAATCGCCGTGTATTTGGCAGGCGTAACATCTCTTAGCATAAGCGACAGCATCGGCAATCATCTTGGGCCAATAGTAACCCATCCTTGGAGTCGATGTGCCAATTTCGGGCCAGGTTGATGAGCTCCACGAGTACCATCGTGGGCTTCTTTCAATACTCCTTGGGCTTCTTTTGATGAGAGGCATCGGAGCAGGATCCCGTCATGCGATCGACGATACAATGTTCGCGAAATCGCATTATAGTAGAATTTTGGGGCTTTCCTCCGAATGGCGGCCGCCTCCTTGGTGTCTTCGGGCAGAATGCCGTATAAGACAAAATCAATGTAGGGAATCGCCAGTCTTTAAGCCCTGAAGCGGTCGACACTTCAAGTGTTTCCTTGTCGTGATGGTCTCCCGTTGACCCTGGACAGTCCCCGAGGGGAATTTTTGGACAGTATAGGTCGTGGCTATAGACGAATACTTTCTCCATTGCTCCAGCTGGAAGAGCTAAGGAAGCAGCGAGGGATGCGAGTGCATCCGCATGTGCATTTTGCCTGCGCGGTACATGGTCGATGTAGAAGTTTGAAACCTTTCGCCATGTGAATTGTCGCGTTGTAGTAGGGTACTAGATCTTCATGTCTAGCCTCGTACTCTCCGCGAACTTGGCTGACGATGAGTTTAGAGTCACCGTAAGCCTCGAGATTTTTAACGCCAATCTCATCGGCGAATTGCATCCCAATCAAAAGAGCGTTGTATTCCGCCACATTGTTGGAGCAGGGCTCGGTTAACGAGATAGCTCAGGGAATCACATAATTTTGTGGGGAGACGAGTACTACTCCTACCCCCGCTACTATGTGTCCCTTCGGGCTTGTTCTTGATGCACCATCGAAGAAAAGTTACCATACTTGACTTTCGAACGATGTCTGAGTCAGGTAGACTTCAGCGGCCTCATCTGGGAGATCCTCATAGAGTTTGGCTGTCCTTGGATCTGGGTGCTCAGCTAGGAAGTCCGCCACCGCTTGTCCTTTAATGGCCTTCTGGGGTAAAAATGCATCTCATATTGGGATAACAATATAGCCCATTTTGCCAGCCGGCCATTTAGTGAAGAAGGCTTTGTCATAAGTAACCTCAGAGGGTTGACTTTTGATATGACATTTATAGTCTGGCCTACCAGATAGTGTCGCATTTTCTGAATGGCGAACACTAGTGCCAAACATTCCTTCTCGATCGGGTTGTACCGATGTTCGCTCCGATCATTGTTCTACTCAGATAGTAGATTGCCTGTTCTCGTCCTTGTTCATCATTCTGAGCTAGTAGAGCTCCCAGTGAATGATCCATTGCTCGGACGTACACCAGGAAAGGCTTTCCGGACACCGGAGCTGCAAGGACTGTGGTTGGGTGAGGTAGTGTTTGATCTCCTCAAATGCTTTTGACAAGCGTCGTCCCAAATGAATGAAACACCCTTTTTCATCAGCTTGGCGAAGGGTTGGCATCTCCCGGAAAGTTTTGATATGAACCTGCGGATGTACGCCAATCGTCCTTGTAATCCCCTGAGCTCCTTGAGGCTTCTGGGGGGTTGCATCTCTTGGATAGCGCGGACTTTCTCTGGATCCAAATAGATTCCTTTGGAAGTCACAACAAATCCTAGGAATTTGCCACTGGCTACCCCCAGGAAGGATTTGGTGGGTTCATCTTCAATTGATGAGCCCGCATGATGTCGAAGACCACCTTCAGGTCTGCTATGTGATCACCTTTAGTGCGACTCTTCACCGCGATGTCATCGACATAGCATTCCACCGTTTTCCGCATTTGCTGATGGAAAATGGCGTTCATGGCCCTTTGGTATGTTGCCCCTGCATTTTTCAGTCCGAAGGGCATGACGGTGTAACAATATACCCCTAGAGGAGTCCTGAAGGAGGTATGCTTTTCGTCATCGGGATACATCTTGATTTGATTGTATCCTGAGAACCCGTCCATAAAGGACATTCGCTCGAATCCACAAGTATTGTCAATCATGACATCTGTGATTGGCAATGGGAATTCGTCTTTGGGCAGGCCTCGTTTAGATCACGGAAGTCGATGCAGATCCGGATCTTCCCGTTCTTCTTGGCGACGGGGACGATGTTGGCTACCCAGTCGGGATGTTGTTCTTCCCGGATGAAGCCAGAATCGATGAGCTTTCTCTGACTTCTGATTGAATTGCCTCTATTATCTCTGGACGGAACCGTCGCTGCTGTTGTTTACAGGCTTCATGTCTGGATTGATGTTGAGGCGATGCATAGCCACTTGAGGATCAAGTCCAGGCATGTCCTCATAATTCCAGGCGAAGACATCTATATACTCTTGTACAAGAGATATTAAATCCTTCTTCTCTGGAGGCGACAGGCCGTCACTTATGAAGATGGGCTTGGGGTTGGTCTCATCTCCTAGGTTGATCTGAACAACCTTGTCATCTGTGGGTGGCTCACGCTGTTCAAAGCGGATATCCCAAAGAGCATTCAAATGTTTGATCCAAGGATCTGTATCAGGTTGGATCATTTCTTCAACTTCATCTTCCAGATGGCCTGTTGAAACCATGTTTACTGAAAGCCCTTTGAAGATGTTGCCGACACTGACATCTGACTCCCATGATGACGTGTCTGAAGAGCAATTGTTGCTCGACGATTCTTGAGGATCAGAGGCTGATGGGACCGGAGTTGATACATAGCCCAACCCCCGGCGCGTCTGATGATAGTAATCAGGGGTTTTCCCTTTCGGTACAAAGGATCGAAGCAGTGTTCTTCTTCCTTTTCCGAAGTTCAACCCAGGCCTGTTGGTTAGATCATACCCCATGCGCTTCATCATCCTGAGCGTTCTCGGTTCATAATGATCGAACTGAGGGGATTCATCCTCACCTTCCGATTCTTCGTGGGGCATTGGTTCAGACGAGATTCGCCCAAAAAGTATTGGTCTTTGGCCTTTTCGTCTTGCCGGAACCAAGAATATAGACTCCTGCGCATCGCCATTATCCTGGTATGTCCCGAAAGATGATTTTACTGGTACATGCAATGATGTCAAAGCATCCATCGCCGACCAGATGTCATCGTCTACGTCGGTAGTAGTATCCGACGGTATAGAATCGGATGCACACGCAGAAAAATATTCAAAGTCTAGATTCTCATTAATATACCAACCGCCTGCATCGTCGGTGGTATTATCAACATCGAGCTTATTAGTGCTCTTTACAAGTGGTTTTAACTCCCACAGGCACTTTTCTTGCTCGGGCTCAGTGTCAGCCTCATTACCAGAGTCTGGCGCCTCCAGTTGCGGGGTTTCGTCCACTGGATCCTGATATAAAAGGGAATCCGTGAAATAATTCTCGACTCCCTTGAACGGATACCTTTCGGCAACCAACGTTTGCACCTTCCCACTCGCGTCAATGTATTTCATGACTTGGTGAAGAGTGGAGGGAACGATGGAGTTGCGGTGGATCCATGGTCGTCCTAGCAGCAGATTGTAGGAAGTGTCGGCGTCGATGACATAGCATGTCACCTCTGACTTGAGGCTCCCAATCTGGCACTTGAGCTTGATCTTCCCCATTGGACGGGTGCTGTTGGCATTGAACCCGTAGATGGTCGTCTGTGTAGGGCTCAGACGGTGAGTAGGGATGCCGAGGTGTTGCATGACTCGGCGGGGCATAATGCTCAATGCGGACCCTGGATCTACCTGAATGCGGTTCACCTCAGATGATCCGATGTAACCTGTGAAGTACAGGGGTCGATCGTGTTTCCCTTTCACCTGCATATCATCTGCCGTGAAGGTGATGCAGGGGGTATTCTGGGAAGTGTGGAGGCAATCCTCTACATCTTCCTCCTTCGGCACCTGGGTCATGAAGACCTCAGCATTTGCCAGAGCTTCTTGCAGAGCCTCTCTGGTTGACTTTGATAGCCTCAGGAGTTCATACAAGGTGATGCGTGCCGGGATGTTGGCTAGTTGAGCCAAGACATCGAAGTGGTAAGGTGTCGAGGATCCTTCCGCTGCACCTTTTGGAAGGGCTCGAGAGAACCGAGTCTCCTTCTGCTTTGCCACAAGTGGCTTCGTGGAGGGCTTGGCTGATTCTACGGCTGGTTGCGGAGAAGCCGCTGCCGTCTCGCCGTACTGCTTCAAGTATGCCTGTCCTGAACGGGTCCCCGCCATCGGTTGGCTGGGCTCTGCGGCCAGGACTATTGTTTCCTCTTCTGAATCAGTCAGCGAGAGAACATCATCCTCTGCTTCTCGGGAGGAAGCACATACCACATGGCAGGACGAAGCTTTTGCCTTGCCTTTGGACTTCCTATTGGTCACAGTCGTCCATTGTTGTTCGTCGACGAGGTCAGGGTGGACCCACATGGTTTCCCCCTGAGGTGTAGGGATGGCTACCAAGCCTTCTCCTGCTGCTGGTGAGGGTCTGTGTTGACCACTCTTAATTCTCCTCTTGGAATAGGAGTTACCCCCGCAGGCGTTGGAGGTTGTCTCCCGAACTGGAGAACCGACGTTACATTGGCCGTGACCTTCTTCTGCTCTGGTCGGAGCTTGAGCACCTCCGCGTCAATCAAAGCCTGAAGAATGTCCTTGAAGACGTAGCAGCTTTTGGTAGGATGTCCCAACATCCTGTGGTACATGCAGTAGTTGGGATTGTCGGTCTTGCCGACTTCCTCCGGGCGTCTAATTTCAGGGAGTTTCAGTCGATTGCTCTTGTTGAGTAGCTTGAAGAGCGAATCGACGTGTTCCTCCTTGAAGGAATACTGCTTGTTGGGGCGTGGCTGGCTTGAAGAGCCACTTGCCCTGCCTGTTTGAGGTTTGGCGGGAGATTTGGTCTCCGTCGCCAAATTATCCTTCCGCTTCGTCTGGAGGGAGGTGTCTGGTGCCGGTGCACGCCTTGTCGACCTTTCCGGCCGCAGCTTGCCTTCCTCTGCCTTAACACGGGCAACAATCTCCTCAGCCTGTTCACCCTGTTGGACTAACTGCTTCCAGGTGCGGCTTTCAGCAACTCCTATTTGAGCAAGGAGTGAGGTTTGGAGATTGTGGCGGCATGTTTCCACCAGGGTGGCCTGGGTCATACCGCTTGGGCACCGGAGTGCCGTGTTCCGAAATCTTTCCACGAAAGATTTGACGGACTCCCCTCTCCGCTGTTTGGTAGCTAAAAGGGTGGGCATTGTGACTTCGGAGTCATCTTCGAAGAAGCGTGTCAAGAACAGCTTCTCTAGATCCCCCCAGTTCTTGATAGAACCCTCCGGGAGCTTCATAAACCACTCAAAAGCCAACCCTTTCAGGGTGCCGATGAACAGTCGCGCCAGGATGGCGTCATTATCTACCACATTCCCGGTCTGGGATTTGAAGTAGTAGATGTGCTGGTTGGGTGACCCCTTCCCGTCGAATGCTTGGAGGGTTGGAGCCTTGAACTTAGGAGGGTATGGAACTAAGTCCCACTCAGCCGGATAGGGCCGGACCACTCCTGCTTCTTGGAGGTCCTTGCGATTGGCAAGGGCCTCGAGGCGTCGTTCCAATTGACTCACCCTCTTAGCATGAGTCTTCTCCTGGTCTTGGTCGCTTCTTGCCTGCGACGAGGGCTTGGACACATCCGAGGTAGATCGTCGTGTCTCGTCAGAAGATTCGGAGGGTGGGCTTCCTCCCTTTCTCCCTTTCCCCTTCGGTCGTCTAGGAGGAGATCTCGCTCTTTCTTCAAGCAATTTCTCAAGCATTTGCTTAAGGGAGTCAATGGATCTCTGTTGAGAGGCGATTATATCCATCTGGTGCTTCTGCGTCTGTTCTAAACGCCTGGTCGTCTCCTCAGGAGTGTCGGCCATGTAGGCGGAAGCCTCCTTCTCGACGGAAGAGTTTGAGGCCTGCGACTCCACTATAGCGGAGTGAGAACCACCCATTCTAATGCCGCGGGCTAAGGCATTATAGTCAATTGGGGGAATGGCCCCTGTCCGGGTGCGAGTGTGTTGATACACCCCCTCCGGCTCAGAGTCAGATTCCTCTGAGTTGACCATTAGTTGTTTTCCCTTGCTTCTGCTAGTCATGTTTGCAGTAAGCTCCGGGTATTCAACATCTGAGAAGGTTCTCCTCCTGTGGGAGCGTCTTCTTTTGGCTGACGGGGGAATCAGGGTCAGCTGTCTGATTAAGGACTGCTGGTGCACGCCTGATCCATAATGGCATCCAGAGAGCATATGGATGAGTTGCTGACAGCAGCATGACGAAGTGGCTTGATTGGCACTTCTTTTCCTTGTCAAATAATCCCTCAAATCCGTGGGAGGGGGATTAAAGAGACTGGTCTCGCGACGTCGAAGACGGGAGACAGTCATGTGCTGTTCAGCCTGGACGCAGACTTCAGGGACGCGACTCTCATGACGCGGCTGTATGACGCGCGCGCGAGTCTCGCGTTGCTGCCTGATGCGTTTAGGCCGAGTTGCTTGAGAGAGAGTGGGCTGCTGGGCCCCACGCCTATGAGTGCGTACTTCCTGCGTTTGAAAAGACGCGGAGGTTTCACCCTGGCGTTTGATGAGTTGGTCCTCAGAGGACTCAACTTGAGGGGTCTCGCGTTTGGGTCTCCAAACGCGGATCTCACGCACTGGATGAGGTGCGGGCAAGGCATCAGATTGTACGCCGCGTCTACCCCCAGTCAGACAACCCACGGTTCCGACTTGGAGTTGACGCGCGCGTCTCCTCTGTCGACGCTCAGCATTTCGATTGCGTCGAGGAGGTGGAGAGAAACCAACAACATCCTGGTTTGTAGAACCAAGAGTGTTCACCACGCGGGTCTCCTGAGAGACGTTGACGCGGGTATTCTGCGCGACGCAGTTGATCGCAGCAGCAGTGGTGCCTGGAACCACGCGGGCCTTCTGGGAGGCGTTGGCGCGTGTGTTCTGTGCGACGCGGTTGATCGCAACAGCAGTGCCTGAGGTCACGCGGGCCTTCTGGGAGGCGTTGGCGTGCGAACTTGTCTCGGCACAGTGGGCATCGGCACCCGGCAGAGCCTTAGATTGGGCTTCGGGTAGCTTCTCAGTTGAGACCCCTGCGGCAGACGCGGGTCTTTGGGCTCTTGGAGCCAGAAGAGAGGAACTCTTCATACTTCGCCTGGTCGAACTCGACAACGAGTGTTTCGACCATCTTCCCCTTACGGAGAACATCATCCTGCGCCACGATCTGTTCGTCAGTGACGAAAGTAGTCCCCAGCGGAGTCGCCATCTCTTGTTTGACACGGAGAGGGGTTGGCTGGTGTAACGCTTCCTGGAATCAGATGGAAAAGATTACAGCCGGCTTAATCTTCTGGTTACAAGGGAGGGGGAATATTGAATCTTGAATTCCCCCTTTGTTTAGTGCTGGGTTCTTCGTGTGGCGGTGGAGAGTGAATCTTGTTCTCCGTTGACCGGATGACTGTTCGGACCGTCGGGGATCTTCTCTTCGGTCGGTAGAGGGAGTAACTCAGCTCCGTCTACCAAAACTCTAGAGGAGGAGGTAGGCGAAGAGCGGCTAGTACTCAGTAAGCTCGCTGAAGGGTTTTCTCTCTCTCTGTCGTTGATCTCTCCTTTGATTGTCGTCTTTTTCCTTCTCGTCGTCAATTGTCCTCTTTCCTTCAATAGTGACGGGACTATTTATAGGGTTTTTAGGGGGTGATCGTGCCCCCTAAAAGTGCTCCACGATGAGGCCAACTTCCCCGCTATATGGGCGGCGGATGGCGCCATAATCGGGTAGTTGCAACCGAGACGTGGGTGTCGATCCGACGCGTCTTGATGCTGAGGCGCGGGCTTCGGGCTGACGCGCCTTGATGCTGAGGCGCGGGCTTCGGGCTGACGCGCCTTGATGCTGAGACGCGGGCTTCGGGCTGACGCGCCTTGATGCTGAGACGCGGGCTTCGGGCTGACGCGCCTTGATGCTGAGACGCGGGCTATCTCTCGCGTCTTGATGCTGAGACGCGGGCTTCGGGCTGACGCGCCTTGATGCTGAGACGCGGGCTATCTCTCTGCGTCTTGATTGTCACATTTAGCCTTGCGCCTGGATCTTGGATCTCTGTGTTTTGGTGGCTTGTCTTGGTGATTTTTAGACAGCCTACATCATGTAACAAGGTGTGTCCACAATGTCCCGTTGTTATTTGTGACAGGGAGTTTATCACGAATTTCCTGTTGCTTGATAACTGTGACTTTGACATTATATTGGGTATGGACTGGCTTAGCCAGGTACATGTAGTCATAGATTGTCAGAGAAAAAGTGTAGTGTTTCGGTTTCCCAATTTATCGGAGTTCGAATTTTCTGCTAAAGGCAAAAGTTTTGATCAGGATGCAGACCCGGATGTAGTGTGTACGGAAACCCTGGCAACAGTAGATATGGGTCAGATCAAAATTCCTGTAGTAGTAAGGGACTTCTTGGATGTGTTTCCTGAAGAGTTACCCAAATTGCCTCCAGATAGAGAAGTTGAGTTCACGATTGATGTGCTTTCGGGTACTGCCCCAATCTCCAAGGCACCGTGTCGAATGGCGCCAATAGAGTTGACAGAGGTGAAAAAGTAAATTCAAGAGCTTCTGAGTAAAGGTTTTATTAGACTAAGTACGTCACCGTGGGGAGCTCCAGTATTACTGGCAAAGAAGAAGGATGGGACGTAAAGATTATGTATTGACTACAGAGAGCTAAACAAGGTGACTATCAAGAACAAGTATCATTTGCCCAGAATCGATGATTTATTTGATCAACTTTGTGGTGCAACAATATTTTCCCGGCTGGATCTCCGCTCTGGCTATCATCAATTGAAGGTGAAAGCATCAAATATTCCTAAGACTGCTTTTCGCACGAGATATGGACATTCTGAGTTTCTGGTAATGCCTTTTGGACTCACCAATGCCCCGGCAGTCTTCATGGATCTGATGAAGAGGGTGTTCTCTCATTATTTGGATAAGTTTATCATCGTTTTCATTGATGATATCCTTATTTATTCCAAAACTCGGGGGAACATGCTGAACATTTGAGGACTGTGCTGCAGGTACTTAGAGAGAAACGATTATATGAGAAGTTGAGTAAATGTGCCTTTTGGCTGGAAAGTGTTGACTTTCTTGGACATATTGTTTCAGGTCAAGGTATAGGAGTGGACCCAAAGAAAGTGGAAGCGGTAGAAAAATGGCCGACTCCTAAATCAGTAATGGAGGTGAGACAATTTTTGGGCTTAGCTGGATATTATAGAAAGTTTGTGAAAGAGTTTTCAAAGATTGTGAAACCTTTGACACATTTGACCAAGAAAGGGGAGAAGCTTAATTGGACAGAAGAGTGTGAGGCAGCTTTTGCAGAATTAAAGCACAGGTTGACAACCACACCGATTCTTGCTATTCCGGATCAGTTTGGTGGTTTTGTTATACATAGTGATGCATCAGGACAGGGGCTTGGTTGTGTGCTTATGCAACATGATAGAGTGGTGGCCTATGCCTCAAGACAACTCAAGTCACATGAGCAGAACTATTCAACTCATGACTTAGAATTGGCGGCTGTTATTTTCGCCCTGAAGATCTGGCGACATTATTTACTGGGGACTCGAGTGGAAATTTTCACAGATCATAAGAGTCTGAAATATATTTTCACCCAAAAAGAATTAAATATGAGACAGAGAAGATGGTTGAAACTCATGGCAGAGTATGATCTTAATCTCCAGTACCATCCAGGACGTGTCAATGTGGTGCCTGATGCGCTAAGTAGGAGACCGGCTGCTATGATCCTCACACAGCAGAAGAAGTTGATTGAGGAAATAAGAAGATTAACCCTAGAAGTAGTTATACCAGGAGCAGTAGCTCATTGTATGACACTACAACTTCAGTCATCTTTAATAGACAAAATAAAGGAAGCTCAGGCAGGTGACAAGCAACTCCAAACGTTCAGGGGTCAGGTGGAAGCTGGACTGAGAAAGGATTTACTTCTTCATGAAGATGACTCTTTGAGATTTGGTGCACGGTTATGTGTGCCTAAGGGAGATGTTAGACAAGAGTTATTGCTAGAAGCTCATAACTCTCCGTATAATATTCATCCTGGTGGAACAAAGATGTATCGGGATCTTAAGCAACATTTTTGGTGGCATGGGATGAAAAGAGAAATAGCTAGATTTATATCTAAATGCCTTGTCTGTTAACAAGTAAAAGCAGAGTACCAGAGGACCGCTGTTTATTGCAACCACTTCCTATTCCTGAATGGAAGTGGGAACATATTACTATGTATTTTGTGACTGCACTGCCAAGAAGTTCAAAAGGTCATAATGCTATCTGGGTAATCGTTGACAGACTGACCAAGAGTGCCCACTTTATCCCTTTTAGAGTGGGGCAGTCCACTGAGATTTTGGCAGAACGATATATGCAGGAGATAGTAAGATTGCATGGAATTCCAGTGAGTATTGTGTTAGATCGAGACACAAGATTTTTGTCTCATTTCTGGCAAAGCCTGCAAACTAGTCTGGGAAGCAAGTTGAAGTTCAGCACTGCTTACCATCCCCAGACTGATGGACACTCTGAAAGGGTTACACAGATTCTGGAAGACATGCTACGAGCCTGTGTTATGGATTTCAAGGGGTCCTGGGAAGATCACCTACATTTAGTTGAATTCTCATATAATAACAGTTACCAGACTAGTATTCAGATGTCACCATTTGAGGCTCTTTATGGACGGAAATGTAGATCACCCGTGTGTTGGGAAGACATTGGCGAACGGAAACTACTTGGGCCAGAGCTGATAACTCAAACTGTGGATAAAGTAATTCAAATTAGAAAGCATCTCCAAGCTGCACAGGACCGTCAGCGGAGATGGGCAGACTCTAAAAGAAGACCCTTGGAGTTTGTGATCGGGGATCATGTATTTCTTAAATATCACCTACTCGGGGAGTTATCAGATTTGGAAGTAAAGGGAAACTGAGTCCAAGATATATCGGGCCAATTAAAATTATAGACCGAATTGGTGCAGTTGCTTATAAGCTGGCATTGCCTCCATCTTTGGAAGGAGTACATGATGTGTTTCATGTGTCTCAACTTCGGAAATATGTGCCTGATGAGAAGCACATCCTTGATTATTCAGAATTGATGCTGAGACCGGATTTGACTTATGATGTTCAACCAGCGGCAATACTTGATCGTAGAGAGAAGGTCCTTAAGAACAAGGTGATTTCTTTAGTTCGAATTGGTTGGGATCCTAATTCCCTGGGAGATTCCACCTGGGAGCTGGAAGAAGAAGTTCGAGAGAAGTACCCTTCCCTATTCTCTGACTCTCAGGTATCACATTATAAAGATCTTAATTTTTATATAACTTGTTGCATTCTAAGTATCTATTTAAATTTCGAGGACGAAATTTTTGTTATTAGGTGGGTAGAAGTGTAACCCTCAGCTGTTGTTATACGTGTCACCGTCATATACGATATGGAGTACGTAGGAAATTGACCACCCTGAGAACCCGACTGTACTAGTTTCAGTATCACAAATTATTTTCTCATAGTTTAGATATTCTGAAATTTTCTAAAACTTTTTATGAATTATTTTGGAAAATGTCCAAGATCTGTGTCAACCGACGCCAATAATTAACCAAGGATTTTTAATTCGCAAATGGGGTAAAATTTCTAGAATCTACTTCTGTATTAAGCTTTAAAATCTCATTTTCTACTTTCAAGTATTTTTGACAATTTTTCTGAATTAGTCCAAAATCGGGCCGAACAGGTGTCGCCCGGTATCACTGATCCTTTCGAGATTTTTAATTCACAAACCAGTTTAAATTTTTACAATCCGATTTCACAGTGTGTCTTAGACTAATATTTTTTATTTTTCATAATTTTTCGGGACTGTTCGGAACTAGTCAATTTTTGACCCAATTATTTAAATGTACAAAATCTTATAATAATAATCTGAATCTAAAAATCTAACCAACGATACCACTTTCTCTACGTTTCTACAAAATTCCCAGTAACTGACTTTTACCCCCTTCTTCACTTTTCTACACTCTTCTTCTTAACCAACATACTTCATCTTAACAATCCCAAAGTTCCCATTAAAACTAAACACTTTTCATTAAACCTTAACAGACTACTCTCTCTCACTCTCACTCTCACTTTCTTTACCTATCACGCCAACCAGCGCCGCCGCCGCCAGCTGCCCAACGCTGCCCTGTGCCCCCAAGCGAGCGCCTCCAACCCCACCCCACGCCACTTCCCCACCTCATATCAACCCACACCACCGGAGCGTCACCGGAGCTCCGTCAGTATCCACCACCGCGCGCGCAGCCGGACAACCACCGCGGCCACCTCCGGCCGCGACCAAACGTCGATCTCCTTTCTCCCCCTCTTCTTCTTTGGCGCCTGCTGCTGTTGCGCCGTGCGCAGGGCACCGATCGCAGGGGAAAGGAAGGGAGAAAAACCCATAACGGGTTTGTATTTAGACCCGATTCGCAACCCGAAACCTGCAACCCCTTTTCGTATAAGAGGTAAATTTCATAAGAGCCCCTTTGGAATTATTATTATTTCATTTATAACCCTGAAAATTTTAGTTTAACTCCATGATCACTTTCAGATCTACCCTGAGTCGTGCTTCAGACAATAACGTGGTCATTTAACGTCCGAATCTTGCGTTCTTCGTACCGTTGGGATCGGAACAACGAGACTTCATTTATAAGGCAAGTGTTTCCCTGTATTCTCATTATTTCTCCAAATACATCATTTGTAGAGTCGTGTCAGCTGACTGGAATATTTGATTCCCGATATTATAATAATTCTGGATAAACGGCCTGTATCTTAGGGGTTGAGTAGTATATCGGAGCATGGACTTGGCCTATGGACTATTCGAGTGTGCATGCTAACATGGAAATAGCTGGGATAACTGCATGTATTTCTATTACGTACTCCCGTTACATGTTACTTTGATACGCCTCGTAGTGATTCCTGTTACACATTATATAGTTGATTACATTCTTTATGCCAGTTATTTGCTATATACATGCACACTCATCTACATAACTATAGGACGTAGGCCGTAACGCGTGTTTCCTATATTTTTGTCACTTGTTCCAGTGAAATCATGTCATTACTTGTTATCCTGAAATGAAATCACTTGGGATGGGGAGACTGGATGATTGATTAGATCTTATCAGGTGGGTGTACTGGATCCATATTGTTAATCCCACTGCAGGGGATGGTAGTGCTACCTACCAATTGTATATAGCTCCATGAGCTCACGTTACTTGTTTCGTGCTCCCCTCTTAGCGGAGGGCCCTGGTCTCAGCAGTCAGGGGTCCGTTTAAGGCCGTGATCCCGGGTATGCACGGGATACACCCACCTGATCGGAGCTCCTCGATTGTTAAGTCTCATATCACACATGTATGCACTCATGGACAAGATACTGAAAAGTAACTCCACTGATATTTTGATTATCGTCATCTTATTACATGTCCTGTTTCAGCTATGTGCATGTGCATTTCATGTCTTGTTTTTATTCTCCCTGTCTTTTCTTTGTACACTTGCTCGGTCGCATCTGAGACCCTGGGTTTGCTTGCCCAGATATAGAGTCCGTGGTTATACCCTCATAGGAGGATGCGGAGTACCTAGACGGTTTGGCTGAGCAGCTGTAGGACAGTTCGTGACCTTGTCGTCTCTTTTGGGCTTTCAGTATGTTTCATAGTTGTACATTTTTTTCTTTTTTTTCTGTTCTAGTTATTGTATAAATATGCTGATGGGCTCAGATGTACTATATTTTTGGTACTGTATTGACTGTATTATGTACTCTTGTTACATGTAATCTAACATATCAGCAGTTTTTTATCTTACAAGGAGACTTGTACAGGTCTACAGTAGGCTTAACGTGTATACGTAGGGACGTCATACCCAACGTATACATGTTGCCGATCATGTCACGAGTGTATTTTGAGTAGTGGGGCGTGACAGTTGCTCAGGATTATGATTTTTACTGGTATTTGAATGTCTGGCCTACTATCATATCAGGGAAGACAAGTTGGACCCAGGGGCGAGAAATGATGTGTTCATAGGATTCAAGAAAGGAGTAAAAGGTTACAAAATTTGGGATCCAAAGAACATGAAAATTATATTGAGTAGAGATGTCACGTTTGATGAGACTTTAATGGTGAAGCCTACAAACTCTCAGCAGGTGGAGAGTCAGACGGCCAACAGGATATTACAGCAGGTGGAGAGTGATGCTACTTCACCATCTCTAGAAAGATCAGTATCATTTTTGGTCACACCCTCGGTGACACAGGGAGATGATCAGCTAGCCAAACATGATGCTGATAATGATGAGGATCAAGGATAAACTATGGATAATGTCCAAGAATCCATTGCAGTTGGAAGGACTCAGAGAAATCCACATAAGCCCAGTTGGCTTAGTACTCATATGATTGGGCCTATGCTCTCAGTCGCTGAGGAGGTAATCCCATCCATTTTCGGAGAAGTTAAAATCAGTTCAGAGTCTAAGATGTGAAAGAATGTCATGATGAAAATGATAAGTTAACACAAAAATGACACTTGGGAACTGTAAGAGTTACCCAAGAAAAAGAAGGTGATTGGTTGTAAGTGAGTATTTACAAAGAAATATGGATCTTCAGATGGTGATATTGTACGCTATAAGTCAAATTGGTAGCTAAAGGCTACGCTCAACGAGAAAGCATTGACTAAAATGAGTTATTCTCACCTGTTGTAAAACACTTGTCTATTCAGATTTTGTTGGCAGTGGTAGCACAGTGATTAGTCTTTAAAACTGCATATTTCATATCATATCTTCACATTTATTTAATATTAAATTCTGCTAATAATACGTCTCTTGTATGTTTTTAGGTCCATGGCATGAAATGAAGAAGAAGACTCAAAATCATCATTTAATTGGTGATTAAAAAGCTATAAAGATAGCCATTGACTTTGAAAGGCTGTTTCGTTAAAACCAAGGGCCCAAAACCAGAAAGTGGAACATGCAGCCGACAGGGGGACAATTGGGCAGCGCGCAGCAGGCGGCGCAGCGCGCGCCGCCCCAGTACTGTCGCGGAAACACGGCTTGGACCGCGTTTCAGCGACAATCTTGTGGGGTCGCGTTTCTGCTAGCACGCGGCTCCGTGCAACCTCTTTGGTGCCCCTTTCATCTTGTTTGGTGGGAAAATTGAGGGCGTGTGTAAATTCTTTATTTGGTTGTATAGAAAAATTACAACAGATCAATAATCCTTTTACAAGAGAGGGGAGATATTCAAACTCATATCTTCTCTTTGTTTAATGCCGGGTTCTTGATGTGACGATGGAAAGTGAATATTATTTTTCGTTGACCGGTGAACGTCAAGACCTCTTGGGAATCTTCTCTTTGGACGGTGGATGAAGTAACACAGCTTCTGTCCAATAAGAATCTTAAAGACACTTTAGGTAAGAACAAACTTGAACTCAGCAAGTTGTTAGAAGAATTGAACTCTCTCTTTTTTTTAACTGGAGATCTTGGTCCTTCTATGGCTTATGACCGAGGTTCTTTTGACCAAAAAAATTTTCCCCACGCCTCTTCCATATCAAACTGGGCTATTTATAGAGGTTTCAAGGGGTAAAAGTGTCCCCTAAAAATACTCCATAATAGGGGTTAACTCTCTCATTTTGTGGACAGTAATTGACCCAGTAATGAGGACAGTTATAACCAAGACGCGGGCTTTGAGCTTCGTGTTTTGTCATTGAGGTAACGCTTGAGAAACACGAACTTCAAGTGCGAACTTCAAGTTCTGTGTTAAGCTGCATGTGAGATGCGTGCTTTGAACTCTGCGCCTAGGTATTGTATAAATAATTAGGACGCAAGTTTCAAGCTCTGCGTCTTGACCATCGTGGTAAAGCAGACGTGGGTTTCGACCCTCGCGTCTTGGGACTGCGGTGATGCTGAGGCGCGGCTTTCGAGCTATATGTCTTGGTCATCAAAATGATGTTAAGACGCGAGTTTCAATCCTTGCGTCTTGGTGCTGTGCTAGTGGCTATGACTAGCCTTGCGTCTGGAATCTGGACCCTGCTTTCTGATGACTTATCCTTAGTGATTTTTGACAGTCTACACGCCTATAAATACCCCCTTTGTGTTCTGTATTGAGAGATATCCAGAGAGTTGTGTAGTTTTCTTTTCCATGTTATAATTTAGGGTTGTTTAGATTAGTTGTTCTTCTTCTTCCTCTTTGTATTTTTTATTTTTTATAGATCTTGTAATAGAAGAGAGAGTGGTACATGGTTGGAAAGCAAGAGTGCTTGTAATAGAAGGTGATAATTTATGAAAGGTTCTCTTTTTATCTCTCTTTATTTTTTTCTCTCTAACTCCTTTTATATGTTTAGCTAATTTTCTCTCATGGCAACTAACTACTAACTACTAACTTGCTAACTTCTTATTTGATAATCCACATCAATCTAATAGCCTCTACTTGGCCTTACTCTTGCAAGAGCCATTGATGGCTCATGATGATGGATCAACACTCTAACATCCTAACTCTCTAACAAGCTAACATTACTTTACTCCATACTTACTCTTGTCTAGTTTTGATAGTTTAAGTGTAGCTTGCATTTGTTTGTTGAGTTGGGACGTGATGAGTTACATATAGGTTATGCTTTGAAACGCTCTTGAACCAAAGATCAGTGATGGCCAATGATACATGTGAGGTAACTATCACTAAGAGGTTAGCATGATTAGTGGAGCCATTAATACTTAGGTGCCATGGGTTTTTTTTCTCTTTTACTTTATTTTAGAAATATATCAAAAACCACAAAATAATCTTTTCTATGTTTCCCACTTCTTCGTGTTTCATTGTACTCTTCTATTTTCATTCTTTGTTTTCTTCTCTTTTGATTCTTTAAAATATTTAAGAACTGTTAACATACACATAAACATACCGTGTAAGCTTCTATCGCCTCTCGTCTTTGTGGATTCGACTCGAGGATTGAAGATTGTTAAAGTGTGTGTGCTATAACGGAAGTATCAAGGAAGCCAAAGCACACACACTTTAACTTTTGATTTCAAAATAACACTTTTTGTGTGCGGTTTTCTCCCGATCAAATTTTGGCGCCGTTGTTGGGGATGGGAACAGTTTGATTTCACATTTTTGTTAATTTTTTTCTTTGTTTTTTGTTTTTGCAGGTTAAAGTTTTAGCATTGCAGAAATCCACACTTGCTTTTGTGTGGTTGGGTAAATTCTTATATATTCTTATATTCTGCTGCTAGTTTTTGTTACTTGTGCGATGTAATAATTTTAAGAACTAAAATACGGTAATTTGATATTTTAAAATGGTTTAGACATTTACATTTAGGCACGAGTCGATTTCAATTCCAATATATTATATTTTATTCTTGTGTTGTTGTGATCTTAGAGGTGTACATATTGCATTGCATATAGTTAGGACAAACACGTGGGTGATTTACTCTCTTTGTGTGTTCATTCTTATCTATATTGGACATTTGCACGAATTGAATTTAAGGACCCAATACAACATAAGGTGGGGAAGTCATTACTCTTCCTTAGCCTAAAAAATCACCTTTCCACTCACACAACCCAAGCCTAAATAAAATTTGCTAGACGTTGGACCCTAGGGACATCTCGGACTAATTTAAGAGATTGACCTAAAAGAAAAGTTGTTAGAAGTTAACTCTTGTCAAATTGGCGTCTAAGATTGGGGATTGAGAGGCGAAACCTCGAAGAACAGTGGTTTGACATAATTAGGCTCGTTGATCCGGCACAGATACCTTCCACTGATCTTGCCCCTACCGGGCCGATTAACTCGTGGTCAGATTCTGATAATGTACTTCTGTGGACAGTCTAATCAGTTAGGAGTCGTTTAGGTCTAAGTTCACCTTAGCATAGGCTTGTTTTCTTTTTCTTTTTCTTTATTTGTTTGTTTGTTTTCTTTTTTGTAAATTGTGAAATAGATTTTAATAACAATAATTTTTTCAATCCTAATATGAATTCATATTTCACCCCGACCTCATTTGACTCAGATACCTCTAACCCGGCTATGTACAACATGAACCAACCATGTATATGTCGAGTTGGGATTATCCGACTCAATATGACCCATATCCCCGATCATATGACTATAATTTTCAAAATAATTTCAACTCTTCACAGAGTCAATGGGGATTCACCTCCCCCAAGTCAAATTTTCAACCACCTTTTTCACAATTTTCACAATATTCATTCCCCGATTTTGATTCATATACTCCTTTTCTTGCTCCACCAACTGAAGAGAAATCCAATTTGGAAAGAAGTATGGAAGTCATGCTTGAGTCTCAATAACAAATTCAAATTTGCTCAATTCACAATCCTTCCTAAATCAAACTCCATATACTCCTTTTCTAGAACACACAATTGAAGAAGAATCTGAGTTAGAAAAGCATTTGAAAATCTTTTGTGAAACAGTACAACGATTTCAAAATATGTTAGACTCATCATCTCAGCTAAATTTTCAAGAGTCCTACTCATCTTTCATTTTTGAAATCGTTTTCATTTTTTGAGCCATTAGATTCAAGAACATAACAAATATTCCATTAAAAACGAGTTTTACATCTCTAAAAAAGAGTTCAAAAGCTAATATTCCATTAAAAACATTTGTCTTACAATGATTTTACATAAATTTTCTCAATTTCAAAAAAAAACTAGTCATGTCTAGCTTTAGTTTTATGATCGCCTATGAAAAATCCTTAGAGCCCGCTCATCCTGTGCAGATGCTTCGGATGGGGCAGTCTCAACGGTATGAAGTGCATTAATGCTCAACCGCAATGTCCGAAAAAGGGTCGGCACAGAGTGTGGTCTATCTGGTCCCATTTGAAGTAAAGGCTCGCAAATCGCTCTAACTCGAGCTATTCTCTGCATTGAAAATATAATCTTGTTAATAAGCTAATAATATACAGTGTCAAAACAAAATAATTATATTTTACATGTGCTAGCACATTGGCATCGACGTCCTCACCAGGTGCATGCCCAGGGGCCAAAGACCTATTCGATGGATTTTGAATAAGAGGATGAGGTATTCTTCGAAACCAATCCATATATTGATCTACAGTGTCTCATTAGAACCTGACTTTTACACTCCTTTCATTGGGTGATAGTACGTAGGACTGCCACCTTTCCAAGTAACTACAGCTCCAGTTATAAGACATCTTGTGACAATTTGAGGTCGACCCTCTTCTAACCTTCTCTGGAAGGAGTGGCATCGGCAGATGATCTGAACCCTACCGAACTGTCCAAGCACGCATTCTGAATGGTAGGATTTGACGATGTCGATACACTTTACAAACTGTTGAAAAAACAAATGGGATCAAGTGGATGACAGTCTCTGTAATCCTGGTATGGGTTCTCCACCACTTACAATTGACAACAAGCAATATTAATATATTTATCATTCCAAAAAGGTTGCAATTTCTTAAAAAAATAATTTACCTCACGCGCTCGCAAGCAATCAAGTAATTTACGGATTGCTTGCAGATTTTCCAAAGATATGCTCGCTGATCCAGGCATATCCCAAATGAATGTCCGTGACATATCATTGTTATAGCCCATGTTTTGAGGGGATGCAAGTTGAGAAAATGCTCATAGATCTATGCCTATTGATCATACCACATTATATTCATATAAAATATTTAGCTAACTGTGTAAAAGTCTTAAAAATCCTCCAAAAATGGCAGATATCCAACAATCTGCTTCACTCCACCTCTCGAAATAGATGTCTGTACATGTATGCTAATGTAGCAACTCCCCATGTAAAGTTTGACACCCGATCGAGGTCCTCAAATAATTTTAAATAATAAATAGAAACTATTGTTCCACTCTTGTTTCTGAAATGAATACAACCGACCAAATAAAGAAAATGTGCTCTGGCAGCGCACTGAATACGCTTATCTGGGTCTTCATCCATGACACGAGAGAACTTCGATCGGAGCCATTCCAATCGAACTGAGGTACCCCAGACCATGCCAAGCTCGTCGTCAGTTTGTCGAGAGGACACACCAAATAGGTTGATAAGTAATTCTCAGGCATTAGTTATTCTCTGGGGCTTATTCACAGAATGACCACGCACTGATATGTCAAAAAGCGTGAAAACACCAGTGTAATAGCCATGTCACCAAACGGCATGTGAAAACTATTCATTTTCAGTTGACAATGTTCAAAGAATGCAGAGATAACTACCGGATTTGCCCTACGGAATGGAATGCTTCTCAACCATTGTAATCCTGATTCATAAATATAAGTGACAAATCGCCCATTTGGTGTGTTCATATCCCGCACCCATTCACTCAGTTTTGATGCATGAGTAATGCACTTGAGTGGTTCTCCTTCCTGAAAAAAGATTGCTATTAGTAACAGGAGTTTGTCATATAATTAACTAAAAAAATTAAAAATCAATTTCTTACTTCACAGGTCCAGATATCTTCCACTATATAGTTTTAAGTAGTGTAATATCGGTCGGACTGTCCGAAAATGGCGCAATCAACTCTTCTGACTCCTCGTCTTCTTCGCCCTCCGCTATTTGGAGATCTTTCTTTGCCTCGGAATCATTGAGAGGACTCACCCAGTCTACGGCTTCTTTTCAAAGCCATCAGACGGACTCTGGAGGGACCTGCAGTATCCATAAATGTGATAGAGAAAAAATAATCTTGTTATATATATTAAGAACTGGTTGGATTTAAAATCATCTATGTTCGGCTAACTCTAGCCAAACATAGATGATCTGTTCTGCTAGAGTAGAGCGAACTGGAAAATTTTGTTCGGCCAACTCGAACGAACAACTGTTCGTTCAGTTGAATTCTATCGAACGTGGTATAAGTTGTTCGGCTCTCTACGACTGAACAGATGATGAAACCCAACAGACTCCAATCAATTTTTTTTTCAATTTTTGAAGTATAATCAATGATTTTCTTTACATTTAATTGGAATTTAGCAACAATTAAAACATAACAAATTGAAGAAATCAAACAACAATTCATCAAAATTTACAAAATCAACAAAAATCTAAAAATTTCCTAGGTCGTCGGCGTGCATTGCTGGCGTGGATCGTCGGCGTTGGTCATTGGCGTGGGTCGTCAGTAAGAGAGGAAGGGGTTGATAAAATTTTTTTGGGAGATGATGGTGAGAGAGAAAGATGAGAGCAGTGTGATCAAGAGAGGGGAACAATGTGAGAGTGAATGTTGTGCGTGAGAGAGAGAGAGAGAGAAAGTATTAAGGGTATTTTGGAGATTATGTAAAAAAATTAGAATATAGATAAAAAGAGTATTTCAGGGAATAGTGATGTATGCCTTAATCAATTTTTAAGGTGCATTAATCATGTGTGTTAATCGTTGTTGTGTGTCAATATCCGTGCTTCAATCTAAGAGCTTTAACAAATAATTGCCCAGGGTAAAGCCTGGCTCATTTCCACTCAAATGAGGAGACTCTCTCTATATACGTACACACATATATATAGAGAGAGAAAGATAGACTTGTGTAGTTCTGGAAGAATTTGAGCCTGAATTCTTCTCACTCAAATACAATGCTATGATATTCAAATATATGATCCACTATGTTGAAGTTGATTTATATTATTTAAAGTAATTAAAAATAAAAAATTAAGTATTTTGAATAGTTTTTGCCCAACCATTAAGTAGATGCAAAATGGATGGTCGAAAGTAGTGAGTTGGTTAATTTAACTGTGTAAAATATTTGAACCTGATCGTACACGTATTTTGCAATTATATTATTATATTCTTACATTTATCTTGCAATAATCCTTACTATTTACTTGTCTTAATGTCTGAGTGTTGCTGAAATTATTAATAGAGAGAGGATAATCCCAAATCTGGATCAGTTAAATCAGATTTTTGAAGATTTATTCGATTAACTGAAGAATCAACGAAGATTAGATTGAATCTAGAAATCCAAAGTAAATTCTAATAGAAGATCATAGTGTATCAGAGAACTGCAGTCCATGGCCTCCCAAATCTAGCCCAATGGCCAAATCTGCGGCTTTCTTATTTCAATTGGGGGAGCATTTGCTCCCCTTATCTTCATACACTTTTCCCCGGTTCATTTCTCCTATAATTACTGCAAAATTCAGAGAAGAACGTGCACCACTCTAACAAAGAGTCTAGATTACGCTTTTACGCTTTTACTTTAGTTTTAACTAGGGCTTCTGTCTTTATTTTCAAATAATTTTTTTATTTCTTTATAAACTTAGGTAAGAGAGAGATTCATGTTAAAGAGAGAGTTGTATTGAGAATGACACCATTGTAATCTTCTCTCCTTTCTTTCATTGTTTCTTGATTTAAATCAAAAGTTTTCTTTTCTTCTTATTTTTATTTTACTTTCCTTTGAGGTGACTTGTAATCCAAATGAATCCAATAGTCTCGAATATATCTTGCCCTTGCAAGTACCACTGATGTCTTATGGTGATGGATATCTATTTCAAAGCATTTAATAGTTTAGTATTTTTTTCGCTTGCACTTTTTTTTTGTTAGACCGATTTGGAATAGGAAAGATCCTATATGTCATGATGTGATCGCCTTCAAGTTAAGGTAAGTCATTGCAATAGATCTAAGGTAAAACAAGCACCGAAAAGGTGAGTGAACTTCTCCCTCATTTCTTAGTTTACAAACATATTTTAAATCAACTCTTTCTCTACTCTTTTTATTTCTTTCTTTTTAACTTAATTTTTCTTTTAACAGTAACACCATCTTCTTCTATCTTCTCTTCTCTTCTTCTAACTTAACTCTTTTATTTTCTTTTAAGAAACTAAGAAGAAATATTTTAACCAGTTCTAGTAAAACTAAGAAAGATTACACAAACGCTTCTATCGTAATTCCTCTTATAGATTACGACCCGCATAACCACTTGTTATAACGGTGGTATTGAGCAACCTAGCACTTTTATTTCTTATTTCTAAACTTCAATTTTCTGTGTAGGTTCAACCTCAATCAGAAACCTAGCAAAACATGGTATGTAAGGGTTTTTAGATGTTTAGATCATGATCAAATGGTCGGATCGAGAATAAGTATTCTAAAGATAAAGAACTACGCAATATGCTATTTCGACCGTCCATTTTTCGCCTATTTGATGGAAGGACAAAAAGTATTCAAAACACTTGATTTTTGATTTTTAGTTACTTTAAAATATATAGATCAACTTCAATGGAATGGATCTTGTATTTGAATTTCATAGCATGGTATTTGAGTGGGAAGGATCTGGGCTTCCGAAACTACAGAAGTTTATCCTATATACATATGTACATATATACATATACATATACATATATACATATATATATACATATATTTGAACTTGAAAAGAAGGGAAGAGTGACATGCACTCTCTTTTGATGGGTGAAGTGGTCAGTTTTCAACTTCTCTTGAAATCATGACATGTGTCCTGCTACCGAAAGGCACTCCGAGCGGTAGACCCGACCCTGGTTCGGTTCGAACCGGCGAACCAAATAGGGAACCGATTTTGTGGAACCAAAACTGGCTCGGCTGGCCAGTTCACCGGTTTAAAATTGAACTGGAACCGGCCCAGGAATGGGCTGGTTCCAGTTGATGTTTTCTTGAACCGCGAACCGGCGGTTCTGGGTTCAAACTGGATTTTCGAAGAGCCCTGTTTTTTATTCTGGCCTGGCCCAGCTGCCAGCTGGCCTGCTTGGCCAGTTGGGCCGGTTTTTTTTTTTTAATAATAATGGTAGGTTGTAGGAGTTGGAGGAATCCAACTCCTACAGTACATCCCTCCAACAGTTTAAAAATGGAACATTGAAGGCTTGGAGCCAAGCCAACGTTCATTTGATGAAGATGTTTATGACTTATTTAGTAAAAAAAATACTCTAGATAATGAAAATAGTAGGAGTATATAGTTCAAGTATTAATAACCCCGATCATGACCAGATTAGTAGTAAAGTTAAAGATACATCTAAACTTAGCAGAGGACAACAATTACTATTGCAAAGAGCCAAAAAAAACCCAGAGGTCTTCATCAAGTTCGAACACCGAGCTTGATAGTTATCTAACCACTTCATTTGAGTTTAATGAAGATTTTCAAGATATAAAGTTTTCAATCCTGCAATGGTAGAAGGCATTCAACACTTTTTTCAATCATATCAGTTATTGCTAAACAAATTTTAGCAACGCCACTGTCAACAATAGCTGTAGAGTGAGCATTCAGTGCGGAGGGATTATCTTTGACCAAACTCGGTCTAGTGTGTCCTCCGACTCAGTGGAGACCCAAGCATGTCTTGATGATTGGACATAAGCATCGTTAAGAAAACAAGAAATCGTGCGGGAACAAAGTGAAGACTTTATAAAATTAACAACCACCGGAACAGAAGGAAGCGATTGAGGTAAAGTAAGGGAATAAGGTAATAGAACTATGTGGGCTTTGATTCCTCTAAACCCCGTGAGGATACGTAGGCAACTTAATTATGGTAAAGATTAAGTTCAAGCTTGTCTATTATGTTAATTTAATATTTTGTTATATTTTTTAAATTAATTAATTAAGGGTCTAGAACTGAGTTCGGAATTGGGTACAACCGGTTTCCAAATTAGGTACAACCAGTCCCGAAATCGGAACCGGAACCGCTCCGGTTCCGAAACCGGAACCGAAACCGGGCTCTAAGGGTCTAGTTCTGGAACTTGGGTCGGGTCTATCGAGCAGTCAACGGCTTCTCATCGAGTCCAGCATAGACATATGAGGAAACTCTCATGATTCCATCCCAAGGCCATATTCAGTCCAAAGTCACTCTTCTAGACTCTCGACCAATCTGAGGTCATCCCACAGTCCGGAGACCCCAGCCTCCAAAATGAAAACCCTCCGTGAGGACAATCGCTTCTATGCTGGTTACAGCTTAGCGACACGATCACTGCGATTCATGAATTCAGTTATGCACCAGATCATCCCCACGTTCAAAATGTTACAACACCTCTACTTCAATACATGCTGTTATGGATAGTGACGGGTATCTCTATATGACAATCCCAACAATCAAGCGGCGCGATTTGGGTGGTTACGAGGAAATTACAATATGCCAATCATGCAGTTGCTGAGATTCAAAATACTTGCATGTGCATCAACAGCTCAATCAGGTATTAATATTGTTTCTTCTCCAATGGGGAGGGGGTTCGCTTTGAATTACCACCAGAATAACACACAAGTAATCTCTTTGTTTTTCTCTTTAACAGATACTTATTCTCACGCTCGAAGGTTTTAGGTCGGCACCATAACGGTGCTCCTGATCTGAAAGGCATTTTCCTTCCTCTGTGTTTGTTGGTAGGTTCATTAGGGAGTGTCCAATTGTTTGTGGTGAAAAATTCCCACCACATTGGTGCTTTCGATGAGAGTTCCTAAGTAAACGCTCAGAGTTCCCTCCCTTTCGCCAAACACTTCCAAAAAAAACCCTCCTCAAATAACGTCATAACGATGATGGCCCCTCAAAAGAAGGCCTCCTTACAGACCCTACTTCAACTGCTGCCTCCAAAGGCAAGAAGATTTCCACTTGGGGTAGGGGTTTTATCAATCACCATCTCTAGAACTCCAACATTGTTTTCCAACCAGTTGAGGAAGAGCACTCGTCCCCAGCAATCACAGAGGCGAGGGCAGCCAATGAGCTTGAGTCTCACTACCTACTAAAGGATAACTCCTTCAAATGCTAGTCCGCCTGCAGAAGCAACGAGCAAGACAGGAGGCGGCTCGCGAGCACGAGAAGGCCTTCCTAAAGATGGATGTTGTTACGCGTGTCCATAACTAACTACTCGCTCAGATTGAGGTGCTCTGAAGAGCCCCAATGAGGGGCTCATATGAGGAAGAGTCCCGCACAGTCATGTGTGATCGACACCGCATGCATTGGGGGTAGCCGAAGGTGTCGCCGATCTACTTCCCTATGTAAGTTCACCTAGAGGGGGGGTGAATAGGTGATGGCTAATCTAATGGTCACTTAATGACAAATAATACGGAATTAAAAATTATTATGACCTAAACTAAACTCTTACACTAAACACCACGTATAACACAAGAGTGTTGCCGAATTCCCGTGAAGGGCTCTGGACAAACTCCTATAGATTCCCCTAGATAAGGGTTGAGGTGCCGCGTTGGCTCTCTTGGTTGAATACAAGTGTTAGCAAACAATCCCAAGCAAGTATATCAATTAAGCACACAATGAAAATCTAGCATATAAAGATGAGCACAATAAAAGTATGCAAGATATAGACAAGAGACAAAGAGAGAGAGAGTGAGCAATCGCAAACACAAAGGGTTTGTTTTGAGGTTCGAGCACACTTGCTCTACATCCCTGCCTTCGACACACGAAGGATTTCCACTATGCAAGATCCCAATGGATCTCTCCCGGTGCCGCAACACCTACAAGCCCTCGGACTCCCTAGTCCCGTACACACGCAAGCCCCACAAGCTTGCCGAGGCCGCACCTCAAGCCAAGAGTTCACAACCGAACTCTAAACCATCGCGAGCACACTTGCCCGCCTCCTCAAAGGAACAAAAAAAAGTCTTTGGTGATCATAACACTTTGATCACCTAAAAACACTCTCACTACAACACATCTATAGGATGAATAATCAATGGATAGCTCAAGTGTGGTGTGAGAAAAATAAGGATGAGAGTGGTGGAGGAAAACTCAAGAAATTCACTTTAACACTCTTGATAATATCTTCCCTTTAGATTGGAAGTATTTGCTCTCAAATATGTGGAGAAAACTCTTTTAAAAGGATAAGAAAAACTGGCCCAAAGCTCTCCTAAAATCTTAGAGAAAAACAATGACCAAACCCCCAAATTTATAGGCTGTCAAAAACTAGCCGTTGGGGTCTGTCAGACCTGTCGGTCGACCGCCCGGTCGACCGCCAACGGTCAAGAATCCGACCGTTGGAGCCTCCGGTCGACCACCCGGTCGACCCAAAAGAACAGAGAGCATTGCTCTCAGTTCCGGTCGACTGGGTCGGCAGACCGGCCATCTGCCAGGTCAAGGCGTGCACGTCGTGCACGTCGGTCGACCGAGCCAGTCGACCGACTTCAGCCCTAGTCGACTTGGTAGGTCGACTAGTCGACTTGGCTGAAGCCTGGAACAGAAAATTTGGGATTAAAACTTGGTCTTTTGGCTCACATAAAAATCCCATAAAATACATAAAAATCTACAAAAATAGTTTTACCAATATACTTTGATAAACAAACATGCTTGCACAAAATCAAGGTATGTTATAAAAGATTTGGACTATTTTTGTATGTTAGAAATATTGGCTCAATTGAAAACTTGTATTTTTCTAAAACTTGTTTTCCAAACTTCTTCATGATACAAAAACAAGATATTTTGAATTCATTAAAGTATAGTGTGTATGGATATGATCCACTACACAATTAAGATGAAATATCTATGTTTTGGCATTAAGCTCTAAATATGGTTTTGGATAAAAAACATGCATATAAGAAATTCCAAAAACAAAAAGGTATTTTTCCAAAATGAAAGTCTTTTCTAAATCTGAAAATTCCTTTATGAAAAGACAACTAAATCAAGAGTGTGTGTGTGATATATATTTGAGCAATCCACCAACTATTCTATCCTTTACATTTAACAAAAATCTTATACCTAGACACAAGTCTTCATCTTGAAGTCTTCACTTGAAGTCTTCTCATCTTCTTGACTTGGTCCAAACAAGATCCAACGAGCTCAACTTTTGATGTGGTCTTGATGCATAGGCTCGTGAATCAACCGGTGCTAGCTCCAAAACTTGACTTTAAATTCTTTGTTAAAGCTCCACACCTACTAAGATCTTGATAACAAATCTGTCACTAATTAAACACAAGATCATTAGTACTATAACTACATGAGTTAATCATCATCAAAACTAGAGTGATGAGCCTTTGGGCCAACACCCTACACCGCGAGGAACGGTCCGATGAGAGCAAACCTCACAAACTCATAAAGACTTTTCACATCGAGAATCTGATGGAGATGGTCAGGAAGCGGATAGATGAAAACAAGCCTCAGTCTCGCGGTGGGCCAGGATCTTTCATCCTGAGGATCTCTGATTCCCCACTTTCAGAGGAGATTATGTCTCACCGGTTCTCGAATAAGCTCGTGATGCCAAGCTTCAACTGCTATACCAGAGTGACTGGCCCTGTCCAGCACTTGTGAGCCTATCAGGTCAAGATGGCAATCCACTCCCAAGACAATCTCCTCCTGTGTCGAGTATTTCCTTTCAGTCTCAAGGGCGTGGTCGTAGACTGGTTCTACTCCCTCCCATAGCGGTCTCTCCAGAGCTTTGAGAAAATTAATGACGCCTTTTTCAACCAGGATGCCTTGTGGTAGGATTTTAAGAAGAACAACAATTACCTCCTCACTATTGAGATGAAGCAAGAAGAAACCCTCAAGCGCTACATAAGTTATATTCAGAGCCATAGGTGCTGGATGATGTCGTTGCAGCCACATTCATTGCTTGACTACAGACCGATCACTCTTTTCGCAAGCACCGGGTGAAGCATGACGTCATCTATAACAGTCCCATATTTTAATCACCAATTAACTTTAATCAAATTCAATTATAGTAATCAATCTCATAATCTTTATAATCATCTCCGAATTTATCAGAAATTTTAGCAGCATCTCTATAATATGGAGTTTGTCTTGATACAATATATAATATTTCGGTCTACACCAACCTACTTATGATATTTCAAAATTTAAATTTTCAACAACTTATTAGTATCAATTCTCACCAATAAATTAATATAACTCAAGAGTGCTCCTCTTGGTTTACTATTCCATATAATCAACTCAAATTTCAAATCAAGATGAAACCAAAACTAATGTATATATTCACTTACCTCAAAGAGCTAAGGTCAAAATCAAGTTTATCGTCAACAACTACAAATACATTCTAAGTCCACCTTCCAAATATATATATGTACTAGTACACGCCTAAATACATATAGGGTTCTAAAAGTTATATTAACACACAGAAGGAAAATATTTCAGGATCTAAAACAACTGACCAACAAGTAAATCTTCCGGCTTTCTGTCAAGACATCCCAAAGCTTTACACAGGATCTGAAAGACATCAACCTGAGGTGCGGTGAGCTCAACAGCTCAGTGAGTAAAATTATTTAAATCAAACTTTGTATTTAATACCATTATAAGTCAAGTATGATGCAGTTGAAGAATTTCAAGAATAATCTCAATTATTTTCCTAATTATGATGGGTAGTGTAGCTTATTAGGTCACTGATTCTTTCTATTATCTGATACTTGTTCTTTGCACTCTTTTAGACACACGTGTCCTAATTTTTAATATATTATTTTGTGTTATACACCACCTAACCTGATTGTCCATCTTTTATATTCACCTGGTGATTCATCCATCACATACATATTTGTATATCACTTATATTCAGTTCATAACACATTCGATTTTTTATATGACTATCTGTCATACACATATAATTCATATAATACTTATCTATTTTTCATCACCCATGACTCATGGTAATGTCTATAACTCCTGCACATGTAATATAAATAACAATCATGTATATCCATTACCATTTATGTATTGGTACATACTTTACAAAAAATCACAATCATATTTGGTGATAAACCGATCACCTAAACACATATTCATGTCACTCAGGGTGATATACACATCATATAATTCAGTAACATGTATCACTCTTGGTGATAGATACACCATTTATTTCTATCAATCAAAAGCAACACCACACATGAATATTCATGATTATCACATATAAATTAATAATCTGAATAATTTGCCCCGTCTTCTAACCCTCTGGTTTCATCCGGTCCCTTCATCAGATAATTTTAAATAATAACAACACATACCCCTTCAATCACCTCTGGTTACACCGGTCCCTTCCTCCAATAAATAAATAATAACAACACCCCTTCGATCACCTCTAGTTACATAGGTCCCTTCCTCAGATAAATATATAATAATAATATCCCATTCGATCACCTCCGATTACACTGGTCCCTTCCTCTGATAAATAAATAATAATAATAATCTCTTTCGATCACCTCCAGTTATATCGGTCCCTTCCTCCGGTAATAAATAATAAACATGTAATAAACAACATGTAATATTTTTGAATCACCAACATGAATAAGTATCACAATTTGTAATAATAAAAAACATGCAATATTCTTGAATCACTAACATGAATGAGTATCACAATTTGCAATGATAAACAACATGCAATATTCTTGAATCACCAACATGAATGAATATCATAATTTGTAATGAAAAATAACATGCTATATTCTTAAATTCTCATAATTTTCATGTTTAATATAACTCATATGTGATAACTAGTATGATTTAAATAGCATGAATTATCAAAAGATACCGTTCTTTCACACAATATGCATACATAGAACCAATCTCTTTCTTAACTTTCCATTATTAGTAATCCATAGGATTTCAATTACACAATCCATATTATCTTTATCTTATCAAAGATAATATTTTACTAATTAGAGTTTCAATCACACAAATATCAGAATGTTATTCTACATTATAAAAGTTTTCTCACACCTGTAGAAAGTTTTCCCCAACTACACATGATATCAGTTACTTATAATTTAATTCACAAATAATACCTATCAATATAATTAATCACTTTTATTCTCATTCATTTCATTATTTTATCTATATCAGATAATTTACTTATAATCATAGTTAATTTATCTAACAACAATCATCAATAATACCAAACATGCATGTGCATATATGAACACACAGTTATCACTAAGCATGTCAGGTGACCGAACCATATCAACCGGTTATTTTTTATTCACTTTTCTAGCAATCAAGTAAAATCACAAATAGTATTCGTTATTCTTTTCTCAATTATCAAATAGATTTCTGAGATTCTTATAATATTCATACTCAATCACATACTCAGTGCACAAATTATAATTTTTTAATATCAGTATCATAATCATCACCATTTGATTAGGGTAATGTAGTTAATCTAACTATCATTTCATACTCTTAACATCTCTTAATTAAATTTCACAATTTCTTATGTATGTTACTAGTCATTATAACCTAGTTCCCATATATGATTTCAGGATAAATTCTTTATCTTACCGATTGTTTAATTCATCAGTTGTATTGATTAATCAACTACAAGGATATCTGAAAGTCAGTTATAACATGATATTGGTTCAATATTGTGTTATGGTTATCTTGATATGGTTTGGTTTCGCATAAAGGGATGAATTTTTCGACCATTACACATCATTATTTACTTAAGTTTTCGCTCACATGTTACATCGACCAATACATAAGTAGGCTGATGGGGAGATTCTATCTCCTCGTTTTAAAATTATCACAAGTGCACGGTCGTTCGATGTAGCACTTGAGGGTCGGTCCACAGGGATGGTGCTTCTAGAATCCTAACACGAACGAAGCAAATTGGTGGAGAAAAAAAATGATAAGTTGATGTGAACTCAGTTAAAGAGAAGAGTCATATACCTAGGGTTGAATCCCCTAAACTAGCCTCAAGCGGTCAAGCTCGGTCTATCTACTAGATCGTTACAAATCACCAAATTCCTACTTCTAACAGGCATATTAATTCTAAATACTAGACCTAAGCACAGGGTATTGTCCAATTACATGATCCATCAAAGATAGATAAATTGACAACTTTAATAACATATGAAAAAGAACATTACAACTCTAAGTATGGATCATTAACTCTAAACACATACCCTGTCAAATATCTAGTGGTTTTAGAAATTAACATCCTAAAAGTTGTAGGTCAATAAATGAGTGTACATCCCTAGATAGGAGAACTAACTTGATTCACAAGAATTTAGCCTAGGTTCATCTCCCTAGGTACATGATGATAACTTAGTTACACATGTCCAAGTTCATAATCAACTAAACTAATTAAATCAGTTAAAATTATCTAACTTTAATTAAATAATTAATTGAAACTCTAATTAATTGAACTAATGAAATTAACTAAAATAAATAAATAATAATTAAAACCCGTACCTTGCAGTAACCGATCTTCACTGCAACTGGGCAGAACCTGCACCTGTAGGTGGAGGGGACGGCGCTCCAATCACAAGCCGCCAAGGGCCTGTGCTCCTTGCGCAAAAAGAAGGCACCTGCTCCTTGTTTTAGGCGCCAGAGGCGTCAATTCAAAAGCAAGGCGCAGCCTTGCCTGCAGCCTTGCCTTCCCTATCCAATGAGCAGAGAGAGGGGCGCAAGTGCCTCTCTCTTTTGCTTTGTCCTCTTCTTTATTTTTTTTCTGGTGATGGGCGGCTGTCAATGACGCCAATTGCACATAGAGAGAGAGAGAGACAGGATAGAAGGATTCTTCACGGATCAGTCGATCAAAAACAGGGAACGAAAATTTTGCAGAGAGACGAAAGAGAGATGACCCAAAAATTCAGATCTGAAAAATATCCGTACAAGTGAAAAAAAACTCCAAAAAAAAAGAAAAATTCATTTATAAAACCCTAGCTGCCGGCTTCCTTCAACCACAGCCCTCTCTATTCCTTATATAATAAGGAATTTTTTACAGAAAGGTCCCTTGAAATACATCTATTACATAATAAATCGTTTCCAATTCAGGAAGATTTTTTAAATGATGAATACAGGCCACATATGGAGGAATCAGCGAAAGCTATCAACACGAAAGTTGTAGATGTTCGAATTATCTTTCCATAGCATCTTGAATGATTTCGTTCGGAGTCTTGTAGCTAAAGTTATGGCCAAAATACCGCAACATATTGGAAAGCAACCCTCAATCTTTGACAAATTGCGTGAGTTTATTGCTGAATGTAACCAGATTCCTCTTTCTCTTTCTTTTACCTGTTTCCTGCAACAATTCAATCAACTATACCCGAGTAGCATTATTATATACATATAATAGATAATTAGGAGCATAAAAATGATATAAAATCGTGCTGATCAAATACCCCCACACCTATCTTTTGCTAGTCCTCGAGCAAAACTAATAAAAAGAAGAAGAAAAACTAAACTAAACTAACTCACTTTCGTAGGAATCACGGTTACACTTGGCATGTGCAACAAGCCGTTAAACCCCTAGGTTACCCCTAGAGGACGAGTTTTGTCTCGTGAGGGTTTTCAGTAGATTACACCCACAAAATCCAAGAAAGTTAGAGATTAAGAAATAAATAAAAGTAAAATAAGGATAACCGAAAATTAAGAAAAGGAAAACAATTCTCTCTCTTTTTTTTTTGGTAACTAGTTAGTAAGATCATCAATTTTCAAGAGTTTCCTTTTCAAGTAAAATCTCAATTCAAGAAATCATATTGGCTATAAAATAAAGTCTCAAATCCAAAACTTTACACCACCTGTCCTAAGTTTCAGATTCTATGTACCCCGTGATCGTGATGTAGTTCTTAAGCTTGGGAATATTTAATTACAACTTTTATACTTTTTTTTTTTCTTTTTTTTTAACTATCTTTCGCGTAGATACCGAGACTTCTTGAGGCCAAGATACCTAACTAATTGATAATCAAATTATTATATTTTTATAGCGTCTTATCCTATTAGGCTTTCTCAGCTACCCATATAGCGAGCTTTGGGCCAATGCTCCCAAACCAGATGGTCTTAGGGCAATAAGTGTAAAAACACTCCTACGGACTTAATTACTCAAGCAACTGAGGTCATAAGATAAGACTTATTAATATCTATTTTACTATATAATAAATCTTTTTTTTCTCTTCACAATTTTTTTTTTAGTTGTAATCAATATCCCAAGCCTATAAACTAATAGTGTAAGTGCTTTTGGGTACATAATCACTTAGACTAAGTTTAGATGGTATGTCTGTTTTAGATTCTAATCTTTATTTTAAGACTTTATAACTCTTTCATCTTGATCTTACCCTTAAAATCCACTCATGGATACTAAATCACTCACATACTAGCTAATTATTTGCAGAAAATTTTCAAATTTTTCACAATTTTTTTTTAAGACTCTAAGTAAAGAAAGAAAAGAGAAATAAAGAAAAAAAACTAAAACTAAAACAAAACCAAAAAGACTCTTAAAACAAAAGAAATATGCGAATCTTCCCCCCACACCTAAACTGTGCCATGTCCTCATGCATATACTTGAATACAGAGATAGAATGAATATAGCATATAATATATACATCCACATACGTGTACACAATCAAAGAATTAAGCATCCAATTCAAGTATACATGAGTAAAATGTATGAAATAAATATGCTGAAATTAGAGGTACTCACAGTGCACTGAAAAATCTAGTTGCAGAAGCAACCAAATTCACTCCATGTGTGCGTGCATCCCTGCTTATCCTGTAATCACTTATAATAAACTTGGCACAAAGGTTAGAGAAAAAGATACATAAAATAACTCTTTAGACACCAAACTACATTGACTCAATTGACTAAAGAGAAATATAAAAACTCACAGACTCAAAAGAAAAAAGAAAAAATAAATAAATAAAATTAAAATTAGTATACACATGTATAAAGTTACATCTTCCCTCACACCTGCCTTAAGCTATGACGATTCCTCCCCCTTGATCGCTTTCCACTTTCGAGGTGGGTTCTCTTCAATGAGTTGACATGACTATTAGAACCCTTCATCATTTTAGCATTGTAGGTGCCCGGAAGGAGATTTAGGTGAGGAAGATCGGGGTGTAAAATATTTTCTTGAATCAGTTGAAACAATTACAACCAGACTTTCCTTTCTTTCCGGTTACAAGGGAGGGAGGATGTTGAATCTTGAATCCCCCCTTTGTTTAATGCTGGGTTCTTCGTGTGGCGGTGGAGAGTGAATCTTGTTCTCCGTTGACCGGATGACTGTTTGGACCGTCGGGGATCTTCTCTTCGGTCGGTAGAGAGAGTAACTCGGCTCTGTCTACCAAAACTCTAGAAGAGGAGCTAGGCAAAGAGCAGCTAGTACGCAGTAAGCTTGCTGAAGAGTCTTCTCTCCTTCTCTGTTGACGATGCCTTCGTCCGGTGATCGTGCGTGTCTCTCTCTACGCGTGTTGGATGCGTATGCCTGTATGTAGGTACGTCTCTCCCTGTGTGTCCCTCTCTGTTGATGCCAACAGGGCTATTTATAGAGGTCCCTGGGGATGAACGTGCCCCCTGAAAACGCTCCACAATGAGGGGCCACTTCCCGCTACATGTGCGGTGACTGGCCCCTTATTTCGGGTAGTTGCAACCGAGACGCGGGCGTCGAGCCAACGCGTCCTGATGCTGAGACGCGGGCGTCGAGCCAACGCGTCCTGATGCTGAGACGCGGGCGTCGAGCCAACGCGTCCTGATGCTGAGACGCGGGCGTCGAGCCAACGCGTCCTGATGCTGAGACGCGGGCGTCGAGCCAACGCGTCTTGATGCTGAGACGCGGGCGTCGAGCCAACGCGTCCTGATGCTGAGACGCGGGCGTCGAGCCCACGCGTCCTGATGCTGAGACGCGGGTGTCGAGCCAACGCGTCTTGAGCTTGGATCTCTGCTTTTAAAGGCTTGTCTGTTTTTTAGACAGCCTACAGAACCCCCTCCAAAGTTTTCGATATTCCGCAGTTAAATGGGACGGATTTCGGAATACTTTAGATTTTAGCCGCGTTCGCCTTTATGACTGGACTGTTGATGCTCCGGGTTTAATCTTATCTGGAGTTGGTCTTCGTGAGTGTACTGTTGAACTCTTTGAAGCTCCCAGAGTTGATCATGTTGAGTGTCTAGATGCACAGCCTAAACCTCCCCGATTGCTTTTAGTCTGTCACGAGTGCGCTTTTGACCAGGAGTGGTTGGCCTTCTGCTTGTGCCAGTGTACTGTTGAACTGATTTGCAGAAGCCAAACGCAGGTTTTTTTTTAAAAGCAGAGACTGCCCTAAAGACGCGACTTCCATGGGGTGCGTCTTTTTGGTGATAGGAACGCGACTAATATTCCATGAGGTAGACGCGATGTTTAGCCTGCTTGGGAGGACGCGAATTTTAGAGAGACGCGTCTTTTGGATGCAGACGCGATTTTCTGGACACAACGCGACTTTCTGGGTGCATTTATGGTGATGCTGACGGGGCATGTCCATCGGAGAGGCGCGTTCTTTGGGCGCGAATCTGTGCCATGTCATGATTACGCCGCCAGCTGGCCTGGGGAACCGGAGAGGTTTTCTCCGTTAGGCGCGCGGATTTCCCGGTTCATTAAATGAACTGCTCCACGTGTCGAATGATGACTCGCGGCGGGGTCACGACGCATGATCTTCTCTGTTCAGAAATGATCTGGTTACACGCGTCACGTGGCGACTCGCTGCAGCGTCTATCGGGCCACACGCCGCGTATCTTCGCGAATGTTTGTGCCTATAAAAGGCCACAGTTAGAGAGATTTGTCTTCTTCTCCGAATGCGCTTACTCAGAGATTTAAGAGAGTTCTTCTTCTCCATTACTGCTCATCTTCTTCATTGACCTCTGATCACCAATGGCACCCAGGCCAAGCCGACCGCGTCGTCCTCCAAGGCGACCATTGCCGAGGCCCAAGGGGCGCTTCCTCCGTGCAGGATGTTTTCTGAGGTAAAGATGTCATTTTGGCTAAGCTTCACCGTTATTGGAAGTTTTAGAGAACCCTAAAAAAACTCTTAACACAGAATATGAACCGGTTTTATTCTCAGACGCAGTCTCGGACGCGGTCTTTGAGTTGATAACCGAGGCGCGGGTTTGATGACCTAACGCCAGTGAACTCTGCACTTCGGGTCCTTCACTTAGAGATTTCCTAACTGTGAAGGATCTGGACGCGGTCTTGGGTTTGCAGAACGCGGATTTGATCCTTGCGTTCTGTGCCACTTGACGCGGATTTGCAGGTCTGGACGCGGGTTTTGATAACTTCTGCGTCCAGTATCTTTTCTGCGTTTGAACGCAGACTCGCAGGTCTGGACGCGAATTTTGATAATTCCTGCGTCCAGTTTCTCTTCTGCGTTTGGACGCAGATTCGCAGGTCTGGACGCGAATTTTGATAATTCCTGCGTCCAGTTTCTCTTCTGCGTTTGGACGCAGATTCGCAGGTCTGGACGCGAATTTTGATAATTCTTGCGTCCAGTTTCTCTTCTGCGTTTGGAGTCATGAACACTTAGCATTTTTCCTTACTTTTAATGAAGTATCTGACTAAGTGTCCTTTTCTTTCGCAGTGCGACATGTTTCTGGCTCACTTGCCAAGACGCGCCACTTTGGACATGTAGGTGGTGTTGACCAGGGCTTGACCTTCGTGCTAAGAATGAGTGTCCCATTGACTGCTGACCAGTCGCCGGATCGCAGGGAGAGCTCTCTAATGTTGACAGGAGAACCTTTCGGGCGCTTATGACCGATGCCGCATTCAAAACGGATGATGGCGTCAGGCTGGAGAAGCCTGCATTCTTCTTCGGAGATCGCATTCATGATGACGGCCGTCGCGTGTCTGGAGGAACTTACAAATGGCTCCGTCAGATAAAGGATGGAAGATTGTTTCTTCCGGATATGGAGAGGATGTTTCCGTTGTCCTACTTCCAACACATGTCCATCCTCGGAAGATGGAATGGGACATTTCCAATGTGTCCCCGAAATCACCCTTGGTGACTTTGGCTTTCAGAAGGTAAACCGCCATGATAGTCATGACAGGTCAGCCGTCGGCTTGTTCCCCGCGTCGCGCAAGTCCGATGTTCCGGTCGGGGAGATACCACAGCTTGCCGCTACCTTCCTTAACTCGTTTATGGAAGCGGAGGGTGACTATCCTACTGAGTTCCGTGCGCATGGGTGGATCCATTCTACGGGGAATATTTGGTGGGGCAGGATGGTGGGTTTTGTCCTCACCGATCTTAAAGAGCTGCTAGAGTGTGTGGGACTATACCCGGCGGTCAGGGCCGTACAGTGGGGTATCCCACCAAGCTCTCATAATTTCTTCGGAGTCCTGGAGCGATATGACTCTCTGACGGGGACATTCTTCACCCCGGTTGGAGAGATGGGCCTGGCACTGCACGAGCTGCATGAGGTCTCGGGGCTGGCGTCAGGGGACATTCCTTATGAGGAATATGTCCCTACCACTAAGGAGCTCCACTTTTTAGAAAAAGAGTTTCCCGCAATATATGAGACCTACTGGGAGGTGATGTGCCACTTCCACATCTGCGGCCAGATAACTGCCTGGAGGTCAGGAGGAGTCAAGCAGTTGTCTTGGGCTAGTTATCTGTTCAACAACGTTAACAATAAAGACCTCCGATACCCGACTGGCTCCCAGCTCCGATAGGGAAATTGAAGACAGGATCGACAGGCTCCGAACAGCTTCTACACCACGGAGTCGAACGAGGACGGTTTCGACCCTGACCTGGTTTTTGAAAGCTTTCACCATCAAGCCCGGACTTCCATCTCTAGTCGAGCACTGTTGGCGGGCTTCTTGATGCTGTGGTTGAAGCGTTGTGTGGTGCCCACGCTGCCACACGAAGTTATTGTTGCCGACGTGGTGTACCCGGCGGTGCTCCTGCTCATGGTAGCCCCATAGCTCTTCTTCCGGCCGTGGCGGCCGGTATTCAGAGTGGGCTACGGGCGTTAGCCAAGAATTTTTGCGAGCCCCCGAAGACTGTTGACTCCCATGGAAAGCCATATGTCGACTCAGAGGGGAATCCGAAGGTGAAGCGCCCTAACCCTCGGATTGAACTGCCTTACACGTACCTCATGGCTGGTACGTGATGCATTGTCCTTCTTTGATGACGGCGGCGCGTGGGAGCACGGGTCATGTCCCATTTGTGCAGCGGCTGGAACGTTCGGAGTGGCGTGACACCTACTGTATTATATTAGGAAGTGTCTTTCCTGCGCCACGAACTACCAGCTCAACCGCTGCTTTCCAGACGTTCCTGGTGCGGCTTTCGGGGAGTTGTTCGCTGATATCGCTGGTCGGAGATAACTTCACACAACTGCTTGCGGGAGTCTTCTGGTGGTTGATCAACATCCGGCCGGGATATGTGATGTTCCGGCAAGGGACTTCATGCACCATCGAGCCATACATGCCGAACCGTTTTGCCCGACAGTTCGGCTACGATCAACTCTATGTCGGGAACCCCAATGCTCGGCTCGCCTTCGAAGGGAACCTGTTCGAGGGTGCTCGGGCCTGGTACTACAGTGTGGCTGGAGGGACGGGAGCAACATTCCGTCTACCCATCGAGACGCCCAAATGCCGCACGAGCTTCAGCTTCTGCACTTGGTACTTCCAAGCCAGCCAGACACCAGACCTTGTTCCGGAGTCTTCATGCCTTGAGAGCATCAATGCACATCTCGAGGCCAGGTCAGAGTCCGTAAACATTCGAAGCTTATCGACCAGTATCTGAAGGCTCATAAGGAGGTCAGGAGACGATCGAGGAGGGAGACACAAGCAGTGAGGGCGGAGCCGCTACCGACAAGGGCAGAGCCGCGAGCGACAAGGGCTGAGCCACCAGCAATGAGGGAGGAGCCGCGGGCAAGGAGGTCTAAACAGACGGTGAGCAAGCGTCGTCGACACTCTGCTTCTATTGCTGGGCCTGTCCCAAAGAAGGTTCGGAGGGACTTAACAGCCGAAGTCTCTCAATCTGAAGGCACCTCTACTGGAGTTGAGGCTCATCCTGAAGACGTCCTTGTCAGGGTTGAGGAACCGTCGGAAGATGAAGATTCCCCACCCTAGTCCGTGCCCCTAGGTCACACCGCAAGACCGTGGAGGAGGGGGAGCTTGTTGACGAACTCACCGCTGGTGATGATGATGAGCGGCTTGAGGTCGACATAATGGTGAAGAGGATGTTGAGATTCGGGGATTCTCAGCTCAGCCCGAGCTTCCTTCTGCTCATGAAGGGAGAGGTGAGGCACGGCAGCCGGGGTCTCCTAGCGTCTTCATTTCCAGTCCTAGGGCAGTTGACCCTAGTCCTACCACTGGGGTGATCGGAGGCAAGGCTCCTGTTGCGAAGCTTCCTCGCGTTGAGCTGTCGTCTTCTTCGTTATCGGGGAAAGTGCCTTTGAAGATGAGGTCGACTATGGCGATGAACCCGCTCTTCCTGATCAGAGCAAATTCTTCCACATCTCGGAGGAGGAAATATATGGGGCGAGCCATCGACTGCACCATCGCTGGCGATTATCCCTACTGAAGGTATTCTTTCCATCTTCTGTCTAATTTTCTCTTTGCATATTGAAGAGGATGTTCTAACATTCTTCTTTTATGTTGCAGGGCCAGCCGGAGATGCCGACACTACAACCTCCTCGCGTATCGAGGAGATGGTGAAAGAGTTGACCCAGCCCGAGAGAATCGAGGCTTCAGAGGGGGCAACTGTTGAGATCGGGGAGCCTTCCATTTTGTCGGAAGGGGAAGCAACCACTGAGGTTGAGGAGGCTCTCACTCTGCCGGGCGAGGAGGTTACTGCTGAAGCCGAGGAGACTTCCGCTCCGCAGTGTTTGCGCCGGAAAAAGAAAGAGGGAATTGTTGTAAAGATTTCTTTGAATCAGATGAAAAGATTACAACAAGACTTTTCCTTCCAGTTACAAGGGAGGGAGGATGTTGAAGCTTGAATCCCCCCTTTGTTTAATGCTGGGTTCTTCGTGTGGCGGTGGAGAGTGAATCTTGTTCTCCGTTGACCAGATGACCGTCCTGGACCGTCGGGGGTCTTCTCTTCGGTCGGTAGAAAGAGTAACTCAGCTCCGTCTACCAAAACTCTCAAAGAGGAGGTAGGCGAAGAGCGGCTAGTACTCAGTAAGCTCGCTGAAGAGTCTCCTCCCTCTGTCTGTTGCTGAAGTTGTGCTTCCCTCTTGATGATCCTCTTGCCTGGATTTGATCGATCTTGATGATGCCTTGACCTTCTTAATTCTCGACTTCTCCAAAGCTTCGATCTCTCCAAAAGCTCTCCTTTCATAGCAAACAAGGCTATTTATAGGGGTCTCAGGGGGTGAAGGTGCCTCCTGAAAACGCTCCCGAATGAGGGGCCACTACCCGCTACATGCGCGGTGACTGGCCCCGCAATCAGGGCAGTTGCAACTGAGACGCGGGCGTTGGGCCAAACGCGCCTTAAAGTTTGAGACGCGGGCGTTGAGACAAACGCACCCTAAAGTTGAGACGCGGGCGTCGAGCCAACGCGCCTTAATGCTGAGACGCGAGCTTCGGGCCTTCACGTCTGGACGCTGAGGCGCGGGCGTCGGGCCGACGCGCCTTGATGCGAGACGCGGGCTTTGGGCCGACGCGTCTGGACGTTGAGACGCGGGTGTAGAGCCAACGCGTCTTAATGCTGAGACGCGGGCCTCGATTCCTCGCGTCTAGAGCTTGAGACTGCTTCCTTAATGGCTTGTTTGTTAGTCATTTTTAGACAGCCTACAGAACCCCCTCCAAAGTTTCTGATATTCCGCAGTTGAATGGGACGGATTTCGGAATACTTTGGATCTTAGCCGTGTTCGCCTCTATGACTGGACTGTTGATGCTTCGGGCTTGATCTTATCTGGAATTGGTCTTCGTGAGTGTACTGTTGAACTCTTTGAAGCCGTCAGAGTTGATCGTGTTGAGTGTCTAGATACACAGTCTAGACCTCCCCGATTGCTTTTAGTCTGTCACGGGTGCGCTTTTGGCCGGGAGTGGTTGGTTGTCTGTTTGCGTCAGTGTACTGTTGAACTGACTTGCAGAAGCAGGAGACTGGACGCAGGTTCCTTTTGAAAAAGCAGAGACTGCTTTAAAGACGCGACTTCCATGGGGTAGACGCGATGTTTGGCCCGTTTGAGGGGACGCGGACTTTGGAGAGACGCATCTCTTGAAATGCAGACGCGATTTTCTGGGTGCATTTATGATGATGCTGACGGGGCATGTCCACCGAAGAGCCGCGTACTTTGGGGCGCGCACCTGTGCCATGTCATGATTACGCCGCCAGCTGGCCTGGGGAAACGGCGAGATTTCGCCTTTTGGCGCGCGGATCTCCCGGTTCATTAAATGAACTGCTCCACGTGTCAACTTCTGACTTGTGGCGGGGTCGCGACGCATGATCTTCCCTGTTCAAACAATGATTTGGCTCCACGCGTCAGGCAGCGATTCGCTGCAGCGTTTATTGGGCCAAACGCTGCGTATCTTCGCGAATCTCTGTGCCTATAAAAGGCAACAGTTAGAGAGAGACACATCTTCTTCTCCGAACGCATTTGCTGAGAAAAGAGAGCTTCCCTCCTCTTGTTTGTTCATCTGTCCATCTTCGAACTCGGATTTCTGAACATCGATGGCTCCCAAGACGAAACCGACTGCATCATCCTCAAGGGCGACCGTCGCCGAGGCTGAGAGAGATGCTTCCTCTGCGCAGGAGGGTGTTTTCCGAGGTAAAAATGCACCTTCGGCGTGGGTTCCGCCATTAAAACATGTTCATAGAACCCTAAGAACCTTTAACACAAGATCGTGTTTGATTCTCGGACGCTGTCCTTGAGATGATAACCGGGGCGCGGGCCTGATGATCCGACGCTGGTGAACTCTGCATTCTGGATCCTTCACTTAGAACATTTCTAATTGTGAAGGTCTCTGGACGCGATTTGCAGAACGCGGATTTGATCCATGCGTTTTATGCCGCGTTTTGTGCCATCAGGCGCCGATTTGATGACTCTGGCGTCTGAGTCCAAGCACTTTGAAATTTCACAAGTCTTGGTTTGCAGAACGCGGATTTGATCCTTGCGTTCTGTGTCTTCAACCGCCGATTTTGTAGAATCTGGCGTTTGAGTCCAAGTACTTAGAATTTTCATAAGTCTTGGTTTGCAGAACGCGGCTTTGCAGGTCTGGACGCGGATTCGAAAAATTCCTGCGTCCAGTATCTCTTCTGCGTTTTGGTGCAAGTTCGCAGGTCTGGACGCGGATGATAACTCCTGCGTCCAGTGTCTCGGCTGCGTTTTGAATTATGAACACTTAGCGTCTTCCCTTATTTTTGGCAAAGTATCTGACCAAGTGTCTTTTTCTTTTTGCAGTGCCGCATGTTTCAGGTTCACTTGCCAAGATGCACCATTTTGGCCGCGTGGGTGGTGCCGACCACCGTCTGACTTTTGCACTGCGAAGGACCATACCTGTGACTGCTGACAGGTCGCCAGTTCGCAGGGAAATGATTGCCCATGTTAATGAGAGGACTTCTCGGGTGCTCATGACCGATGCAGTCTTCGCAACGGATACCCACATCAAGCTGGAGAAGCCTGCTTTCTTCTTTGGAGATCATGTCAGCGATGGTGGCAGACCAATGTATGACGGGAATTACAGGTGGCTCCGTCAGATAGGGGAGAGGAGATACTTCCTTCCCGCCATGGAGAGGATGCTCCCGTTGTCTTATCTCCAACATCTGTCCGTCCTTCGGAAGATGAAGTGGGACGTGTCCCGGGATATCTCTGAGATTACCCTTGGTAATTTCAAATCCCAGAACGTATACCGTCATGATTGCCATGACCGGGCGGTCCTCGGCTTGTTTCCCGGGTCACGCAAGTCTGAGCTTCCAGTCGGAGAGATCCCGCAGCTTGCCACCACCTTCCTCAATTCGTTCATAGAAGCAGAGGGTGATTATCCGGCCAAGTTCCGTTTGCCAGGATGGGTCCACTCCACGGAGAATTCTTGGTGGGGCAGGATGGTGGGTTTCACCCTCTCCGATCTTGGAGATCTGCTTGAGCACGTGGGATTATACTCAGCAGTCAGGGCCGTTCAATGGGGCATCCCAACGAGCTCTCACAACTTCTTCGGGATCTTGGAGCGCTACAACCCTCAGACGGGGACATTCTTTACCCCGGTCGGAGAAATGGGCCTTGCACTGCATGAGTTGCATGAGGTCTCGGGGCTGGTGATGGGGGAGTTCCCTTATGAAGAATATGTCCCGACTGCTAGGGAGCTTGACCTTATAAAGAAGGATTCCCCTGAGGTGTACGAGACCTATTGGGAAGTGATGTGCCACTTCCATATTTGTGGTCAGGTAACTGGTTGGAGGACGCATGGAGTTAGGCATCTATCCTGGGCCAATTACCTATTCAGCAATGTCAGCAAGAAGGATCATTCGATAACTCGACTGGCTCCCCTCTCTGAACAGGGAGTTGACGACATGGTCGCACAAGCTTCTGAGGGCTTTTACACCACTGGGTCGAACGAGGACGGCTTCGAACCTGATACGCTTTTCGAAAGCTATCATCATCGGGCCCGGGCTTCTATCTCTAGTCGAGCGCTGTTGGCAGGCTTCTTGATGCTGTGGTTGAAGCGTTGTGTGGTACCTACACGGCCACATGAAGTCGTTATTGCCGACGTGGTGTACCCAGCAGTGCTCCTGGCCCATGGCCGTCCTCTAGCCCTTCTTCCGGCCGTGGCGGCTGGCATTCAGAGTGGGTTGCGGGCGTTAGCCAAGAGACTATGCGAGGCTCCAAGGACTGTCGACTCTCAAGGCAAGCCGTATGTTGACTCAGAGGGAAACCCGACGGCAAGGCGCCCCAACCCCCGAATTGAGTTGCCTTACACGTATCTCATGGCCTGGTACGTGATGCATTGCCCTTCTTTGATGACAACGGCGCGTGGGAGTACGAGTCCTGTCCCTTTTGTGAGGCGGCTGGAAAACTCGGATTGGAGTGACACCTATATATATTATATTCGGAGACGTCTCTCAAATGCCGCCAATTACCAGCTCAACCGCTGCTTCGCTGGGATTCCTGGTGCATCTTTTGGTGAGCAATTCACTGATTCTATAGGTCGGGATGACCTCACCCAACTGTCCACGGGAGTCTTCCGGTGGTTGATCAACATACGACCAGGATATGTGCTGTTTCGCCAAGGGACTTCCTGCACTATCGAACCGTATATGCCAAGTCGTTTTGCCCGACAGTTTGGCTATGCTCAGCTTTATGTCGGCAATCCGAATACACAACTTGCCTTCAATGGGAATTTGTGCGAAGGTGCTCGAGCCTGGTACTATAGCGTGGCTGGGGGGACAGAGGCAACTTTCCGTTTGCCCGTCGAGGAGCCGAAGAATCTTACCAGCTTCACTTTCTGCACCTGGTATTCTCGGGTAAACCAGTCACCGGATTTTGCCCCCGGGTATACGGGTATTGAGGGCATTAATGCTTATCTCAAAACACAGTCGGAGTCTGGCAAATGCTCGCACATGATCACCCAGTATTTAAAGGTCCAGAAAGAGCTGGAGAGAGCATCTCAGAGAGAAGCTGAGGGAGGCTCAAGAGAGGAGCTCCGAGTAACCCGGAGTAGAACCAAGCTAGGGCCACAGGAGGGGCCCTCTACCGCCAAGGCTCAAGAATTGGTGAGTAAGCGCCGTCGGGGTCCCACTTCAACTGCTGGTCCTGTTTCGAAGAGGGCTCGGAGGGACTTAGCAACGGAAGTCTCTCCCTCAGGAGACATTTCTGTTGGAGTTGGGGACTGTCCTGAAGACCTCTTTGTCATGGTTGAGGAACCGCCAGAGGATAGAGATCTCCCCAGTTTAATCCGTGCTCCTAGGTCGCACAGAGGGACCTGTAAAATTGCGGAAGAGGGGGAATTGGTTGACAAACCCACTATAGCTGACGAGGAAGAACAACTCGTGGGAGGGAATGTCCAGATTCCAGGGTTCTCAGCTCGGCCCGAGCCTTCTTCTGCTCGTGAAGGGAGATACAAGGCACAGCGGTCAGGACCTCCTAGCGTCTTCATTTCCAGCGCTCGGATAATCGACCCTAGTCCTACCACTGGGGTGATTGGTGGCAAGGCCCCGGTCACCGAGGACCTTTGCGTTGAACTGTCGTCTTCCGCGTCTGATACGGAAAGCGACTTTGAAGATAAAGTCGACTACGGCCATGAACCCGCTTTTCCTGACCCGAGTAAGTTCTCACGCATCTCGGAGGGGAAAATATACGGGGGCGAATCATCGACTGCGTTACCGCCGGCTATAATCCCTGCTGAAGGTACAACTTCCTTGCATGTCGAGGCGATGGAAACAGTGTTGACCCAGCCCAAGGGGATTGAGGCTTCGGTTGCCGAGACAACCTCAGTGGGGGCAGCTGTTGAAGTTGGGGAGCCTTCCCCTTTGCCAGGAGGGGAAACAATCATTGAGGCGGAGGAGGCTCTCACTCCGCCGGTGGAGAAGGCTACTGCTGAAGCTGGGGAGACTCCCATTCTACAGGACTCGACGCCTCTGGACCTCGAACCTAGTAAGGCAGCTCTGACTGAGGGGGCTCAGGTGGGGAGTCTGACGATCGGCACCCTTCCAGAAGGCCACACAGCTCACTTCTCGGTGGAAGTTTCTGAAGAGGTTGTGCTTACAACTCCTTCATTGGTCGTGGAAGCTCCTGCAGAGGCAGCGCTCCAGGAAGCGCCAGTGGGTAGTCTTGCTCTTGCCACATCGACGGCCGGCACGGCTCTTGTGCGAGAAGACCCGCCCTATATCCCTTATCCCGTGACAGAAAAAGGGTCGGGAAGCTTCTTAGGTGGTGAAGACATGGGGGAGCTGGCACGTCAGATGGTGCAACAATTCTTCACCTCGATGGGATCATGTATTGATCTCATCTTCCGTGGACACAGCACCTTCCAGTTCGCCCAGAGGCTTCTTGAAAATATGGCCGTGAGCGTCGAATTGGCGGGAGGCCCTTCACTTGCCAGGGCATGCCTACGGGTGGTAGAGCAACTTGGAGATAACCTGCGGGAGCTGGAATCTTTGGAAGATGCTGGCTCTTTTGATGAAGCCCAGGCCACCTTGACTAGGCTCCTAGCTGATCAGGAACGGGAGCGACAGGAGGCGGAGGCACAAATCGCTGCCGAGGTCCGTGACCTTGAATATTCCAAGGCTGAATTTCAGAAATTAGCCGGAGATTCGAGGGAATCTGAGCTCAGTGTGCAGAGCACGGAGCAAGTCATCCTCAGAACTCGGGACATTATCGCCAAGGCGGAAGCTGTTCTTGCGCTAAATGAGGAGAAACTTGTTTCCCTCAAAAAGGAGCTTGAGGAGCAACGGGCTGCTACGGCGCGTGCTGAAGAGAGTCTATCCCTACAATCTTCCAGGGTGGAATCTTTGCGGATGCAGCTGGCTGCCAGAAATTTCTTATCTGAGGCGGAGCTGCGGGACCGGGCTATCATGGAGGCTGAGAGGACGCGCCAGCATGAGATTCACCGCCTTAGGGAACAAATCCGTTCCTTGGCGCACCAGGACATTTAGCCTTCTTTTCTTTTTTTTCTTTTTGTAAAGAAAAGGGACACTCTATTTATCAAGAGTGTTTGTATCCACTTCTATCATTTTTTGATATAATAGAAGTTTTCTTTAAAGCTTTTGTCCCAATTTCTTTGTCCTGTTGTGGATGAGTCCAACTCTTGATCACTAGTCGTGATTACTGAACTTAGGTAGGACTAAGTTCTTTTAATGAGACGCGGTCTTGGCGAGACGCGGCATTAATCCCATAGAATGAGACGTGGCATCAATCTATGGGGACTTAGATTTCACCAAGCTTTTTGACGAGACGCAGCGTCGATCACAGGGTGAGACGCGGTCGTCAGTCTACCGGAACTTAGATTTTACTAAGTCCTTTTACTGAGACGCAGCGTCAATCATAAAGTGAGACGCGGTCATCATTTCATAAGAACTTAGATTCTACTAAGTCCTTTTGATGAGACGCGGCGTCAATCACAAATCGGAACGCGGTCTTCTTGATGAGATGCGGCGTCAATCAAAAGATGAGACGCGGCATTGATCCGTAAAGTAAGACGCGGCTGTCAGTCCCTGGGGTGAGACGCAGCGTCAATCACAAGGTGAGACGCAACTCTGAATAACGCAAATCTGTCTTGCGCGGATCGGGCAGACGCAAGAGATGCAGCCTTGTCCGCTGAAGGGACGCGGCTTTCCCATCTGCGTTTAATGTGATCTGACTCAAGATTTTAGGAGATCTTTGCTCGTCAGGTCTTCACTGTCGATTGGGATTCCGAGTCATCCGTTGATTCCCAAGGCAGTTATCCACGCGTCAACTCCTCATTGGACTCAGGAGTTACTGCCCTTAAATGCAAAACCGATGCGGGCGGTTGAAAACCGGCGCTTGCGACGGTTCCCAAAGCGGCGTTCCACGCGTCAATCCTTCACTGGGCTTTGACAATCGTGCGTGACGGTTCCAATTAACGCCTCATTAATGGCAGTTATTAGGGCCTGCCTATAAATAGGGTGCGCTCCCCTTCTATAATCCAAGCTTGGATTATTTCTCTTTGGATTGCTCTGAGAAGTCCCACCTTCTTCAAAAAAGAGTGTCTTGATAGGGATTCCGTCTCCATGGATGAAGGTAATTCCGAGGATGAAGATGACCCAGAGCTCTCACGCTTCGGTTTGGTCTCTTCAAGAAGAACCCCCTCTCGGATCATCTTGGACGCCTGCGTTTGGGTGCAGAGAGGCCAACTCTGGCCAGAGGTCTCTGCTGGTATGTCCCCCGATGATGTGTATAGCCTGAACTTTGGCCTAACCATCTGAATGAAGTCCCGGTGCATTCCTTCTCTGGAATTTGTGCCAGTGACTTGACTTCTCTGAACGCGGGCGCTTGACGCTGGCTTTGCCCATCGCGTTTCATTGCCTTGGCGTGTTTCAGACCTGAATCTTGCAACTCTTGTTCACTCAACAGAGAGATGGCAATTTTCGGCGTTCTGAAATTCTTTGCGTCTGATGCATTAGGCGCGGGTACAAACTGAGACCGCGTTTGAATCCTATGCGTGGCGCAGTTTGACTCGCGTCTGTTTGACTGTGCGGGTCATTCTCGCGTCTGAAGTCTTGAATGGCTGCCGCGTTCTGTTACTCAGTTTCCTTTATAAAAATGTACTGAGTTCCAGATTTTCTGACTCTTGCTTATTCTTTGCAGGTAGGCTTGCTCGTCCTTTTTCAGGTTCGCTGGGCCCCAGAAAGAATATACCGGCTGGCGAACTTGCTCCACGTTCGTTTGTGAGAGATTAAATTATGGTCCTCGTCGTTTGTGAGAGATTAAATTATATCTCTGACGAGGACCCACATCTCGCCAAGGTCTCTTCAGATCTCCTGCACCACTCTTGCCTGATGGCAAGAGACGGTCAGGTCAAGTATGACGGCGAGGAGGTTCCGGCGGTTACGGTGGCGGAAAGATCCTCTTCCTCTCCCTACTCCAGAAGTGACATCAAGGACATTCCGTTGGATGGCCTGCTGGGGAAAGGGATGGTGATGAATGCAGGACTTTCTGCTGCCGCTGGACCTAGTGGAGGGTAGCATCCTTTGTGATGACTCCTAAACTTCCTCTCTCACCCCAGGAGTGACTCCATGTTCGTTGGATGGTCTGCTAGGGAAAGAGACGCGCCTGAACGAAGGGTTGCAGGACCTTCTGTTGCCACCGGACCTCAAGAACACCATTGCTCTTAGCTTAATCAGCTAGGGCGCTTTCGACTTTTGCGTCATCGCCATGGCGCAATCGGTTCCAATTGTGCACCTGGGATCAGATGCGGTTTCAAGGAGTGAGTACGGCCTCTGAGAGAGAGAGGGACTTCTTTGTACTCCTTAATTGTAACACTCATCTAATTGTATAAGAGAGCGTTTTGTATCACTTTCATATGCTTGAATATCAATAAAAGTGACACTTTTCTTTTTGCCTCTTTCTGTTGTCTTGAATGTTTTGTTTTAGAAGCAAAAGAATGATTTTGGTGGACCCGCCACTTTATAAAAGAAAGTGACAAGTAGAGTGTGTACCCCCAGAGAAGGTGAACTTTTATCAAGGATTTGGGATTAACTTGATTTAAGATCAGCTGGGGATTTTGATGGAAGCATTGTTTATCGGTGTAATGTTAACCAACAATGCCTCCAAAATGAATTTGATACTCGGTTGGGGAGAATATCAAATGAAACTAGACTCGTGGGGAATCTAGTAAGATTTTTACCGCTAGAGGTGTGATATTAACTTAACGGTTTAGAAGTAATCTTGTCAGAAGTGTAATATTAACTTGACAAGGACGTGAGTTAGAGGTGTGATATTAACCTAACTCATCAGCATCTCAGTTTTATTTGGGAAAACTGAGGGTGTCACTGTCATAGGTGTGATGTTTAACTTAACAGTGATAGTAATGCTAGAGGTGTAATGTTGAACTTGGCATTGGTCGTCTCGGCTTAAAGAAGTCGAGGAAAGGTCATAGCCATAGGTGTATTGTTGAACTTAGCAATGACTCGGATGCTAGAAGTGTAGTGTTAACTTGGCATCGTCCGTCTCGGCTTGGACAAGGAAGTCGAGGAAAGGTCATAGCCATAGGTGTATTGTTGAACTTAGCAATGACTCGGATGCTAGAAGTGTAGTGTTAACTTGGCATCGTCCATTTCAGCTTCGATATGGAAGTCTGAAGAAAGGTAACTGTCAGAGGTGTGATATTAACTTGACAGACACTCGATGTACCGCTTAGAGGTATAATGTTAACTTAAACAGTAGTTTGTCAGAGGTGTGATATTAACTTGACAAGAATTTGCTTGCGATAGGAGCAATTTGAGGACCTGTCATTCTATTGATGAGAATTGACAAGTAGAATTTGAAGTGCCAGAGGTATAGTGTTAACTTGGCAAATTTGAGAGTTTGTTACTCTATGCAGAGTTAACAAGCCAGGTTTGTACTCGACGAGGAGTATTCATTACCAGAGGTATAGTGTTAACATAGTAATGATTGCATTTTGTGGTCCTACCATTCTATGGATGAGAATTGGTAAGGGATTTTTGGAGGGAAGAGTGGAATCAAGTCCACTTAGGATTTTTAGCAAACCCTCAGCTATCAACGGATTTGAGGTGCCTTTACCAACTACCGTTTGGGTTGGGCTAGCCATGCTATTCCCCTCAGCATGATAAGTTGTCGAGGACTTATGTTGGGCTTAAAAGCCAACATTTTCCTCTATCCTTAGCCGTCGGAGGCGTTGGATGTTTTTGATCAGAGGTGTATTTTTTAACTTGATCGGCAGGATTTTTAGCAAACCCTCAGCTATCAACGGATTTGAGGTGCCTTTACCAACTACCGTTTGGGTTGGGCTAGCCATGCTATTCCCCTCAGCATGATAAGTTGTCGAGGACTTATGTTGGGCTTAAAAGCCAACATTTTCCTCTATCCTTAGCCGTCGGAGGCGTTGGATGTTTTTGATCAGAGGTGTATTTTTAACTTGATCGGTGGAAGAATGCCATCTAGGGATAGTATTTCTTCAGGAATTTGCCATTGATTGGCATCATGAGTGTATCGCCATTTGAGGTTATGAGGCGATACGATCCATTCGAGTAGACTGACTCTACTACAAACGGCCCTTCCCATTTGGGTTGGAATTTTCCTTTCGTCTTGTGCGTCATGACCATGGGTCTTCGGACGGCTAAGACGAGGTCGCCTTTCTTGAAAGTTCGCGATTTGACTTTCTTGTTGAAGGCTCTGGTGATACGAGCTTGATAAAGCTCGATTTGTTGTTGGGCCTGCAGACGCTTGTCGTCCAAGGCTTCCAATTCTTGGAGTCGCTGTCGATGCTTCTCCTCTGTTGTCATCTCCGCTGTCAAGGCGACGCGAAGAGATGGAATTTGGATTTCCAGTGGAAGGACGGCTTCGCATCCGTACACCAAGGAAAATGGCGTGGCTTTAGTTGGGGTTCGCACAGTCGTGCGATAGGCCCATAAGCATTCGCCCAACTTATCGTCCCAGTCTCGTTGACTTTTCGAGACGAATTTCTTGAGAAGCTTGCCAATAGTCTTATTGAAAGCTTCTGCGAGGCCGTTAGCGGGCGGATAGTATGCCGTTGATGACACACTCTGGATTCTGAACTTGGCGCAGAATCTCTGAAAAGCCTGGCTGATGAACTGGGGTCCATTGTCATGGACAATCCGCCGAGGCACACCGAAGCGGTAAATAACGTGATGTTTCACGAACTTGATCACGTTAGATGATTTTACCTCCTTCAAAGGGATAGCTTCGGCCCACTTTGAGAAGTAATCGGTTATCGCTAGGATGAACCGATGTCCCTTTGATGATGGTGGGCTGATAGGACCAACCACGTCCATCCCCCACATTTCGAACGGCCAGGTAGAGGTCGTAGAGTGGAGGTATCCTGGTGCTTGATGGATGAAATCGCCATGTATTTGACAGGCGTGACATCTTTTGGCATAGGCAACAGCATCGGCAACCATCTTGGGCCAGTAGTAACCCAATCTTTGGAGTCGGTTTGCCAGCTTCGGGCCAGGTTGATGAGCTCCACACGTACCATCGTGGGCTTCTTTCAACACTTCGTGGGCTTCTTTTGATGAGAGGCACCGGAGCAGGATCCCGTCATGCGATCTACGATACAATGTTCGCGAAATCGCATTGTAGTAGAATTTGGAGGCTTTCCTTCGGATGGCAGCCGCCTCCCTGGTGTCTTCGGGCAAGATGCCGTACAAGACAAAATCAATGTAGGGGAATCGCCAGTCTTTAAGCTCTGGATCGGTCGACACTTCAAGTGTTTCCTTACCGCGACGATCTCCTGTTGACCTCTGGTAATCTCCGAGGGGACTTTTTGGGCAGTATAGGTCGTGGCTATAGACGAATACCTTCTCCATTGCTCCAGCTGGAAGAGCTAAGGAGGCAGCAAGGGATGCAAGTGCATCTGCATGCGCATTTTGCTTGCGCGGTACATGGTCGATGTAGAAGTTTGAAAACCTCTCGGCCATGTGGATTGTCGCGTTGTAGTAGGGTACTAGATCTTCATGCCTGACCTCATACTCTCCGCGAACTTGGCTGACGATGAGTTTGGAGTCACCGTACGCCTCGAGATTTTTAACGCCAATCTCATCGGCGAATTGCATCCCAATCAAAAGAGCGTTGTATTCCGCCACATTGTTGGAGCAGGGCTCGGTTAACGAGATAGCTCGGGGAATCACATAATTTTGTGGGGAGACGAGTACTACTCCTACCCCCGCAACTGTGTGTCCCTTAGGGCTTGTTCTTGATGCACCATCGAAGAAAAGTTGCCATACTTGTCCTTCGAACAATGTCTGGGTCAGGCAGGCTTCGGCGACCTCGTCTGGGAGATCCTCGTAGAGTTTAGCTGCCCTCGGATCTGGGTGTTCGGCTAAGAAGTCCGCCACCGCTTGTCCTTTAATGGCTTTTTGGGGTAGGAAGTGCATCTCATATTGAGAGAGCAATATAGCCCATTTCGCCAGTCGGCCGTTCAATGATGAAGGCTTTGTCATGAGTAACCTCAGGGGGTTGACTTTGGATATGACATTTATGGTTTGGCCCACCAGATAGTGTCGCATTTTCTGAATAGCGAACACCAGTGCCAAACATTCCTTCTCGATCGGGTTGTACCGATGTTCGGCTCCGATCATCGTTCTACTTAGGTAGTAGATTGCTTGTTCTCGCCCTTGGTCATCATTCTGAGCTAGTAGAGCTCCCAAAGAATGATCCATTGATCGGACGTACACCAGGAAAGGCTTTCCGGATACCGGAGCTGCAAGGACTGGTGGTTGGGTGAGGTAGTGTTTGATCTCCTCAAACGCTTTTGACAAGCGTCGTCCCAAATGAATGAAACACCCTTTTTCATCAGCTTGGCGAAGGGTTGGCATCTCCCGGAAAGGTTTGATATGAACCTGCGGATGTACGCCAATCGTCCTTGTAATCCCCTGAGCTCCTTGAGGCTTCTGGGGGGTTGCATCTCTTGGATAGCGCGGACTTTCTCTGGATCCAAATGGATTCCTGTGGAAGTCACAACAAACCCTAGGAATTTGCCGCTGGCTACCCCCAGGAAGGACTTGGTGGGGTTCATCTTCAATTGATGAGCCCGCATGATGTCGAAGACCACCTTCAGATCAGCTATGTGATCTCCTTTAATGCGACTTTTCACCGCGATGTCGTCGACATAACATTCCACCGTTTTGCGTATCTGCTGATGGAAAATGGCATTCATGGCCCTTTGGTAGGTTGCCCCCGCATTCTTTAGACCGAAGGGCATGACGGTGTAGCAATATACCCCTAGAGGTGTCCTGAAGGAGGTGTGCTTTTCGTCATCGGGATACATCTTGATTTGATTGTATCCTGAGAATCCGTCCATAAAGGACATTCGCTCGAATCCACAAGTATTGTCAATCATGACATCCGTGATTGGCAATGGGAATTCGTCTTTGGGGCAGGCCTCGTTTAGATCGCGGAAGTCGATGCAGATCCGGATCTTCCCGTTCTTCTTGGCAACGGGTACGATGTTGGCTACCCAATCGGGATGCTGTTCCTCCCTGATAAAGCCGGAGTCAATAAGCTTCCTGACTTCTGATTGGATTGCCTCCATTATTTCGGGACGGAACCGTCGCTGCTGTTGTTTGACAGGTTTTACATCCGGATTGATGTTGAGGCGGTGCATAGCCACTTGAGGATCAAGTCCAGGCATGTCCTCGTAATTCCAGGCGAAGACGTCTATATACTCTTGTACAAGAGATATAAGATCCTTCTTCTCCGAAGGTGACAGGCCGTCACTTATGAAGATGGGTTTAGGATTGGCTTCATCTCCTAGGTTGACTTGAACAACCTTGTCTTCTGTGGGTGGCTCACGCTGTTCAAAGCGGATATCCCAAAGAGCATTCAAATGTTTGATCCAAGGGTCTGTATCAGATTGGATCATTTCTTCATCTTCATCCTCCATATGGCTTGTCGAAACCATGTTTACTGAAAGCCCTTTGAAGATGTTGCCGACACTGACATCTGATTCCCACGACGACGTGTCTGATGAGCAGTCATGACTTGACAGTCTCTCCGAATCAGAGGCTGATGGCACTGGAGTTGATATATAGCCCAACCCCCGGCGCGTCTGATGATAGTAATCAGGGGTTTTCCCTTTCGGTACAAAGGATCGAAGCAGTGTTCTTCTTCCTTTTCCGAAGTTCAACCCAGGCCTGTTGGTTAGATCATACCCCATGCGCTTCATCATCTTGAGCGTTTTCGGTTCATAATGATCGAACTGAGGGGATTCATCCTCACCTTCCGATTCTTCGTGGGGCATTGGTTCAGACGCGATTCGCCCAAAAAGTATTGGTCTTTGGCCTTTTCGTCTGGCTGGAACCATGAATACAGACTCTTGCGCGTCTCCATTATCCTGGTACGTCCCGAAGGATGATTTTATTGGTACATGCAATGATGTCAAAGCATCCATTGCCGACCAGACATCCTCATCTACGTCGGTACTAGTATCCGACGGTATTGAATCAGACTCACACGCAGGGAAATACGCGAAATCTAAATCTTCATTAATATACCAACCGCCTGCATCGTCGGTGGTATCAACATCGAGCTTATTAGTGCTCTTTACAAGTGGTTCCAACTCCCACAGGCACTCTTCTTTCTCTGGCTCAATGTCAGCTTCATTACCAGAGTCTGGCTCCTCTGGTTGTGGGGTTTCATTAGTCTCCTCCGGATCCTGATATAAGAGGGAGTCCGTGAAATAATTTTCAACCCCTTTAAACGGATGCCTTTCGGCAATCAACGTTCGGACCTGTCCACTCTCGTCAATGTATTTCATGACTTGGTGGAGGGTAGAGGGAACGATGGAATTGCGGTGAATCCATGGTCGTCCCAGCAACAGGTTGTAGGAAGTGTCCGCGTCAATGACGTAACACGTCACTTCCGACTTGAGGCTCCCGATCTGGCATTTGAGCTTGATCTTCCCCATCGGGCGGGAGCTGTTGGCATTGAACCCGTAAATAGTTGTCTGGGTAGGGCTCAGACGATGGGTAGGAATGCCTAGAAACTGCATAACCCGGCGAGGTATGATGCTTAGCGCAGACCCTGGGTCTACCTGGATGCGGTTCACCTCGGATGACCCAATATACCCTGTGAAGTATAGGGGTCGGTCATGCTTCCCTTTAACCTGCATGTCATCTGTTGTGAAGGTGATGCAGGGAGCATTTGGGGAGGTGTGGAGGCAATCCTCTACATCTTCCTCCCTTGGCACGCGGGTCATAAAGACCTCAGCATTTGCCAAAGCTTCTTGTAGAGCCTCTCTGGTTGACTTTGATAGCCTCAGGAGCTCATACAAGGTAATGCGTGCCGGGATGTTGGCTAATTGAGCCAAGACATCAAAACTGTAAGGTGTCGAGGATCCTTCCGTTACACCTTTCGCAAGAACTCGAGAAAACCGAGTTTCTTTCTGTTTCTCCCCAGGCTGTTTAGAGGAGGGCTTTGCTGGCTCTGCAGCTGGTTGTGGAGGAGCTATGGCTGTCTCGCCATACTGTTTCAGGTATGCCTGCCCCGAACGGGTTCCTGCCGTTGGTGGGTTGGGTTCCGCGGCCAGGACTATTGTCTCCTCTTCCGAGTCAGTCAGCGAGGGAACCTCAGTATCTGCTTCTCGGGAGGAAGCGCATATCACATGGCAAGATGAAGCCTTCCCTTTGCCTTTGGACTTCCTATTGGTCACAGTCGTCCATTGTTGTTCGTCGACGAGGTCAGGGTGGACCCACATGATTTCCCCTCGAGGTGTAGGGACGGGTACCAAGCCTTTCTCCCGCTGCTGATGAGGGTCTGTGTTGACCACCCTCAGTTCTCCTTTCGGGACAGAGATCACCCCCACGGGTGTCGGGGGTCGTGTCCCAAACTGGAGAATCGACGTCATGTTGGCCGTCATCTTCTTCTGCTCCGGTCGGAGTTTTAATACCTCCGCGTCAATCAGAGCTTGAAGGATGTCCTTAAAGACGTAGCAGCTTTTGGTAGGATGTCCGAGCATCCTGTGGTATAAGCAGTAGGTGGGATTGTCGGTCTTGCCGACTTCCTCCGGGCGCCTAATTTCAGGGAGCTTCAGTCGATTGCTCTTGTTGAGTAGCTTGAAGAGCGAATCGACGTGTTCCTCCTTGAAGGAATACTGCTTGTTGGGGCGTGGCTGGCTTGAAGAGCCACTTGCCCTGCCTGTTTGAGGTTTGGTGGGAGATTTGGTCTCCGTCGCCAAATTATCCTTCCGCTTCGTCTGGAGGGAGGTGTCTGGTGCACGCCTTGTCGACCTCTCTGGCCTGGGCTTGCCTTCTTCCGCTCTGACGCGGGCGACAATCTCCTCAGCCTGTTCACCTTGCTGGACTAATTGTTTCCAGGTGCGGCTTTCAGCAACTCCTATTTGAGCAAGGAGTGAGGTTTGGAGATTATGGCGACATGTTTCCACCAGGGTGGCCTGGGTCATGCCGCTTGGACATCGGAGTGCCATGTTCCGAAATCTTTCTACGAAAGACTTGACGGACTCTCCCTTTCGCTGTTTTGTAGCTAAAAGGGTAGGCATTGTGACTTCGGAGTCGTCTTCGAAGAAGCGTGTCAAGAACAGCTTCTCTAGATCCCCCCAGTTCTTGATAGAACCCTCCGGGAGCTTCATAAACCACTCAAAAGCCAACCCTTTCAGGGTGCCGATGAACAGTCGCGCCAGGATGGCGTCATTATCTACCACATTCCCGGTCTGGGATTTGAAGTAGTAGATGTGCTGGTTGGGTGACCCCTTCCCGTCGAATGCTTGGAGGGTTGGAGCCTTGAACTTAGGAGGGTATGGAACTAAGTCCCACTCAGCCGGATAGGGCCGGACCACTCCTGCTTCTTGGAGGTCCTTGCGATTGGCAAGGGCCTCGAGGCGTCGTTCCAATTGACTCACCCTCTTAGCATGAGTCTTCTCCTGGTCTTGGTCGCTTCTTGCCTGCGACGAGGGCTTGGACACATCCGAGGTAGATCGTCGTGTCTCGTCAGAAGATTCGGAGGGTGGGCTTCCTCCCTTTCTCCCTTTCCCCTTCGGTCGTCTAGGAGGAGATCTCGCTCTTTCTTCAAGCAATTTCTCAAGCATATGCTTAAGGGAGTCAATGGATCTCTGTTGAGAGGCGATTATATCCATCTGGTGCTTCTGCGTCTGTTCTAAACGCCTGGTCGTCTCCTCAGGAGTGTCGGCCATGTAGGCGGAAGCCTCCTTCTCGACGGAAGAGTTTGAAGCCTGCGACTCCACTATAGCGGAGTGAGAACCACCCATTCTAATGCCGCGGGCTAAGGCATTATAGTCAATTGGGGGAATGGCCCCTGTCCGGGTGCGAGTGTGTTGATACACCCCCTCCGGTTCAGAGTCAGATTCCTCTGAGTTGACCATTAGTTGTTTTCCCTTGCTTCTGCTAGTCATGTTTGCAGTAAGCTCCGGGTATTCAACATCTGAGAAGGTTCTCCTCCTGTGGGAGCGTCTTCTTTTGGCTGACGGGGGAATCAGGGTCAGCTGTCGAATTAAAGATGGCTGGTGCACGCCTGACTCGCAATGGCATCCAGAGAGCATCTGGATGAGCTGTTGACAGCAGCATGGAGAAGTGGCCTGATTGGCACTCCTTTTCCTTGTCAAATAATCCCTCAGATCCGTGGGAGAGGGATTAAATAGACTAGCCTCGCGACGTGGAAGACGGGAGGAAGTCATGCGCTGTGCTGTCTGGACACAGGTTTCAGAAACGCGGCTGTCGCGTCGCGGCTGCGTCACGCGCGTCTGGCGTCTCTGTTGATATAAGACGCGACTTTCGCGTTGCTGTCTGCTGCGTTGGAGCAGGGAGACTTGGGAGAGAGTGGGCTGCTGGGCCCCACGCCTATGGGCGCGTGCTTCCTGCGTTTGACGAGACGCAGAAGCTTCGCTTTGGCGTTTGGCAAGTTGGTCTTCAGAAGGCTCAACTTGGGGAGTCTCGCGTTTGGGTCGCCAAACGCGGATCTCTCGCACTGGACGAGGTGCGGGCAAGGCATCGGATCGTACGCTGCGTCCAACCCCAGTCAGAAAACCAACGGTTCCAACTGAGTGTTGACGCGCGCGTCTTCTCTGTCGACGCTCGGCATTCCGATTGCGTCGTGGAGGAAGAGAGAAGCCAACAACTTCCTGGTTTGTAGAACCAGGGGTGTTTGCCACGCGGGTCTCCTGAGAGACGCTGACGCGGGCGTTCTGTGCGACACGGTCGATCGCACCAGTAGATGTGCCGGGGACCACGCGGGCCTTCAGAGAGGCGTTGGCGCGTGTGTTCTGCGCGACGCGGTTGATCGCAGCAGAGGTGTCTGAGGTTACGCGGGCCTTCTGGGAGGCGTCGGCGCGTGAACCAAACTTGGCACAGTGGGCAGCAGGAGCACCCGACAGAGCCTCAGATTGGGCTTCAGGGGGCTGTCCACTTGAGACCCTGCGGCAGACGCGGGTCTTTGGGCTCTTGGAGCCAGAAGAGAGGAACTCTTCATACTTCGCCTGGTCGAACTCGACGACGAGTGATTCGACCATTTTCCCCTTACGGAGAACGTCATCTTGCACCACGGTGCGCTCGTCAGTAACGAAGGTAGTCCCCAGCGGAGTCGCCATCTCTTGTTTGCGCCGGAAAAAGAAAGAGGGAATTGTTGTAAAGATTTCTTTGAATCAGATGAAAAGATTACAACAAGACTTTTCCTTCCAGTTACAAGGGAGGGAGGATGTTGAAGCTTGAATCCCCCCTTTGTTTAATGCTGGGTTCTTCGTGTGGCGGTGGAGAGTGAATCTTGTTCTCCGTTGACCAGATGACCGTCCTGGACCGTCGGGGGTCTTCTCTTCGGTCGGTAGAAAGAGTAACTCAGCTCCGTCTACCAAAACTCTCAAAGAGGAGGTAGGCGAAGAGCGGCTAGTACTCAGTAAGCTCGCTGAAGAGTCTCCTCCCTCTGTCTGTTGCTGAAGTTGTGCTTCCCTCTTGATGATCCTCTTGCCTGGATTTGATCGATCTTGATGATGCCTTGACCTTCTTAATTCTCGACTTCTCCAAAGCTTCGATCTCTCCAAAAGCTCTCCTTTCCTCATAGCAAACAAGGCTATTTATAGGGGTCTCAGGGGGTGAAGGTGCCTCCTGAAAACGCTCCCGAATGAGGGGCCACTACCCGCTACATGCGCGGTGACTGGCCCCGCAATCAGGGCAGTTGCAACTGAGACGCGGGCGTTGGGCCAAACGCGCCTTAAAGTTTGAGACGCGGGCGTTGAGACAAACGCACCCTAAAGTTGAGACGCGGGCGTCGAGCCAACGCGCCTTAATGCTGAGACGCGAGCTTCGGGCCTTCACGTCTGGACGCTGAGGCGCGGGCGTCGGGCCGACGCGCCTTGATGCCGAGACGCGGGCTTTGGGCCGACGCGTCTGGACGTTGAGACGCGGGTGTAGAGCCAACGCGTCTTAATGCTGAGACGCGGGCCTCGATTCCTCGCGTCTAGAGCTTGAGACTGCTTCCTTAATGGCTTGTTTGTTAGTCATTTTTAGACAGCCTACAATTATCTTTAGGATGACGTTTTCTACTTTGGCTATTTTTGGGATTTTTCTAGAGCAGTTGATATTTCTCGACCATATTATAATATTATAATTTTTCCAATCTCTTCTTTTCTTTCTTTTCTTTTTTTTTCTTCCATCGACTCCAGCCCACTCCCCTCCACGTGGGCGACACCACACCCCCCTCCTTTAATTCCTCTCCCATCCATCACTCCATCAATCCTCTCTTTTTCTTTTTCTTTTTCTTTTCTTTCCTTTTTCTTTCTTCTCTTCTTCTTCCCTTTTTTCTCTTCTTTCTTTTCCTTTGTGGCCGACGACCAAGCCCGCGCCCAACCGGCCACCACCGCCGGCGCCTCTGGCCACCACGACGCCGGCGAGAAGACCCCCACTCCGGCCATCTCCTTCCCCTCTCTCTTTTTCTTTTTCCTTTCTTCCTTTTCTTTTCTTTTTCATTTTCTTTCTCTCCTACCCCAGATCCGGCCACCACCTCACCTTCTCCCCTCCTTGGGGTGGCTGTGCGCCACCCCCTCTCGGCGGCGACCGGTGCCGCCCTGGGCACCGCTGCGGGCGCCTGGCCGCGGCCAGGCCGTGCTTTGGGGGGCTGCTGCCCCCACACTCTTTTCATCTCCCTCCTCTCTGATTGGATCGCCGGCGGTCTAGACCGCCGCCGGCAGCTGCCTGGCGGCCACCAGAGGCCGGCCAGCACCTTTCTCTCTCCCCCTTGGTCTCTCTCACTTTCCCTTTCCTTGTGGCGCCGCCGGCGGCCAGACCGCCGCCGGCCAGGTCACCCGGGGCCCACGGGGAGCCGTGGGCCCTCCTTGCGCAGGGGTTGCGTGAGCAGCCCAGCCCTTCTCTCTTTCACACTCCTCTCGCTCTCTCTCTTTCTCTCTAAATCCTCTTCTCTTTTCTTCTCTCTCTCCAGATCCTCTCTCTCATCTCTCTCTCTCCTCTCTCTACAATCTCTCTCTACCTGCCCCTTCTCTCTCTCCCTCTCTGTTTCTCTCTCCTCTCTTTCTATTCCCTCTCTTCTCTCTCTAGTTCCTTCTTTCTCTCCCTAATCTCTCTCTAGATCTCCCTCCTCCTCTCTGTAAATTGCTGACGCGGATCTCACCCCCGCGTCCAGGCAATTCCTTAACGCGAACCTTCGCGTTCTTGACATCTGTTTAACGCGGCCTTCGCGTTCTTGTATCGACGCAACGCGGTGTCCATGCCCGCGTCTGTGTCCCTCTCGTGTCAACACGACGAGGAGCTAATGCCCGCGTCTGTGTTCTTCTCGTGCTAACGCGACGCGGAACCCACGTCCGCGTCCGCGTCCTTCTCGTGTCCTGACTTGAATGCGGGTGTCGAACCCCGCGTTTGTGGCATCTTCGCGACACGACCCCGCGTCTGCGACCCCGCGTCTCACTTTCAAAAACCCGCGTCTCCCTGTGCACTCTCTCTTTCTATATACTTCTCTCTCTAAGCTTTCTCTTTCTCTTTCTAATTCTTTCTCTCTCCTCTTCACTTTCTCTCTCTAAAAATATTTATATATTATTATATTTTATGGCCCGTACGCGAGTTCCATGGATTTCAGAGTTTTCGGCTCTTCCGGAGATTTAGGCGAGTGTCCTCGCCTCCATTGGGTTTCCCCGCTTTGTCGGGTCGACATGTATTTTATTCCATGTTTAAATGTATTTTGTATTGGGCTGGGTCCCTGTATTTGTGTATGGCCGAGTGCCAATGACTGAACATGTATTGCTCTGTGACGAATGCTTGTATTAAGGTAGTTTAATTCTTGTATATATATACCATGCCTGTGATGTATTTTACTGCTTTATACCATGCGTGGCCGACCCTTCGTGGTCGTTGGACTCTGGGTTTCTGCCCACTCCTGGGATGGCTAGTAGCCACCGAGAGTGCGCTTAAACCCCGAGCGTACTTGGCCTCCGGGCCCTTCAGCCTCCGGTCTCTCACTATCTCGAAAGAGAAGTGAGTTGAGGCCGTCAGGTTTCTCAGTTCCGTCTGGTGAGCATACTTAGCGCTCAGCGCTTTATTCACTAAATTCGTCTAGGCGAGATGCTGCCGGATTTTCTACTCGTATTTTAAGCCGAGTTGTCCCGGTAATCTCGCCAAGCGCATTAGTGTCTAAACTCTGTTCGCTGCCTGTGCCTCCAGCTTGTTCAGCTCGGCCTGGTTATCATGATCAGCGCACAGCGCTTTACCACTAGATTCTTCTAGGCAAGATGCTGCCAGATTTTCTACTCGCACTTTAAGCCGAGTTGTCCTGGTAACCTTGCCAGACGCTCCAGTGTTAAATACTGCTTGCTGTCTGTGCCTCCAGCTTACTCAGCTCTGCTTGGTTGTGCTCAGCTATTACTTTATCACATGCCATGTATTTACCTGATATGTTAACACTTGCCATGCCATTACTTCATACCTGTCATTTACATGCTACTATTTAACACCTGTTTGTATCACCTGTCAACTGATGTGTTATCACCTGACACCAACATGCTACTACTTAGCAAGGCCCCTTTGTTATGACATGACTTGCCACCGGACTAATATCACCCTCTTGACATGATTGGTCACCTGCCAAATATCATCCTCCTGTCATGCTATCACTTGACACCCGGCATGTTATACTTGACTCTCATAATTATCACGATAACGGGAATGATGACCTGACATCTTGATTTCAACTTGATATATTATAGTACAAACTGTACTCCTGATATACCTGTATTCCTGGTATTCCTGGCTTGTTCCTGCTCATTCCAGAAATCTGATAATTATCTAATAAACCATAAAACTGGACAACTTACATTGGGTCGGGGAAACTTGCGGCTATCAATATATGTTCGTGTTTACAGTGGTACTAGGCATGTTGTGCAACTAAAACTTCCGGTCTGACCTATGGGCCTCCAGGCGACCGAGGGGAGTGCTGGCTCCCTCCTTTCTGGTACCATCTTGATAAGGGCATTCTATAAGACCCTCCTGTAGGCCTTGCGGCCAGTTCCATACACCAGCGATGGAACGTCCTGGGTCGTGGTCCCGGGCATGTACGGGACACACTGTAAACATTGTTCGTTGATACCCCCGTTGGTTTCCAATAACAACCTTGCTTTACTCAGATGTGGATATATGTGTGCTGGGACGCTAGTTCATATATCTAGACATCAGGGTAAGACGAGTAATAATAATAATAAAAGATGCCAACTATGGATCCGTTGTATGCTTTGCTGAGTTTGCTTCTATTGGGTTTTACATCGGATTTCGGTTTTATGATTATTATCATATTAACTGCTCATACCCTGCTTTATCACTCATATTCTATTCCACCAGTCTTCTGTTCTTATCTTATCATACCATGAGTACTTCCTGTTTGATATTACTTGTTTTATATCTACTTGCTCCTACATGCTTATGCTCACAATACGGTTTCAAGGCATGATTATGATTCGGTTTTATCGATACACGTGTGCTTATCTTTGCACGCCATCTGGCTTTCGTATCACCACTCGCCTGGGGAGTTCAATCTGACTCCCCTGGATCCTCATGTCCAGGTCTTGAAGTTTGGAGCGTGTGGATTCCCCCAGTTGTTGATCAGAGTGGCGCAACTGAAGCATGGATCCCCAGCAGACCGTTTGGAGCCTTATCCTTCCAGGCCCCTGTGCGCCTCTCGAGTTTTCCTTTTGTAAACTCGTGAGTGCCTTTTATACTGTTCATTCTTGTACATCCCTTTGTATTCTCGCATTTGCGCCTATCGGTGATGTAATATTACTGTAATATTTGTCACATCTGGTGATAACTTTGTAATTGTACTCATATGTTAGAATGTATAATGTACCACGTGCTTCCGTACTCTGATTCTTGCCTGTACTGATGCTTAGCGTATATACGTAAGGGTATTTCTGACCTGCGTATATACGTCGCAGAAACGTCTCCGTACCCGCCGGATCGGGGCGTTATAGGGTGGTATCAGAGCCTAGGCTCTACATCCTCAGTACGTCCAGACGACAAATTAATGGTAAAGAAATTTGTAACTGGAATGCATGAATCCTGATTATACAATCCAACTACAAGTACAGAGTTATCTATTCTTTCTTGATCATCCTTCCTTTGATCTCTAGTCCCTTCCATCTTTCCACTGTTTTGATTTTTCGTAGCCTTTATACCAACTTAAGATATGAATAGACTAGAGAGGTAGCGGCTGGTTCTGAATGAAGCTATTATATGATCTCTTCGGCCAACTCTTTGAAGTTCGGGTATTCTCAGGATTGATCCACGACCGGGTTATCTTTCAGAAGGAGGTATCTGGATTTTCTACGGTTATTCTTTATTCTTGGCTATATCTTTCAGAGTGATCGATGCCTGGTATTCGGAATTCTTAATTATCGGCCTTCTTTATTATGCTCAGTACTATCAGGGTTTCCTTTATCTTCAATATTCTGGCTTATTCTCGGAGAGCTATCAAGTATGCAGTACAATTGGAATTCTATTGCAAAGTTGTATTATCAGTCAGTATTATTCGGCATCGTTGTTGACACTTAAAAAAGACAAGATTCTTATTGGTCCGAACAATGTCTAAACTTGTTGACATTTACAAAAGACAAGTGACAGACGAGCTGAAGACCAGTTTTCACCCATCTCCGAGGGACAAGGAAGCAACTTGGACTCCACTGATCCAGCAAGTAGACAGTGAATCCGGATTGTTTCTAAACAGACCACAGCAGGTCTAAAGGTGCTAACACTTAGCATCGCATGAGCCCAAAGGGATAGCCTCGCTTGAGAGGCTAATATCACCCAACTTCGCCTTGAAGCCATCCAAAGCCTCGCCAAGAAGCTAACTCGTAAACTTCGCCATAGAGGACTTCCAGCTCCGCCAAAGGGTTTCTTTCGGACTTCGCCAGAAGCTGCCTCTAGCTCCGCTACGAGCTCAATGCGGGCAGCTCAGCTATTGGTCTGCTATGGTCAACCTTTGACCAATCAAATCTCCGGATGAGATCGGATCCAATCAGATCAGATCCAATTAAGATCAAATCAGAGATCAAATTTGGCAGTTGATTGCCACAATCTCTTGACTCTTCTAAAACAAGTAAGAAGATCAGAGGAAATCCTCCAACGATATGGAAAGGATCAAGAAGGTCAACCGACCTGCCAATTCTAGCTTCGCAAAAGCTGATCCTAGCCTCGCAGCAAGGCTACTTTCCAGATTTAAACAGATTCGATTCAATCTGTTTCCATATTTTCAAGGGACGATTATACCCTTACTCTCCCTGTAAATAGCCTGCCAGGGGTACAAGGAGAGAGGATCGGGAAAAAGAGGACTCCACAAGTAGAGACTTCTTCATAACGCACCGTGCGCTCTCGAATTCAGAGACCTTTTAGAGAATTACTTTCTCTATCCAGGGTGTTGATACCCTAACATCGTCCTTCTTCTCAAGGAATCTCCGGAACCAGGCGAGAAAGAATTCCTAATTGAAGGCGATTTTGAGAAGCAGCAAGAGGGTTCTACCAACCTTCTGTTCTCTGATTCCCGGAACCAGGTGAGAAGGGATCTCATCGCTCGCATCGTCAAAGGGACAAAGTGGTCGCGCGCTGACCAGACTCCTATCGGCACACTTCTCCAGAATCTCTGAGGAGATCTACTTGTAATCTTTTTAAGAACACTTGTAATTTAGCTCCTCAACCCTTTTATTGTAAGTTTTCCCCCCTTTGCAAACATAATGGAAAACAAGATGGCGACTCCGCTGGGGAAGAAATTCTCTACTGCCGAGAATCAAGTGTCGCAATGCGACGAACAGACCTTCGGGTCTAACTCTGAATTCAAAAAAGCCGGTGCAGCCAGAGCCCCTCTGGCTAAATCTTCAAGGAAAGTCTCTGCGGAGACAGAAAAGGTTCTCTACGAACCTACTGCGGTTATTTGGCGCAACAAGAAAGCACGTCCGCAGTCTGATTCCTTTACTTGTGAGAACTTGGTGGTTCAGTTCTATCAAGGAAGATTTGAAGAAGTCCTCTCTGGGGGTGGCCCAATGCTTCGAGCACGGAAGCATAGGAAGGTTTCCACGACCAAGGTTTCAAAGCAGAAACTGGAAGCAGAATTCTGCCAACACCCCTCAGCCTCGCGTGTGGCTAATCAGGTTCCTTGCGAACCTAAGTCTCCTCTGCCAAGGCGGGTATGGAAGCCTAAACAGAAGTCTCCAACCGAAGCTTCAGGCGTAGCTACGCCTAAACCGCGCCTCTCTCGCGAAGAAAAAGGCAGGATGCCTGTCTGCTCCAATCATAAAGTTACGACGGCAATCATACCGTCGTCCAATTTAAGAGCAGCAATGCCTCGCGCCGACCTCGTTCTCATGAGCGAAGCTACTATACCACAGCGTACGCGCAGGGTCCGTGACCGCGAAGCTGAAGCCAAAGTACCATCTAAGGCTAATTGTCTTCGCAGCAGCATAGCGGGTAAAGCACCGCAGCGTGCTCCGCTCTCCAGTTCGTCAAGCGCTAAGTCTGCGCTTTGTGGCGAAGTTAGAACCAAAGCACTATTCAGTACTAATCTCATCTGTAAGGATAAAAGAAGCAGGACATCGTCCTATGTGCGATCCAAAAGAGCCTTTGCGCTCGATTGCAGAGACCCAACCCGGTCTGATTTGAGGAAATTGTTGACGGATAGACAAACCTCTTCCTCCTGTTGTCAACAAGTAGGATGTCGTCTGGTGACACTCCACTCGGTCCATTGCCGGCTGGGACCAATCCCCGCCACGCCTCCAAGACGACGATCAGTTTTTGATCAGGCCCCGAGGAAACACCGCAAAAGGAGCACCTCACGAGATCCAGCCTCCGCATCCGTCAACATGACCGGAAGAGGATGAGAGTCCCCAGATCTAGACTACAGCCCAGGCTTAGGCGAAGTCTTGGTGCATGAAGAAGGTATTTTCTGAAATACCAGATCCAGGGTGGCGATACCCTACACTTATGAACAGCCTTCTTCCTCGATGGCCCTAGCCACACCAGAACCCAGAAGATTACTCCAGTCATCAGACGAAGAAGATGATGAAGATAGTGGGTACGCCTCTTCAGCGACAGTTAGCTCGGTGCGAACAGACAAAGCATCAGTCAATATGGCTGATAATGCTAACGACGAGCTTCGTCGACGTTTGGAAGCTCAGGAGCAAACTTCCAGAACCCAGCAAGAGGCTCTGGACAACATTCAACAGATGCTCGCTCAAATCCTCAGTAACCGGAATAACAATGATGCCGGGAGCAATCGCGATGAGGAGGAACACTTCAGCAATGAGCAACTAAAGCCGGAGAAATCCAAGGAGGGTTCTTCCTTAGACGCCGAAAATCCTTAAGGGCCTCCAGACTCAAATCGCATCCCTAGCTCAGAGGGATGAATTAAAGAAGGTAGGGGCAGTCCGTCCTTATCCGCCGGAGTGGGATTCGGTGCCATATCCACCGAAGTTCAAACCACCAACGTTGCATACCTATGACGGAAAGAGCTCGCCAAATCAGCACATCTACTATTTCCGGTCTCAGACTGGTAATGTTATAAGCAATGACGCCATCATGGCTAGGCTATTCATTGGCACCTTAAAGGGGGTGGCATTTGACTGGTTCCGAAGTCTTCCCCCGGGCTCTATCAACTCCTGGATCGACCTGGAAACTCGGTTCCTCTCTCGTTTCTATGAGAACGATACCGAAGTAACCATGGACAAGCTCCTCTCCACTGTGCAGAGGAAGGGCGAATCTGTCCGTGACTACATTGAACGGTTCAGAAACTTATTCTTGATGTGCCCAGCAGGGATGCCACTGCCCATGCTCTTATAGACATGCAGACACAACTTCTTAGACCAAGTGGAAGTTCGCATGGGGGCTGTCAAAGCCCACACCTGGAAGGAATTGGTCGAACAAGCAGAGATAGCCGAGAAGTCGGCTAAAAAGTTCGAACCATCCGCCCCTAAAGGCAAGTGGGGGATGAACAACAAAAGGCGTAGCGACCTACCGCAATTTTCTCAAGCTAAAGGTAAAGAGACTATGTCTGTGGAGTTATCCGGAGATGTGCAGTCGAAGGCCAAGAAGAGTGGCTTCAACAATCAGGAGCCTAAGTTCCCTCCAAAGCAGTACTCCTTCAAAGACGAACAGGTGGTCATGATATTCCATCTTCTCCACAAAGGGAACAAAATGAAACTGCCAGATGCTCGGCGTCCCAATGAGATAGGGCGCACAATTGACCCTAAATACTGCCTTTACCGCAGGATGATCCACCATCCTACTGACAAGTGTTATGTCCTCAAGGACAGGATACAAGCCTTGGTCGATGCCGGGGTTCTGACGTTGAAGACGGAGCAGAAGAAAGTCACTGCCAATATGGTGACTCTTGAGTTCGGCAGCACCCAAAAGGTCACAGTTCCTGACGGGACTTATTCAGTCCCTGCGCCACGGTTGGAAGTTAAGCATCTCCAGCTAAAACTCAAGATAATAAGGGTCTTGTTCCCTCAACATTGGAGACAGGAGAAGTCATGTGGATACACCCAGACCTCGTCCAAGACGTACAGCGGGATTCAAAGGAGCCCAAGTCAAAGGGCAAATCTTGCAATGTCATCTCCATCCTGCCAGACGACGGCAATCTTACATCGGCTTCCCTTAGTGATTCAGAAGGGGAAAAGCTTGCTTGCACGGCACAAGCCGATGCGCCTCAACAGACGGGCACCCGATCCGAAAAATCATACTTGAGGCAGTATGAAAAGTCTACTGACGAGACACAACAGCAAACGACGTCAGTACAAGCACCAGCATCCACTCCAATCCCAACCAAGGGAAAAGAGAGACCTAAGGAGGTACGATTCGACCACGTGTTGAAGAAACCACCAGGCCAAGGGTTCGATACGCCCTTTCGGTTTGACATATTGGCTCAGCTGGCCAATATCCCAGCTCGTATCACTATACACGAGCTCCTTCGCCTCTCAAAAGAGACAAGAGAAGCACTCAGGGAGGCGCTAGGCAATTCAGAATCCTTTCTGACATGCATGCCTGAGATCCCTAACAACGACGTTCAGTCTCCTTGCCCAGAATGTCATCATACACAATCCAGGTGCCTGCTATTACATTCACGGCGGAAGATATGCTTCTCAAAGACAACAAGTACGATCGACCTCTGTACTACACCGGATATATCGGTTCAACATGCATTGAAAGAATACAAGTCGATCCGGGGTCTGCACTCAGCATCATCCCCAAAAGGCTTCTCTACTTCCTCGGTATACCACTGTACAGGTTGTCCGCAATCACTACTACAATATACAGTTTCAACGCCGGGAGCAGTCATCCACTGGGAAAAATTCGACTCCGTTGCAGAATCGGGAGCCTGAAGTCAGAAGTGACATGCTATGTCATTGACGCTGACACATCATATAACCTGCTGCTGTGACGGCCATGGATCCATGCCAACTGGATCGTTCCTCTACTCTGCACCAATGCTTCAAATATGTTGAAGATGACACGACAGTGCGAACTGTCTTTGCTGAAAAGCAACCATTCAAAGGGGTGGAAAACTACTTCACTGACGCTCTCCTGTATCAAGAGGCCGGTGGAGCACTCAAAGAACCGTTGCTGGACGATGATGAAAGTGGCAACGAGACGGATTCAGAATCCGAAGCAGGCATGCCAGCCATTCTGATTGGTGAACCAATTATAGTATGTCTCAATAATCCCCTATGTAATACTCCTTCAGAGGATGAAGGTGAATGAGTAATTAATGATAATATTTCTTTTGATTATCCCGCGACTGTTGGGCTATTGAATCCATTACGGATAGCTCCCTACATATGCCTTTACATAAGCCAAGTGCATCCAGTACACCCATGGAATCCGCAGAAGGAGCTGTCTTGGTAATCCCGCCATCCAAAGAAGGTCAGTTACCGATAATCTTCGGTAGAACCCAACCACGGGGACCCACGGTCGCAGATTCAAGTTCAGACTCAGACACTCCACAATTCTTTCATTACGCGCAGTCAGCGCGCCATATTATAAAGAAAATAGGATACGACTTGAAGCATGGAGCAGGCCTGAATTTCGAAAAAGGAAGGCGCGATTTGATGCGGAACTTTGTGCTTAAGGGAAGCCTGCAAATTACTATGATAGTACGCGCAGGGGGTTAGGGTATGTTACACCCACATCGTCAGCAACCGTTCAAGCCAAGGACGATGGATCAGTTCCATCACATTCAGCCTCATCCTCCGAGTGGGATTCAGATGTCAGTATAGGAGGAATGTTCAAAAATCTCACTGCTAATATGACCTCAAGCAGTCAATTGGAGCCCGCAGAAGCCACTGACGAGGAACCATGGGCCCAGCAATTAGACCTTCAATGGGAAAAGCGATTCGAATCGCGCGAACCACCTACTGAAGACAAGGTGATGCAGGTCAACTTGGGTAATCAAGACCACCCTAAGCCCATCTTTATAAGTGAAAGCCTATCACTTACAGAAAGGGAAGAATTGATAATGCTCATAAAAGAGTATATAGATGTCTTCGCATAGAGCTACGAAGATATGCCCGGACTTGATCCACAGGTCGCTATGTACCGTCTAAACATCAAGCCTGACGTCAAGCCAGTCAAGCAGCAACAACGTCAGTTTCGCCCGAACATTATGGAAGCTATTGAAGCCGAAGTTCACAAGCTCATTGCATGTGGCTTCATCCGGGAGGAACAACATCCAGATTGGGTAGCTAACATCGTCCCCGTTCTCAAGAAGAATGAGAAAATACGGATATGCATCGACTACCGTGATCTCAATAAGGCCTGTCCTAAAGACGAATTCCCACTGGCCATCACCGATGTCATGATTGACAACACATGCGGGTTCGAAAGGATGTCTTTCATGGATGGCTTTTCAGGGTACAACCAGATTAAGATGTATCCCGACGACGAGAAGCATACTTCGTTCCGAACACCATTGGGGGTATACTGCTACACTGTAATGCCCTTCGGACTGAAGAACGCCGGAGCAACCTATCACCGGGCAATGAGTACAATTTTCCGCGATCATCTCCGAAAAACGATGGAGTGCTATGTCGACAACATTGCCGTCAAAAGCCGCAACAAGAATGAACATCTTCGCGACCTGAGAACGATGTTCGACATAATGCGGGCTCATCAACTGAAAATGAACCCGACAAAATCCTTCTTGGGAGTTTCAAGCGGCAAGTTCCTTGGTTTATTGTCACATCAAAAGGGATTCATCTTGACCCAGACAAAGTCAAAGCCATCCAGAACATGCATCCACCAAGGATTCTCAAAGAGCTCAGAGGCTTGCAAGGCAGGTTGGCTTATATCAGAAGATTCATTGCAAATCTCTCAGGCCGCTGTCAACCGTTCACCCGACTCATGAAAAAGGGTGCTTCCTTCGTATGGGATCAAGCTTGTCAGGAAGCTTATGAAGACATCAAGAGGTACCTCACAAAGCCTCCAGTCTTAGTGGCCCCTACATCAGGGAAACCATTCTTGCTTTATGTAAAAGCTATGGACTACTCCCTCGGTGCCCTCCTCGCTCAAAAGGACGACAATGGCCACGAGCAGGTGTTATTGTACTAATATGTTGGAATGTATAATGCACCACGTGCTTCCGTACTCTGATTCTTGCCTGTACTGATGCTTAACGTATATACGTAAGGGTATTTCTGACCTGCGTATATACGTCGCAGTAACGTCTTCGTACCCGCCGGATCGGGGCGTTACATGTTCATCTTATTGTAATGAATGAACAAGATTCTATATAAACAACAAGGCAGCATTAACGATAAATCTAGCTGTTGAAGATAGAGAGCATATTTTCTACCCGTTAGAGCATTAAATGCTGCTGTAAAAAAATATCAAAACTGAGCACAATCTTGGGCAATTAATGCCTCTACAGTAGTAAAATAGGGAAGGGATAATGGAGATTTTCAGAGAGAGGGAAAGAGATGGAATCTTCTTCCAAAATATATATCTAACGAGTCTTTCTACATAGCTGTAAAACTGGATATGTGTGGACTGTCAACAGTATAGGACAGAAAGAGACATATTGACATGGGCAAACCCATTTTTTAGCTGTATTGCATGGTATGTACAACCAACTTGTATGAAGAAAAGTTAATACAAAAGAGTGGATAATATACTAAGTGAGGTACAACCCATGTGGTAGTATAAACTATTTACCACATACATTAAATATATTGTCCAGAGAAGAACAAAAAATGGAACAAATTGTGATTGAAATATCTCAGTTTAATATGTACTGGACAGAGCTGGTAGAAAGAGGCTGAGTGGTAGGATGAGATAGTAAAATGGAGATTCTACTTAGAAACTGAAATAGAAAGATCTTACTTAGCGCCAAATATATGTATCATAATAAAATTATTATATGATTACTTACATGGTTTTTATTGATAAAATTTATAGCTCAATATATCTTTATCTCCTTCTTGCTCTTTCAACCTTGATGTATCTTGTAATAGTTTGATCTTGTGAGCTAGATGTGCTTTTTCTCCTAGTAGCTCTTTGTTAGTTTGAATATGAAATTTGTGGAGCGTCATATAATTCATTCCATCCTCCATATGTATATGACATTGGCAGATCAAATCCCTGTCCTCCAAGTATAATCTTATTCTGAAATAAGACAACACTGCTAATCCAACTTGTTAGTAACGTAATTTATAAGTTAATTGCATCATCAAAATCATAGGAGTTACACACATTTCTTTTATTAATTGAAAATTAGGCCATCTTGTAAGCACTGCGATCATTGTCACAATCTCAATATAAGCTAAAAAATTATATTTTTGTGAGGATAGCGATCATAGTCGCAATCCTAATAAAGATTAAAAAATAAGTCATTTTTGTGAGGATTGCGATCATGGTTGCAGTCTTATAAAGACACAAAAATATGTCTTAATAATAAAGATTGTGATGGTCATGATCGCAATCCTATAAAGAGTAAAAAAATAAGATATTTTTTGTGAGGACTACGATCATCATCACATTCCTCATAAAGACTCATAAACATGACATTTTTGTGAGACTGCGATTATAGTCACATTTCTCAGAAACATGACATTTTTGTGAGGACTGCTATCTGAAAGTACACCTAGAGAGGGTGAATAGGTGTAAGGCTAATCTAATGACAAATGATGCGAAATTAAAAACTAATTGCAACACACTTAGTGTAACCAAAGAGTGTAGCCAAATTCCCGGTGAAGGACTCTGGACTATCTCCTCTGAATTTCTCTAAATAAGAGTTGATGTGCTATGGGCCTGTTTGGTTAAGGGTGGAAGTGAGGAAGTAAGGAAGTGAGGAAGTGGTAGTAGTTCCCTTTGAAACTTAGGAATTGGTTAGCAAGTTTCCAGTGTTTGGATGTTGTTGGAAGTGTGGTTCGGAAAATGTTATGTCTTTTCCAGTGTTTGGATGGTTATGAAAAGTGGAAGTGAAAAAGTTGACCGCAAAATAATATTAAAATAAAAATTAATTAAGAAAAATAAAAAATAGACTATAATTAGAATGCAAGTGAGATTTACATGACCAAAAAATTAACTGTTTTATGCTACAACTTATTATAAATGAGATTTGCATGACCAAAAATTAACTGTAGCACTCTAGAAGTGAGGAAATGGTTGTGTAAAAGAAAGAAGAAAAAAGGAAAAGGGGTTTTCTTATTTTTCTTTTCCGGTGTTTGGATAGATAGGGAAGTGAGCAATTATACTTCCCTATTTTCTTACTTCTGCCCACTTCCTGGCAACCAAACACGCCCTATATGAAACTCTCTTGGTTGAACACAAGTGAGGCACACAAACAAATCCAAGCATATAAATAATATGAACAATATGAAATGATGCAAGGCACAATATAAGAGAGAGTTAAATATAGTGGATCAAATGCAAACACAAAGATATGTTTCGAGGTTCGAGCACCTAGCTCTACATCCCCGCCTTCATACAAAAGTATTTCCACTATATCGTCCACACAGGATTTCCCACACAGGGAACCTCCACTGAGGATTTGGGCAAATACAATTTGGGAGTACATAACTCCTCTCTCAACAAATACAACCTCTACACTTAGAGACAAGGTACAAAGCCAAACAAGTCAGCCTCACAATTGATGGATAGGCACTTAGCCAAACAACAATCAACCTCTCACTAGAGGGATTAGGCTCAAAGCCAACACCAACAACAATCACCTCACACTTGAGAGATTCCAGCACAACCTCCACAATCACCTCTCACTAGAGGGATATCAACACAGTCACCTCTCACTAGAGGGATGTCACAAAGTAAGGAGGGTTATTACACTTGGTAGTCTCTCTCAATCACAAACCAATTTTCCCACAAAATAATGATCCTAATAGATAGGATAGATAGATAAGCTCAAGTGTGAGAAAATAAAGAGTTTAAAAATCAAAAACACAAAGAAAAACTCTAGGAAAAAACTCTAGATAGAAATGTAAATGAAGATCAAATCAATTCCCAAAGACTTTTCTTTTCTTTGATTTTTCCAACCCTTTAAAACAAAATAAAGATCAAATCTTTAAACCCAAAACTCTTTAAAAAACTTGTTGTAAAACACTTGTAAAGATTGAAAATCTTGCTCTCTAAAAACTTATCTCAAACTGTTGGCCCAAAGGCCTATCACCCTAGTTTTGATGATGATCAACTCATGAAGTTATGTTTACTAATGATCTTGTGTTTAATTAGTGACAGATTCATTATCAAGATCTTAGTAGGTGCATAGCTCAACAAAGGATAAAATGTCAAGATTTGGAGCTAGCACGGTGTGATCCAAGGAGCTTTTGGATCAAGCTTGGACCAAGTCAAGATGATGAGAAGACTTCAAGGGAAGACTTCAAGATCAAGACTTGTGTCTAGGTATAAGATTTTTATGTTTAGATAAAATGTAAAGGATAGAATAGTTGGTGGATTGCTCAAGTACTTATACACACACACTCTTGATAGAATTGTTTTCATAAAAGAATTTTTGTTTTAGAAAAGAATTTTAACCAAAAACCAAATATGTATTCTAGTGGTTTGATTTTGGTATTCATGTTTACATCTTTCAACCAAAATCAAGTTTATGCTCATTGTCAAAAACATAGATATTTCTCTTGATTGTGTAGTGGATCATATCCATACACACTATGCTTTAAAAGTATAACTTGTTTTTGTATTTGATGAAGATTTGGAAAACATGTTTTGGAAAAATATTGTTTTGAAAAAACAGATTTTATCATGAGCTAAATATTTCCAAGTTACAAAAATAGTCCAATCTTTTATAACATGTCTTGATTTTGTGCAAGCATGTTTGTATATCAAAGTATATTGGTTAAACTATTTTTGTAGATTTTTAAGTATTTTATGGGATTTTATTTGAGCCAAAAAGACTAACTTTTTAATCCCAGAAAACTGTTTCAGGCTTCAGATAAGTCGACTTGCTTCCTTTATAGTCGACTAACTCTGAAGTCGGTCGACCGGTTGGGTCGACCGACGTGCACAGACGTGCACGCCTTTGTGCGCTGGAGGATGGCCGACCGTACGGGTCGACCGCTCCAGAGAGCTCTGCTCTCTGAAAATTTCGGCCGACCGTACGGGTCGACCGACAGAGAGTTCGACTCTCTGCTCCAGTAGCTCGGTCGACCCGGCGGTCGACCGTGGCTCCAACGGTCGGATTTCTGACCGTTGGCGGTCGACCGCTCGGGTCGACTGGCAGGCCTGACAGACCCCAACGGCTATATTTTTCTGGCCTATAAATTTGGGGGTTTGGTCATTGTTTTGAGCCAAGTTTTTAGGAGAGCTTTGAGCCAGTTTTTCCACTCCATTAAAAGAGTTTTCTCCACATATTTGAGAGCTAATATTTCCAATCAAAAGGAAAGATTTTATCAAGAGTGTAAAAGTGATTTCTTGAGTTTTTCACCATAGTTCTTTCCTTGCTTTTCTCACACCACACTTGAGCTATCCATTGCTATTCATCTTATAGGAGTGTTGTAGTGAGAGCTTTCATTGGCGATCAAAGTGTTGGATCACCAAGATTTCATTCTTGTACTTTGAGGAGACGGGCAAGTGTGCTCGTGGTGGTTTGGAGCTCGGTTGTGAACTCTTTGGTTCGAGGTGCGGCCTCGGCGAGCTAGTGAGCTTGCGTGTGTACGGGACTAGGGAGTCCGAGGGCTTGTAGGTGTTGCGGCACCGGGGAGAGATCCATTGGGATCTTGCATAGTGGAAATCCTTCGTGTGTCGAAGGCGGGGATGTAGAGCAAGTGTGCTCGAACCTCGAAACATACCTTTGTGTTTGCGATTGCCATTTCTCTCTCTCTCTCTCTCCCTTGTTTATATCTTGCATTCAATTATTGTCTATCTTTATATGCTTGATATATTCATTTGTGCTTAATTGATATACTTGCGTGAGATTGTTGCTAACACTTGTATTCAACCAAGAGAGCCAACGCGGCACCTCAACCCATTCAAGGGGAATCTAGAGGAGTTTGTCCAGAGCCCTTCACGGGGAATTCGGCAACACTCTTTGGTTATACGTGGTGTTTAGTGTAAAAGTTTTAATTAGGTCATAATTGTTTTAGCTTCCGCATTATTAGGCATTAAGTGACCATTAGATTAGCCATCACCTATTCACCCCCCCTCTAGGTGAACTTACAATTGGTATCAGAGCTTGGTACTCTGATTTGGGTCTTACAACCTAGAGTTAAAGATCCTCATTTTAGGCTAATCACTATATTTGTACACACACCATGGACTTCATGTCACCACCCATGTTCGACATTCTTAACATCCATATATGGAAGGTGAAGATGTCCTTGTACCTCAAAGCCCTAGGTTATCATGTTTATCTTACAATCACTAATAATGATTATTGTTTATATGGTAAGAATATTGAGGCTAATGCAAAAGCCTTAATGCTTTAAAGTCTACCCTAGATGATGTTTATTTATCTAGAGTTTCTAACTTTGATTCGGCTTTTGTAGTTTGGAACACCCTCATCTCCCTTGACGAAAATGATCAATACTATGCGGGGAGTGATTCGGATGTTGGAAGCGACATCTCCAACAAGTGCTACATGGTCCAAGGGGATAACCCCCTTGAGGTAAACACCGAATCCGATGATGAGGACATGTCATATGATGAGCTATCTACTTTTTGTCATTTATTGCTAGAAAAATATGACATGATTAAAAGGAAAAATAAAAATTTGAAAAAGAACATTACTTGCATGCATAAAGAACATGATTCATTTAGGAATAATATTGCATGCTTAGAAAAAGAGAATGAGTTTTTGAAAAATGAAAATGTTTCCCTCATGTCAAAATTGAATGATTTATGTGAAGGGAATATGTCTTTGAAAAATAAGATTGATTTGGTGGAAAAACAAAAAGAAGTTATTTTTCAAGAAAATATTACTTTGAAAAGAAAATTTGTTGAAAAAGAAAAATAATTTGTTTCTAAAAAGAAAAAGAAAAATGATTTTATATCTCACCATGCTTTACATACCACCACTAGTGAGATTAATGGTTTGAAAAATAAAATTAATGATTTGAGTTCAACTTTGAACTCTTGTGCATTCAATCACACTAGATTGGAGTCTATGTTTTCAAAGAAACAAGCTCCACATTCTCATGCACATCATCATGCATATGCTTATGTTGCACACCACGATCATGCACATACACATAAGCATACTAAGGTGTACATATGTACACATTGTGGCCGCAAAGGCCATTTAGTAAAATTTTGTTATGATAGGTTAAATCATTGTAATTTTGCTAATAAAAGATTTTGGGTTCCTTACAAGACTAACCCCCAAGGACCCAAGAAAATATGGGTACCAAAACCTCCACCATTTGCTTTTGATGTAGGTGAGAGCTCTCACAAAACGTGAGAGGATCGGTGCCTTGGTAGTGGATGCACTTGGACATGATGGACATACTTTTGGGATGCATCACTATCAAGGAGCTTTGGTGGGACAACCACCATATTAGGAGCTTTGGAGTTGGTAACAATCTCTAAACTCCTACTTTTTATGTACATGCTTTTAATTTCATATATCATATAGCATGTTCATATTTTTGTGTGCTTCATGTGGTATTTACATGCTTAGATGTAGAATGTGTCAAACTTGCATATATACATATATGAATAGTGAACTACAATTGACTCATATATATTTGAACTTCATGCTCATTTGTATCCACTATATGCATATGTATAGATTAGTTTTGATGATTCTCTTTTATATATGTTTTGCCTATTTTTATTCTTTACTTCATGTATATATATTTTTAATTCAAATCTAATAAATATACATGTATACCCGTGAGTCTCTTGCTTTCATGTAAATACATTTAATAGGCTCTTTTATATTTGGTATATGTATGCCTATTGTTAGATTTGGATAAATCGTACATATACCTAGAAGCTTGTTGATTTTATGAAAAAATGATTTTGAGTTGAATTGTTAAAAATGTGACTTATGATTTTTTTTTGAGCTTCATTGACTATTTTCATAAAAATACTATTTACATGATCGTTTAACACTCACACTTTTGTTAAATCATTTTGAGCCTTATAGACCATGAGTGCTTAAATTTTTGTATATCTAGTTGTGTTTTATGAAAAATATATGATTTGATGTTATTTGAAGGATCTTTAATTAGTTATTCAAAATCAATTTAAACTAGTTATCTATTCTTCTATTAATTTATAAGATTATCCACATGATTCTACTTTATTTCAATTATATGGATAAATTCTTTTGTGATCTAAAAGATTTGATGCTTCATGTATTGAATATTAGTTTAAATGTTAGTTTTATCAACACTAGAATTTATACTTGAACATTTTGTGGGTCACAAATAAATCTATATATGATTGGGTTGATTGCTTATTTGTGCCTATTAGATGTGCTAGTATAGTCTAGTTTTTGATGATCCATACATCTTTAAACTTGTATTCCCACTTTTAGGATTTGATTTATGATCATGTGTTTTCATTTCATGTATATGTGTATTTTGTTAAACTTTAAGATATACATGTATACCTCTTGAGTCATTTGCCTTTAATGCAAATCTATTTATATAGACTCAATTGTGTTTAAGAGATATGTATGTATACTTATTGTGTTGTCAAAACATACATATATTTTGAAATATAAATTTTGTTTTTAATAAAAAAAAGTGTGATGATTTAAAGGAATATTGAGATTACATTGACATTTTTGCTTTATTCCTTACTTGAAGGATTCCGTACTAGTTTTAAAATATTTTCATATTAACTAGTACAAATTCTTCATATGGTAGAGTATATGATAAGCTTACCCTTCAATTGGTATCATTGGATATTTTCAATTGATATCAATATGATTTTTATATACTCATATTTTGATTATATGTATGTATGCTTTCAAATTTAAATTATATCAATTTCTATTGGTATTCCCTTTTCATACATATATGTGATATTTGTGCCTAGTTAAAATTGTCTTACATATTTAAAGCACAAAGGGTATTAATGCTAAGCTAAATTCAAATCTAATTTTTCAAGCTTATGCATTAGTTTTTAAATTGGTATCAATATGGTTGATCATTACCTTACTATTGATCACTATTTTACAATTGATCATTTTCAAAATTGATATCAAAATTCAAAATTTGTTTTATCGAGAGAATTCAAAATTTTGTTTGATAAGAGAAATTCAAAATTTTTTATTTGTATTTCCTATATGCAAGGAGAGCTTAACATCTCTCTTACATATAGATTCATGTTGAGCATATTATAAATTGAGGAGCTTGACAACTCTTCTTTATATGATATACGTGTGTAGGGGGAGCTTCACATCTCCTCTTATGCATTACATAATATGTGTTATGTGAGTTAGGGCTTGTCATCCCTTCTTCATGTAATGCATATGTGTAGGGAAGCTAACTTAGCGTCTTCCTCTTCATGAATGTATATCGCATATAAATTTTTATTGATTGATTTGTATTACCCCTTCTTGATCTCTTTGTTTTTTTAACAAAAAGTGGGAGAAAAATTTGTTTGATTTGATTTCACTTTGAACCCTTTGTTGATGATTGACAAAAAGGAGGAGAAAGATTTTGAGTTTATATGCATGGTTGAATAAGATTTATGTTTATGCATATATATTTTTGTATTGCAAATAGGAGAAAAAGATTTTGATTTATACTTGTTGCATGTTTTATCTCCATACTTGCATACATACTCATGTGCCTCATTGCCATATCTATTATTTCTTGTGATGCATGAGTTAAGGGGGAGCTTCTTTGAAGCTTTACTTTAATCCATGCATATATAACTTCATGAGTTTTGTCATCATCAAAAAGGGGGAGATTGTTGGCCCAAAGGCCTATCACCCTAGTTTTGATGATGATCAACTCATGAAGTTATGTTTACTAATGATCTTGTGTTTAATTAGTGACAGATTCATTATCAAGATCTTAGTAGGTGCATAACTCAACAAAGGATAAAATGTCAAGATTTGGAGCTAGCACGGTGTGATCCAAGGAGCTTTTGGATCAAGCTTGGACCAAGTCAAGATGATGAGAAGACTTCAAGGGAAGACTTCAAGATCAAGACTTGTGTCTAGGTATAAGATTTTTATGTTTTAGATAAAATGTAAAGGATAGAATAGTTGGTGGATTGCTCAAGTACTTATACACACACACTCTTGATAGAATTGTTTTCATAAAAGAATTTTTGTTTTAGAAAAGAATTTTAACCAAAAACCAAATATGTATTCTAGTGGTTTGATTTTTGTTATTCATGTTTACATCTTTCAACCAAAACCAAGTTTATACTTATTGTCAAAAACATAGATATTTCTCTTGATTGTGTAGTGGATCATATCCATATACACTATGCTTTAAAAGTATAACTTGTTTTTGTATTTGATGAAGATTTGGAAAAACATGTTTTGGAAAAATATTGTTTTGAAAAAACAGATTTTATCATGAGCCAAATATTTCCAAGTTACAAAAATAGTCCAATCTTTTATAACATGCCTTGATTTTGTGCAAGCATGTTTGTATATCAAAGTATATTGGTTAAACTATTTTTGTAGATTTTTAAGTATTTTATGGGATTTTATTTGAGCCAAAAAGACTAACTTTTTAATCCCAGAAAACTGTTTCAGGCTTCAGATAAGTCGACTTGCTTCCTTTATAGTCGACTAACTCTGAAGTCGGTCGACCGGTTGGGTCGACCGACGTGCACAGACGTGCACGTCTTTGTGCACTGGAGGATGGCCGACCGTACGGGTCGACCGCTCCAGAGAGCTCTGCTCTCTGGAAATTTCGGCCGACCGTACGGGTCGACCGACAGAGAGTTCGACTCTCTGCTCCAGTAGCTCGGTCGACCCGGGCGGTCGACCGTGGCTCCAACGGTCAGATTTCTGACCGTTGGCGGTCGACCGCTCGGGTCGACCGGCAGGCCTGACAGACCCCAACGGCTATATTTTTCTGGCCTATAAATTTGGGGGTTTGGTCATTGTTTTGAGCCAAGTTTTTAGGAGAGCTTTGAGCCAGTTTTTTCACTCCATTAAAAGAGTTTTCTCCACATATTTGAGAGCTAGTATTTCCAATCAAAAGGAAAGATTTTATCAAGAGTGTAAAGTGATTTCTTGAGTTTTTCACCATAGTTCTTTCCTTACTTTTCTCACACCACACTTGAGCTATCCATTACTATTCATCTTATAGGAGTGTTGTAGTGAGAGCTTTCATTGGTGATCAAAGTGTTGGATCACCAAGATTTCATTCTTGTACTTTGAGGAGACGGGCAAGTGTGCTCGTGGTGGTTTGGAGTTCGGTTGTGAACTCTTTGGTTCGAGGTGCGGCCTTGGCGAGTTAGTGAGCTTGCGTGTGTACGGGACTAGGGAGTCCGAGGGCTTGTAGGTGTTGCGACGCCGGGGAGAGATCCATTGGGATCTTGCATAGTGGAAATCCTTCGTGTGTCGAAGGCGGGGATGTAGAGCAAGTGTGCTCGAACCTCGAAACATATCTTTGTGTTTGCGATTGCCATTTCTCTCTCTCTCTCTCTCCCTTGTTTATATCTTGCATTCAATTATTGTCTATCTTTATATGCTTGATATATTCATTTGTGCTTAATTGATATACTTGCGTGGGATTGTTGCTAACACTTGTATTCAACCAAGAGAGCCAACGCGGCACCTCAACCCATTCAAGGGGAATCTAGAGGAGTTTGTCCAGAGCCCTTCACGGGGAATTCGGCAACACTCTTTGGTTATACGTGGTGTTTAGTGTAAAAGTTTTAATTAGGTCATAATTGTTTTAGCTTCCGCATTATTAGGCATTAAGTGACCATTAGATTAGCCATCACCTATTCACCCCCCCTCTAGGTGAACTTACACAAACAGCTCAAGAAATGGGGTATTTATAGCCCCAAATGAAATCTGCTCGTTGGCAACAGGAAAGAGCAATTTTGCCCTTCCGGTCGACCGCCTGGTCGACCGGCCCAACGGTCATTTTTATGACGATTGTGCCTCCGGTCGACCGGGACTGGATACAGAGAGCAGCAGCTCTCTGCCGGTCGACCGGTCGGTCGACTGGGGCCATTTTCAGAGAGCAAAGCTCTCTGGACGGTCGACCGCCCGGTCGATCGGCCCACCAGCCCAGGCTGCGTGCACGTCCGGTGCACGTCGGTCGACCGGACCGGTCGACTGACTTCTGCTACGGTCGACCGGTCCACGGTTGACCGGCAGACAACCAGGTCCAACACTTATAGGGATTAAAAACTTGAGTTTTTATCTTCAATTAAATCCCATAAAATCTCATAAATTCCATAAAAATCAGTTCTTAATATATCTTTAAAATACAAATATGAGTGACAAAAATTAAACACATATTTCAAACAATTTGAACCATTTTTGTGTTTTTAAAAATTTGCCTTAAACCAAAATCCGTATTTTTCAAAACTTGAATTTTTGAAATGGAAAATCATTTTCTCCAAAACTCATGTAAATACAAAAATATGATATTGAAACAACTTTTAAGCATGTTGTATATGGATAGAATCCAATATACATGAAAGATATATCTATATTTTTGACATGAAATCCAAAATAAGTTTTGTTTAAATACAAAACTCCAAACTCATGAAATAGACTATCAAGGTAAGTTTTTTTCTAAATAGATGAAGTATAGATGTACATAGATCAAATCTAATATACATTAAACCATGTAAACTTGTTTGATTCTATCTATTCATGAAAACCATAGATTTGAACTGAAAATTCAAAACCGGTTAAACCGAAAACAAAAACCAATAAACTGAAAACATGTGTGTGTATTGTGAAATTGAGCATATCAACACTATCTAATTTTTACAATGATCTAAACAAAATCTTTAACTAAACAAACCTATGTGTTCTTGTAGAACTCCGTCTCCAAGTCGACTCGATCCAAAGCCGATCCAAACGAGCTTGACTCCAATCGAGTGCTAGATGCGATCTTGACGCGCGAGCTCTTGAATCACCATGTGAAAGCTCCAAAACACCTTTGTTGAAGCTAATCACCTACTAATATCTTGATCAAATATCTGAAACTAAATATCACAAGATTATTAGTAAACTATAACTACATGAGTTAATCATCATCAAAACTAGTGTGAAGGGCCTTTGGGCCAACACTATCATGGTTGCAATCCTGAGAAACAGGGCATTTTTATGAGTACTGTGATCATTACTGCAGTCCTAAGAAATATGGTACCAATAGTCCGTATTTTCATAGCAGTCCATTTTTTTCGAAGCGATTTCTGTAGGACATTTGCGTCTTTCGCACTAAGGTGCGCTTTGCGTTTGATACGTGAGTGCACCTGATTGGTTTAAAAAAGAGGTGACTAAAACGAATAAAATTATGAAGCTCAATTTTACGATTTGACATAGGGGGCTATGGCGAAACACCCCCTTAATTTTAATATTATATTATTTTTATTACTATCCAATATTTAATTGACAAATTTATTATACATTTTAATTTTTAATAGTTGATTTAATTTAATAATATTGATATTATTTAAATCACCAAAATAATTAATTTTGTAGTCAACTTTTTCACGTACACATATACATTGCTAACCAAACACTGTAAAATACAATATATTTTTTCACTCACACTTTCACATTATAACTAAATACCATAAAACTTATTTGCACAAATTTCAGTTTCTCACTTACACTTTCATATTTCTCATTCTTATTTTTCACTTGCACTTTTTCTTCACACTTGTAACAAACCATATAGGTCCTGCATATAAATTGAAAAGTACAAGAGTTTCATCTATGTTACATTTTTATGAGGCTCTAGACACGAGGATTTCACCTACAAAAAACATTCAATGCCACTGGCCTGAGTTAACCGGGCCAATTCTGAAGCAAACAATGTGATTCGCGATCTCTAAAGAAACACATTATTGGACTCTCGGTTGGCAACAAGACTCATAGGGGCCAGGCTTACCCCTGATTGCTCTTCCAAATAACTAAAATTAGCGAGAGTTCGGAGACAAGCAGTTTGGATATTTTTCTAAAATAATGGGATAATAATAACCTTGTTCCCTCTGTCTCCGTTGTTGTTATGAATCCCTTCTCTCTCTTTTCAAAAACACATAATTCTTCTTAGAGTAACTTTAAAGGAGGCTCCTGAAATTTGATATATTTTAGAGAGAATATTAATTTAGCGAACTCTCTATTCTATTTGTGCTCAAATAGAGCTCACTAAATTTGAGCTATCTGAATATTTTTCTTATTTTTTTAAAGTCATTTTGGTCAATGACGCTTTTGTATTATTTAAAAGCAATTTGTGATAGATTAAAATAATAATAAATATAATTTAGAAAGTGGGTTCGGCTCTCTATATTTGGAGAGCTTGGGCTTGCTCTTAAAATATAAACTTAAGCTCAATTTACTAATTATGTTCTCTAAAATAAAGAAATAATAAAGATAATAGAAATACTCTCACACCTCTAATCCAACACAACCCATAGCTGTTTGGTTGTCGTAACTGGCCGTAATTCGTAGTTGTAATTGGTAGAGTCTTTTACAATTGTAAATGAGTTACATGTATGTAAATTTTACAGTGTTTGGTTGATAATATAAAATTGTAAAGTGGGAAAGTGTATTGTACTTTACAGTGTTTGGTTGTCGTAATGTATAAGTCGTAAGTGAAAAAGTTGACCACAAAATTAACTATTTGGTGATTTTAAAAGTTTTAATACTGCAAATAAATATTTAAAAAGTTAAATATTAAAAAATTTTAATATTAATATAAAAAAATATTACAAATTTGTATGACCACAAAATTAACTGTAACTGGGCTGTAAGTGAGTGGTAACTGGGTTGCAAGTGAGTGTTAGTTGAGTTACTTAAGTCTTTTACGAATTACGGTCCAAACAAACGCCGTAGTTGTAACTGGGTAGTAAGTCATTTACGAATTACGGAGTTTTACGCGAAACAAACGGCCCCTAAATCTATTCGCAAGAAACCCTCCTTTTAAAAATTCGTAACCTCTGCGCTATTGTGCCTCTGGACAGAAAATGATCTAAATGAGACATAACTCAATTATAGATCTGAAACCTCTAGAGTTTTCAATTATAAGATTAGATTGACTAGTTAAATAGGAAAAGAAGAACAATTAGTCTAAGATCAATTGAAGTTCTAGGGGCAATGCGATGACACGTGGCGCCTCCGCCTTCCTCCGCGTTGGATCTTTAAAATGCATGATCTGATTGGCTGAAATAGCTGCTAGCTGTTTGCTATGACACCCGATCCTGTCTCAACACCACCAACCGCGGCCGTGTCTCCTGGAAGCGATGGACACGTGCCCCTCCGTTTTCGACCCTAAGATCTGTCGCCGTATCTACCGCGCCCCCGTCGACGGCACAGATCGCTCCAAATCACTGTGACGTTTACCGCTTTCGGTCGCCTCCGTTTCTTTTCCGGCACCCACTCTTTCACCAAGCAGTCTACACCCGTTTTTCACCCACTCACTTTTAGCCGGGACCTACAATAGTGGGCCCGCACCAGTTAAAGTCGATTCCTTGATTTCTTTTTGGGCCACGCAGAGAAAAAAGAATCGAGACCGAAATTGGGAAAAGAAAAATAAAATCTATTTCACCTGTTTCGAAACGAAACCTCCAGCTCATGACATATCTCCATCGAAATCCTTCTCTCAATCTCTAGGGTTTAGATCGCGGGAGAATTCTTCCTCTTTCTAGGTTTTGATCGGAGGTAGAAATGATGCTCTCGCTGCAGAGCGATGCCCGCCAGCAGCAGCACCAGGCGGCGCCCCCGCCGCTGCCGCAAGCGTTCGGATCGGTCCCCAGCAGCGCCGGAGTAGGGTTCTCCAGTGGTTTATTTAGGATCGCCGGCGAATTCGATGATTTGCCGCCGTTTAGTCTTCAGCCGGCCGATGTGTCGGTCGATGTTAAACCGTCGATGCAGATGGTGAAGCCGGTCGAAGGTTTGTTTTCGTTTGTTTTAGTTATTTGTCTCAATTTTGTTCTAAGGTCTTGTTTAAAGATCAGATCTTTGCGAATTTGGTTCCGTTTCTTTTGGAGTGGATCTTGTATAGTAGATTTGGAGTTGATGATCGGGGTTATGAATTGAGCTGAAATCTCTTTGTGTATTGTTTAGAATCTTCGGCACGCCGGCTTGTATTGTCCATATCACTGTGGCCGTGCCCGTGGCTGTGCCTGTGCCCGTGCTACATAGCTTAAAAGATTCATTTTGATATAAGTGGTCTTATTTTGATGGATTATCATGTTGACGATTTAAGTTATGGATATCAGAACCCTCTAGATTGCTGTTTATGGATGAATGATGAACAATACAAAATTTCTGCTTGCTCAATAGACCTTCATGAGATTTGTTCTCTCTTTTCTCGGATATATTACTTTAATCAGATTTTAACTCGTGTGCTGCTTTCTTTTTGGTGAACTGGCGAGTGGAATTTGAAACAGAATTTCTGCTTCCCTGATTAGATCGTTTGAATTTGGTTTTGTTGTTTTCTTGGTGCTATCCACTATTGGGAATGGATCAAGAGAGATGTCTTAAATGGTTTGCATTGATGAGAATTGATCTTTTGTTGTTGTAGTTGATGATGAAGTGCACCTGGTCCTTGCTCATCAAAATTACAAAGCAGGGAATTATAAACAGGCGTTAGAGCATTGTAGTGCAGTTTATGAGAAAAACCCACAACGCACTGACAATCTTCTACTTCTCGGTGCAATCTATTACCAGGTTTAGGCTTTGCTTCCACATTTTGTGCTGTTTTTGATGCTCTTCTTTTCATCAATGTTGCTGATTATGTTCCTTGATTTCAGCTTCATGATTTTGACATGTGCATTGCAAGGAATGAGGAAGCTCTTGCCATCGATCCACATTTTGCTGAGTGCTATGGCAACATGGCAAATGCATGGAAGGTAGTTGAATCTATCTATAAAACTGCAAAAAAGGCCTTTAACCACAATAAGTAACTGTGCAAAGATATGATGGTTAGAGGACTATACTTCACATCGTGGTTTTAAATATTGGCTGATTCCAATATATAGTAGTAACATTATATCAAAATTTAAGGTATCCAATATAATATTAACCCTATAATATTAGCTTGCAGATTTTACCAATATGACCGATATTACCAATGTTGACAACCGATATTGATGATATTGGTACTAAACACCATTGTCCGATACCGATATCGGTACCGAGATTTTAAATCATACCCCCAAATAATCTCCTTTAGGCTTTGCTACTTGTTATTTTTCTTCTCCTTTTGTGTAAACGTGTAAATGAATGTAACAAATGCTGACACTGACATTGTGATGTTTTGCTGTAGGAAAAGGGCAATATTGATCTTGCTATCCGTTATTATCTTGTTGCTATTGAGGTATGTGCACTCAGCTTTTACTGCTCATATATGTTTCTTTTTATATTCATCAAGTTCTGTAATAAAGTGGATTTGCTATACATCACTACTGGTCATCGGGAAACACCTTTGAAAAAAGAGAATCCACTTGGTTTCTAACCCCTCAACCTTGTAGCATCTATAGGATGTTAGCTTTATGGAAGCATGTCTGTGTTTATCAAATTTGAGAATTTCCTACATGATTCTCTGTGTCAATCCATCTGAATAGATGGTTTTGCCCAGCCAATACAGTGGACGTGCATTAAATTTTTTAAGGCTATCTGGTAAAATAGAAACTTGCGTTCTGGAAATGGTAACTTGGTAAGACCCGGCCACACCTGACAAGTGCTAGCCCTCATAAAATTACTTATTCTTATTGGTAGGAAAAGTGCACCTTTGACCTATATATTATGGCAAGCATCAAGTTGTTGGGGATGTAATATTTAAGTAGCTTGAAAATTGTGGGCTTTCGTTTGTAGTCTTTCATATCTTTATCTCTTATGCAAAGCAGTTCCTTCTTTGCTCAGTGTAGCCATGACCAAATGAGTACCAGTAAAAATGGTGGTAACATTTTCAATTCACATGGTTCACTCAAAAAATGTTTCTTTACATAAAATATTTTCTTGAAATGTAAGATTGCATTTGTTAATATGATAAAACCTCTAGAACTATATATACAGCACATATTCTAAACAAAATACAACCTAATCGAAACGGAAGCAAGAGATATTCCACTTAAGTCAGTGTCTATAGCAGCTTAGTGGCAGGGACCCCTAACCTTAAGCGGTTAGGATGTTCTCCTAGGCTTTAGATGTTTTTTACTGGCAAACAGCTTAGTGGTAGGGACCCCTAACCTTAAGCGGTTAGGATGTTCTCCTAGGCTTTAGATGTTTTTTACTGGCAAGCTGATAAGAAGTCAATTCCTACATTATCATGTAAATATTCTTCTTCAGAACAGTTAGTAAATAGTCAATTCCTACGTTATCATTTGTGTAAATATTCTTTTTCAGAACAGTTGGTAAATATATAGGTACATACTCATCCTTTTCATGAATAATCACAAAATCTTTCCATTTCTTTTTCAAGGGTTTTTACATTTTTTGGCATAGATTTCCAAACTTTAGGTGCAGTTATTAAAATTTTCTTTTTTGGTTTGCGCGCGTACAATTTTCTAGAGTTTACAAAATATCTTTCAAGCAATTATATTTTTTTCATATATGCACCAAAAACTATTCTGAACGTGAACATGAATTTTTGTTGTGCCAGAAGTTTTACTCAGTTTTGCACATTAGCATAGCTATACTTCATATTTTTTTACTTTTGATACAGCTGTTAGGGGGTATGTTTAAGAATTCTGAAGTTTTAAAACAATAAAGTATGCTTATCATCTCTGCCACCTTTCATTGTTCCCCTTCTTTTTGTCTTCTTCTTTTTATTCTTTCTCATCCTTTCAGCTCTCCTTTTCTGCCCTGTAGCCTGCAGCGAGGCAGTTAGAAGTTCTGAGGGCCTACACACAGGACAAATGTGGCCCCCCTGCGCCCGTTTTGTCTTATAGCTGAGATAATGGATTTTGACCATCAGAAACAAAATTTTTCTTGTCCTTGCAGGAAAAATAATAATTATTACTATACCAATTATTTGAATCTAGGATACAAAATTTAGATTTCTTCATATGCACTATTTTACTTTAATTTTATATTTTATTTGAACTTACTCTATTTTATCCAATTTGCTTGGATAGAAAAGGACGATACATTTATAATATTTTTGATATTGCAGATATTGATGGCTGGTATTGTCGATTTTGATACTAAAAATCATTGACCAATGTCGATACAGTTAACAATATTTTAAGCCATGGTTTTGACACATGTTTGTGCCTGAACAAGTGTTGGTGCTGAACATGGTTACAAATGATGAAAGTGTCTATCCTACATGGTTTAAAAATTGTTAATTATTAAAACTTGTATTAAAATTTGTTTGAGTAGCTCATTCAAGACATTATTTGGCAAGTATTGTCTTTGCTTCAATTTATGTTATTGTATCATAACTTTCATTCCTATTTAAATTATGATCATCTTGTAGACTCCTTTGACCTTTTGTTTGCGTGTTCACACAAACACACAACAGAGACATTCTCACTGATTCACACAACAGAGACATTCTCACTGATTCGCATGTCCGCGCACAAAAGAAATTTAGCTTTGTTGCATTTGAAAAGAACAAAGAGCATATTAAAACATCTCTATGGATTTTAATTTATATTTGAAATATTTGTTTGAATACTAGAGGGGGGAAGCAAAGAGTGTTTGGAGTCACTGAATTTACATATCGCGATAATGTGCATACTAAACACTATAAAAATGATCAGGTCTTGCAAATTACATGTACGGTATTTCTTCTTTCTGTAGGCTGCAATTGAGTTCATGCATAGTATTTGTCTTTATGCTAGAGGGGGAAAACAAGGATATGTCTCAAATCATTGAATTTTATATATCATAATGACGAGTATATCATACACTGTAGAATGATCAGTCAATTAGTTTTTCCCCCTTTCTGCAAGTTGCAATTTAGCGCTGACATACTCTTCCAAAACCACCCCCCCCCCCCCCCCCCCCCCCCCCCCCCCCAAAACAAAAAAAAAAAAAAAAAAAGAAAAAAAGAAAAAAAAAGGAAAAAAAACTACAGCATATATAGATTTGCATTCCTCTTTTGGAATATCACATTTGAATTTGTTGTTGATTGCCACTGTGCTTCTTTTGTTGTCACATTTTGTTCAAAGTAATCATCTTGTATGATTATAATCGTTATGCTATATAGATGATCCTTAGATTTCATTTTCGTAATGAATTTAATTTTAAGTTTTAAACTCTATTTGTGCATCTGTATTGCTCATTTCTATTTCTATTTTTATTGGAAATCATCTTTGCTTAAGCCAGTCCAGTCTTTCCCACAACCAATTAAAATAACAAAAGGTTTCTCATTATGTCAAGTGCAATGGATAACCTTGAGTTATTTCTTTTGTTTGTATTTCACTGATTCATACCGGATATGTTTTTGTAGCTTCGTCCCAATTTCTGTGATGCTTGGTCAAACTTGGCCAGTGCTTACACACGAAAAGGAAGACTCAATGAGGCAGCCCAATGTTGTCGGCAGGCCCTTGCACTGAATCCACGCTTGGTTTGATGTTATCTACACTTTTCTTTTTTTGGATTTGCTAAGCACAAAGTAAGTTTCTAACTCCTCTGTAAAATAGGTTGATGCTCACAGCAACCTTGGAAACCTGATGAAAGCACAAGGATTAATTAATGAAGTAAGCTACTGCAATACATAGATATCATCAAAGTTGCATATTAGCTCTACATAGTGAAGTTTGCCTCTTTGAACGGAAGTATCCCCTGCATCTTTGATTACAGAACTAAAGTAGTTGTGTACTCTAATACCATCCAAAATAACTTTGTTCAATTAATGATTTCACAGAAGATGGTTAAGTTTTCCTCTTTGATCAGAAATATCCCCTACATCTTTGATTATAGGAACTATGTTAGCCGTGTTCTATAATATTTGTATCTTCAAGGCAAAACAAACAAAATAAAGTTGTTCAATTAATGGTTTCATCATAAGGCAAGCTTGATTCTTTTACTTTACTTTTCTTTTTCTTTTACTTGGAAAATATCCTGAACTTTAGCAAAAGTTGACCGATAAACTTTTCTCATTAGTAGATTATACTGAACTATGATCCATCCGGGAGTTTTTGCTCATTGTTTTTTCTTCTTTATTGCAGGCTTTCAGCTGCTACATTGAAGCACTGCGAATACAACCTACTTTTGCAATCGCTTGGTCTAATCTTGCTGGTCTCTTCATGGAAGCTGGAGATTATCAGAGAGCCCTATTATATTATAAGGTAAATATTCTTTAATCAGAATATATATGTCAGTGGCCTTTAAGTATCAGGACATCTGCTGTGGAAATCTGGTCAGATTAAGCTTGGTTTTGCTGGTATAGTTGAATTATGTTTGTACTACGGCTAGATTGAGGTGAACCATGTCAATCATGATATATTGGACTGGTTTAAATTTGAATCATACTGTTAGATTGGTTAACATCAAGGTTTGGGTTGCCCTTGTTGGGTAGAGGTTGAATACACCAAGTTGTGTTAGAGCTGATGATATTAGATTTGGTTGGTTCAAGCTGCATTGAGTCAAATTCAGTTCTCGAATATCAGTTCATTTTGGATCAGGCTAGAGGTATTTCTGCATAACCTGAGGATTTCTACACAAGTTGAATGCTAAAGCTTGCTGCTAAGATGACACTGCAAGAGGGCATGACAAAGCGGGCAATCCATACGGAGTACAATGCTAGCACACTGGTGGTTCCTTTATGCACAGTAGTGACCTTTAGTAATAACTTTATGCAGATTAGTAATAACTTTTAGTATGTAAAACACAGAGGATAATAGCATCAAGAAGGAGCTGCTAGAGCATTATTTCCTTGCGAGCAAGTTCTAGATACTGAAAGTGCCGTTACAAAATGTACACAGCACTTTTGGAGCTACATTCTCTGTGCTGTTAGGTCTATGACATGGACCCGATAAACTGGTCTCCTTGAAGACATGTAGACGTATGCACAACTTAGCTAGGCTGTTTGCATAAGTATCTAGGCTGAAGATACTTCCACTCCAAATTTCATAATCACTTACCAAGCTGCGAAGAGACCCATACAAACTAAAGATACAAAATGGTCTAGTGTTTTTGATATCTTTAACTCATGCATAGTGGGTACAAATTAATTACTTGTGAAATTTTGAAAAAGTTGATTTGCAGTCACTTAGTGCATCCAGTAAGCATGTAAAAACATTTTTTTATATGATATGTAGTATATCATATTCAATGTTGTGACTTTCAATTTGGAAGGTCTATCATATAGTTGGTGTAAATGTATTTGCATCCTGGACAATTCTGAAAGCAGCCCAGTTCAACATTCTAAGATTAAGCAAGCTACTAATTTCTTTCAGTCGTCGTTTGTAAATTTCAAAAGCTTATATTATAACAGAAGTCTATATATTTCTTTACTATTTTTTTCCTCCAACTTTTCTGCTAATGAATTGCGTTGATGGATCTTGTTGGTTGTACCTGTATGAACTGATTTTTTTTTGTGCCTGTAATTGTTTTCCTATTTGCAGGAAGCAGTCAAACTGAAGCCAGGATTTGCTGATGCGTACCTGAACCAAGGGAATGTTTACAAGGTAAGCCTCCATAAATTGTGACAATACTGTCAGATCACAGCAATTGCGCGAGCTAGTTTCTGGAGAAAAAATGGATCTTTCTTTTGGTTTTTCCAGGCTTTGGGTATGCCTCAAGAGGCTATCATGTGCTACCAGCGTGCTTTGCAGTCACGTCCAGATTATGCTATAGCTTACGGTAAGGAATTAACCTCTAGTTTTCTCTTTTATCAATGCAAACCTTTCTATTTGGATGCTGTTCAAGGATCTTGACTTCAGATAAGTTGGCAAATAACCAATAGTTAAAATTCATATATTTGTTTCTGCAAAGAATTGTCATTCATATTGTGCACAAACTAAGCTCGCCACCTTCTTCAATTTCTAAATATCTGAGTTGTGATTCTACTATAGTATCTCAAAGTCATGTTGTTAAATCCAATAAGGGAGTGACCAGTAGGAATGATTTCAGAACTATGAATGGTAGGACATTAGTGTCACTTTTGTACTAAGATATCTTCCAACTGACATTAAAGACCGTCTGGCCACATCATCTTGATAATAATCTTCTTAATGGGATGTTCATATGAAATAACACAGAAGGGCTAATTATTTATATTACCATGACATGTAAATGTACATGTTTGTTGCAGGGAATCTTGCTAGTACATATTATGAACAAGGTCAGCTGGACTTGGCGATAATGCATTACAAACAAGCCATCACATGTGATTCAGGGTTTGTGGAGGCATACAATAATCTGGTTAGTGTGCTTTGTTCAGTTTTTAGCTATTTTCTAGTTTGATCTTCAATCTTGTATTGTAGACTCTAGTGGAATTATTTCTTTGACTTTATTTATCCTTTGTTTGTAATTTAAAGGGAAATGCACTGAAAGATGCTGGTAGAGTGGACGAGGCCATCAAATGTTATCGGGTGACTAATTCTCCTCTTGCTTCTCTCTCTTTAATTTTTCCCCCCTTTGGCCTTAATATCTGATTTGCATTTCTTTCTGTTTCATTTAGTCATGTTTAACCTTCCAGCCAAATCACCCACAAGCTCTCACAAACCTTGGCAACATATATATGGAATGGTGAGCTGTGAAAAATGTTTTGTGGTGTGACATGGGTAGTTTTGACATGGTTCATTTATATAACTTGGTTTGATGATCAGGAATATGCTTAGTTCAGCTGCTTCATTTTACAAGGCAACATTGTCTGTAACAACTGGACTGTCTGCTCCTTTCAGCAATTTGGCAATAATTTATAAACAACAGGTTCTTGCTACCATTGATACTTTGTCATCATTTTGTACCGAATGCTTTCACCTGGGCATCTAATTGTAAGCTGTTTGTGATCATAAAACTATGGTAATGTTAACCACGTGCTTGGTTTGGTGGGTGTTATCTGTCTTCATCCATAACAGGGAAACTATGCTGAAGCTATAGCATGCTACAATGAGGTTCTCCGAATAGATCCTTTGGCAGCTGATGGCCTTGTCAATAGGGGAAATACATTCAAGGAGATAGGTAGAGTTAGTGAAGCAATCCAAGATTATATTCGAGCTGTTTCCATCAGGCCAACAATGGCAGAAGCTCATGCAAATTTGGCTTCAGCTTATAAAGACAGGTAATGATTGTCATCTAATTATTCATCCAAATTGGTCGAGCGACAACAGTCCTGCACCTGATAATACTTCACTGATGCATTGTGTCTTTCTTGGACCGGATTATTTGCAGTGGACATGTGGATCAAGCTATATTGAGTTATCAGCAGGCATTACTTCTTCGTCCTGATTTTCCAGAAGCAACTTGTAATCTTTTGCACACATTACAGGTAGGATCCATTAGAGAACTTATTTCGGTTGCTATGTTGCCATTTCCCACATTTCTTCTCTATTCCCTTTATACTAGTTTTGAACAGTTATGATGCCTATATAAAATTGAGTACAATGAAGTATGTGGCATACTGTAATGAAAATGTCTTTGAATAATATGACTCAAACAAAGGATTGTTACAAACTCATTTTAAAATTTCACTGTAACAAACTCATTATACTCTTGTTTTCATGGGTTAAAGCCAGATGGAAACAAGACTTTTTTATGTAGATTATGATGGTAAGTTCCTAATGTTTGATTAACCTTCCTCCTTGTGAGTTGTATAACCTAGCATATATTGGCCATAAAGATCTTAGGGTTGGACTGTGGACGCTATCATTTTAACAAATGCTTTAGGGCCTCTTGCTCTCAACTCTCACTTGTCCTTTGGCCCATTAAATAATTCCTGGGTATTGAACAACTTCTTTAAGGGACTTGAAACTTCTAATTTGAAGAAATAATGGAGGCATTATGGTAGCACAATTGAGAAAAAATAGACAAGAAATTATTTGCTACAACCTCATCTTTTCCAATTTAATATCTCATGCAGTGTGTTTGCGATTGGGAGGATCGGGAAAACAAGTTTTCTGAAGTGGAAGGAATCATCAGGAGGCAGATAAAGGTTCTGTATAGTGATTATACTTTGTCCCTTTCAATTTTACAAATATAAGATTGATTTTGAGGATAGTGACAATCGGTGTTTAATTTCAGATGTCAGTTCTTCCAAGCGTGCAACCATTTCATGCAATAGCATATCCAATTGATCCTCTTCTTGCTTTGGAAATCAGGTTAAGTTCAAATAGAGGGGGAACTTTTTCTCCCCTTCCTGTGAGATTTTGAGATATTTTTTTGAACTTTCATTAGTTTATTTTCTTGTCATTTTAATCTTGCTATATTATTCTAAATGACAAAAAACCTGAGGTTGCTGTATTTCTCGTGTTGAATTTTTTAGCCGAAAGTATGCAGCACATTGCTCTTTGATTGCCTCGCGTTATGCACTTTCAGCATTTAGCCATCCTCTTCCAATTCCTGTGAAGATCGAGGGTGGGAGCAGGAGGCTAAGGATTGGGTATGTATCTTCTATCATACTTGTTATTATGCCAATTGCTCCTTGATGTTATTAATATCTAAATACTTGTTTTATCGCAGTTATGTGAGTAGTGACTTTGGTAACCACCCATTGTCGCATCTTATGGGCTCAGTGTTTGGAATGCACAATCGGGAAAATGTTGAGGTCCTATAAATTTTAATTTCTTCTTTTATTGAATTATGTTGTTACATTATCTATATGAAGTTAACAAAACGAATTTATAGGTCTTCTGTTATGCCTTGAGTCAAAATGATGGCACGGAATGGAGACAGCGTATTCAATCTGAAGCTGAGCACTTCATTGATGTGTCTTCAATGTCATCTGATGTGATTGCTAGAATGATCAACGAGGATAAGATACAGATTTTAGTCAACCTTAATGGTTATACTAAGGTATTATTAACTGATTTGAGATTGTACTTTATATTATTTTTTTATATGCATTACGCATTCTATTTTGTGTCCTGTGACTTTTTTATATCGATTCATTGAGGAAGTGTTGATTTTAGTCAACCTTAATGGTTTTATGAGGTATTATTAACTTAATCTGAGATTGTACTTTATATTATTTTATATATGAATTACACATTCTATTTTGTGTCCCGTACTTCTATATATCTCGATTCATTGAGCAAATGTTGATTTTGTTGATACTATTTGATGACTATTAGGTCTGTTGATTTCTGGCCTTCTCTGTCCTACTGATATGTACTGACTCCATTTAGAAGCATCTAGTGTGTCTGTACTCTTTGATGATTGTTGGGTCTCTTGATTACTACTGGCAATCTCATAAAGGTCACCATCCCAATTTTATGCACCACCCAAGGTGGCCCTATACCAGTTTCTTATTGCTAGGTCAGTTATCTAGTTCTAAATAATCTACCATGAGCTCTTTAAGTTGCTCCTGAGATATTTCTCACCAGAAGAACCTTTAAGTTTCTGGTGAGCCATTTGACTCAGGACATGCAAAACTTTTTTTATTTAAAACCTTTTATTTAATTTACTACTTGAATGTGGTGACATTGCCACAACCAATTAAAATACAAGGACATTTTTATCTGGCTGCAAGACACCATTTCCCTTCCACATGGAGGGTCCATCATTCGTGCCGTTAAACTTTGGTGAGGGCTTTACGTATGCTACTTAGTTAATGCCGTCGACCTTGTCTTTCTTGTCATCACCCAGAGGCTGAAATGCAATAAATTTTTTTAAGTTATTACATTTACTAATATTTGCCTAGAAAAATTGTAGCTGTTGTGCTGACATTAGAACTTCATTATTGCCTTCGTCATTTTCAAAAATAACCCCATGATATATACATTCTTTTCAGGGTGCAAGAAATGAAATTTTTGCCATGCAACCTGCACCTATCCAGGTTTCATACATGGGTTTTCCTGGGACCACTGGTGCTAATTATATTGATTATTTAGTTACTGATGAGGTACGATATAATATCCTTTTTTTTTTTTTTGCTGTTCTTTGCAGTCTGTCAAGTTTCCGGTTTTCTTATCCTTTTGTTGAACTGTTCCAACTTTGCAGTTTGTTTCCCCTACTCGTTTCTCACATATTTATTCAGAGAAGCTCGTTCATCTTCCCCATTGTTATTTTGTTAATGATTATAAGCAGGCAAGAAATTTTGAGCATTATGAATGATATGATTCATTGCACTGTTAGATATCAGACTTATATATGCTCATCATGTGAATATGCATTTCAGAAAAATTGTGATGTTCTGGATCCTGTATGTCGGCATAAGCGTTCAGATTATGGATTGCCTGAAGACAAGTTTCTTTTTGCATGCTTTAACCAGCTCTACAAGATGGATCCTGATATATTTAATACTTGGTAAACAAATCTTATCCATTGTAGTTGTACACATTTGGCTTCGTTGCTGCTTCAACTTAATAGTTGTTTTTTGATCTTTGCTCTATCTATGGACTTGCATGTTTATCCATTTGATCTTTAATGCCTTCTGTTGTTCTTTAACCTTTCCTCTATGGACTCACATGTTTGGTTATCCATTTCATCCACCCAACAATGTCAGGTGCAATATTCTGAAGCGTGTTCCAAATAGTGCTATTTGGCTGCTGAGGTTCCCTGCAGCTGGTGAGAGGAGACTGCGAGATTGTAAGTATCTATATCTGCAAGCAGCCTAGCTCATTCACTAGCATTGTATTCTGTCAGTGTGTGCATGTCCGGTGTTGTCATCCTTGTCGCCTTTAAAGTAGATTATATTTTTTTCTTTTAGAAGTGATCCTTTTTTTAGTTTAATTATTTCTTTATAGATGATTGCAATCATCACTGCCTATGTTACGGCCTTCTCTTTAAAGAAAAAGAAAGAATAATGCAGTTATATCTATATCTAGCTATATTATCACCCTGCCTTTTCGTCTAGCTGTTCTTCGCACTGTTCTAAAAATCCGATTAATCGGCCGATTAATCCTGTTCGGTGACAGCCCCTTGATATTACATTAATCGCTCTAATTATGCGCTCGGGCGATTAATTGGGTCCAAAACGATTAATTCCCGATTAATGCCCGATTAATCCCTGATTAATCCGATTAATCCCTAATCATTTAGGTATTTCATATGTTTTTTATTTGAAAAACTTCACTTTGTGTGCATTGTGCTAAGTAGTTTATGTTGTAATGTTGATTTGATAATGTTCTTTTATTAAATAGTAGATGAATTGTTATTTATTAAATAGTAGATGAATTATAATATTTTATTATTGTATATTTTACATAAAGTGATACTTATGTTTTATTATTTTTGATTACTTTTCAAATTAACTTATTTAGCAATATTTCTCCATCATTCTTTAAAGTTCTTTATTTTGATTGATAAGTGACTAATTTTTTTATTTATCTTATTTTGCAAGTAAGTTCTTTGATTTATATTTATGTTGCAAAATTTGAAATCTTAAATTACTAATATGAAGATATAAATTTTTTTACTTCTTCTTTTTTACTATTTATTCATATTGTCTTGTTCATCATATCATGCTTTATAACTTCACATTTAGATATTTTCTTGTATAATATTTATGTATTTTCAACAATTAACTGTATATATATTCATATGTAGTTGTGTATAAATATAATTAAATATATTAAAATTTTCAAAAAATATTAATCCCTGATTAATTTCCGATTAATCCGATTAATCATTATTCAGTGTTGGACCGCACGAATAATGAAACCGATTTTTAGAACACTGGTTCTTCGGTTGGGAAAAAAAAATCATGCTGCTATATATAGCAGTATTATCATATTACCTTTTTGCTAGCTGCTCTACTCATTGGGAGGAATAGTAGCTGCTCTACTCTTGAATGTATGAAATTCGTGGTAGAGAAGGGGCAGACCTACCCATGTGCCAGCAAGGCCGGAATAATGTTTTCCATGCATCTTGTTGGATTTTAGACGTTTTGTATTTTGTCATTAATTGGATAACCCTGCTGGTTGGTGCAGATGCCAGAAGACAAGGGGTAAAGGATGACCAAATTGTATTCACAGATGTCGCTATGAAGAATGAGCACATTAGACGCGGTGCCTTGGCTGATCTGTTTCTTGATACGTGAGTTTTTTTTTTCCTTTCCCTTTTCTGCCTCGGACAAATCCTCTGACAGGATACATGTGGAAATGCTATTCTCTTGAATGCCACCTACTAACGTCTTGAATGCCATCTACTTTCTTCGCATATGTTTCCAATGAACAGACCCCTATGCAATGCGCACACTACTGGCACAGATATATTATGGGCTGGTTTGCCAATGATAACACTTCCCTTGGAGAAAATGGCTACGAGGGTGGCTGGTTCTCTGTGTCTCGCTACTGGTGTTGGAGAGGAGATGATTGTTGGCAGGTAAATGCCATCTCACGCTCCCCCGCTTCCTCCCCCGCGCGTCTGCCTGTCTTTGAGTTCTCTAACAACTTATTTTCTGCATGTTCTATGTATGCTGTAATAGCATGAAAGAGTACGAAGAGAAGGCAGTGGCTCTTGCCCTTAATCCGGCTAGACTCCATGCACTTCGAAATAAACTTAAGGCGGCTCGACTAACCTGCCCCCTATTTGACACGACACGATGGGTACATTATTACATCTAGCTATTAGAGTTTCTAATTATTGTGATTCAATACCTGTTTAGTACGATGCACTGACACACTCGAGATGCTGCAGGTGCGGAACCTGGATAGGGCATACTTCAAGATGTGGAATTTATATTGCTCTGGTGGACATCCGCAACCATTCAAAGTGACTGAAAATAATACCGAGTTCCCATATGACAGATAGATAGTTTGAAGGGATGAGGCTCTGTAAATATAATGAATTTGCAGATTACAGTAACAATTGTGTTTGGTAGTCCAGATGATACATTGGGATGTGTATTTATTCGCCCAGTGTGGAAGGAGGCCAACAGATTGTTTCAAGGTAGAGGCACGGGGCTTCCATATATGCAGAAATCCCCTGCTTAATTTGTGTTGAAGGCATGATTATAGAGGTAAGAGTCCCGCGTGTAACCCCTTCATGCTTACCATACCGAATTTATGTAATACTCATATATAAAGACAGTTGAGAGTGTATTACGCTGGTGAATTCTATTTTCTTCGCGGAGTTGATATCCTGCAGGACAATGCTCGTCTTCATGGATTGTGGTATCGGCAAATGGCAGTAAATGTTGATTCTGTGTTTGTGTTTATTTTTGAACCAACTGGTCTCAACCTTGTTTTTGATGAGAGTGTTGTGAGGCTTATGGTCGCTGGCTGAAGAGTTATGGATGACAATGCCTCAAAGGAGGCTATAGCAGCGGTTTGGGAATCTTTGCGAACAAGTCGGTCATTCCAGAGAATAGAGAATCAACTTTGGCTGGATCCTTTGGTGTTGCTGGTAAATCTTGGTGTGGAAATTGTGAAAAGAATCGTACCATTTGAACTGGTTGCTGTAGTGGGAGTTGTAATGGTGAAAATACTGTACAGTTATGCTAAGTTCTCCGACAAATTTGATTGGGTGACGGAATTCTTGGGTCTGGGGGGCACATCGTTCAAGCAAGGGCGTGTTTGTTTTGAGGAAAAAATGCAAGTGATTTTTTTTTTTAATTTTCCCTGTTTGTTTGAACCGTAAAAAAGTGCAAGTGAGATTTGCACATCTCATTTGTATTTTTTTTCAATCTCATTTTTCGCTTTTATATTCTCATTTTCTCATGTGTTATAGTTACTTTTTTAAATATTTGATATTAAAATATTTATATTGGATATCATGATTAATATTTAAAAAAAAATAAATTTCATTATAAATATTTTTATAAAATATTTGAATAACTTAATAATTTATTTTTTGAAAAATTTCGCTACAATCACCTACTTTACTTTATAATTAGAAAAAAAAAACCCCAGCTTCATAATTTTATTCAATAAAGTCCTATTTATGTCAGCATAAATTGATTCCTTCCAACCACCGCTTCTTTATATATTTTCATTTTCTCTTTTACCTTTTCTCACGCCCCCCCTGCGGTGCTCCCCCTCTCAACTCTGACCCCGATGCAGAGTAATTCACGAGTCAATCTACACGGTCAGGCTGCTGTGGAGATTGGAAGGGGAGAGCCCCCTATCGGCAAACGGTGTTTATACATATTCGTGTTTCCTATTGATATAAATAATAATATAGGTCTCCTTAGATTGAAACTTAAAACTCCAACATCCTTATTTTTTTTTCACGATCTGACCGCACATTATTATCTTCATGTCCTAAAATGTACACATATAAAAAATTATATGATTTTAAGTTTATTTACTCTATTTTTTTGAGTTCAAACATTAACGATTTTTCAACAGTAGAACAAAATTTCTTTTCATGATAAAAGTGTCTGCCTACACTTCCTGGTTCAAAGAGATCTGAAAAAGAAAATTATAAGCATTTAAATGAACCATTAGAAAGAAAGGGAAGACATGAGATACAAATTGCAAGAATGACCTAGAAATGCAATGCTTACAGTGACAGAATACGCAAAAAAAAAAGCCCAAGAGTTTAAAAGTAACGAAGGAACCATAAGACACCCTATACAAGATTATGATAAAGGCTTGACACTGTAGAATATTTCCAAAGAAAAATAAAACGAGAAAAAAAAAAAAAAAAAAAATTGTTGTGTCAACTCAGAACCAAAAAGAAAAAAAAGGGGGCAGCCCAACGCAGGAGGCCCAGCCATTGCTGAGCAGGGGAGGGTCAGACAATGTGCAGCCTTAGGTCATAGTGGAGAACCTTGATGTTGTGTTCAGGGTTACCCTCTATATCTGCCTAATTAGAATCTAAATTTGAACTGCCTTATTCAAATTCCAATCAGCATACCTTGAGATGTAGAAGATCCACCAAGATGCAATCTTCCTTTAATCATTTAAGAAAAAAGGAGAGGCGTTCTGACTCATCTAGGCAACTTGTGTCATGTTTTTCTATTTAGTAATATTGATGTCCTCAAAGTTAAAGTGCAGTGAGGGTTGAGGGTAATATGTTTATATTCTATTCGCCTTCGCACGTTGAGCGTCCTTGTTTATGGGCCGAAACTGGGGAAGCGAAATGGGTCGGACAAGGCCGGGCTTGACGGGTCAAAGACACGGCTGGGCCCGCCTGCAAATCCCGGGTGGTCCGGGCCCCCAAGGGGGACTCGGGCACGGCCCGAAGACCTGGCCGGGCCGGGCCGGTTTTTTTACAAAAAAAAAATGTATTATACTTTTAAAAAAATCTAAAAAAATTCTCACATATTGGACAAAATTGATACAAGTTTTAAAATGCAAATGTAAATTTTTTTATTAACAATCTAGTAGATTGGATAAGTTAATACACATACAAATAAATATATAGATAAAATTACAAATATAGTATATAGATTAAAATTAAAGTTTAAATTGACACAAATATAAATACAAAGATATTTATTTCTCCACTCATTTTTGGAGAGTCTTCAATGATTTCATTCGCTGATTTATTCGGCTTCTCGTCTCCGCATCGAGCCAATCCTTCCCGCAAATGTTTATCGATGGCTTCTGACACCTGGTGGTTTATCGTATCAGTCAGCACTCGTCCAGCTGTACTAAATCAAATTCTGAAGTTACAATAGAGGCTGAGGGGTTAGTAAATCACGCACCATGACGTAAAGCACATGATATGTCAATTCCTGTGATTTCCACTAGGTCAAAATATCAAAATTCTCAAATCCCAAGTCTGCATCAATCTCAAGAGTTATAGCATGAATAGAATAATAATGAAGCTCATTCAATGAGTCTAAGCTTCTTGATATTTTGAATGCAAATAATAAACCAATAATAAAGAACTTTTAGGCCTAGATAAAGATGCATGTTGGGATAATTGTTTCTTTTCAAATTGATAATCATAAAAATTATACATATTATTTATAGAATGCTCAATATCATTCTATGCTATGAAACAATCAGGATGATTCATTTTTTCATAAAATTTTCAAGAAAACATTTTCATTCTTTAAATTTAATTCGAGGATCCATAATAGTAGAAAAATAAAATATAGTAGGAAAATGTTTAAAATACTTATTGAAATTTTCTTCCATAAGTGCAATAATATTCAGGATTATGAATAGTTCTAATAAAATTTGTGAATGCTTTATTTCCGGCAAACTAAAAGGCTGTTCAGCCTGAATTAAATATTTAGCTAAATTAGTTTTACCTCTTTGATGATTATGACTAAAAATGATTAGTGTGCCACTAAAAGAGAAAATTTGTGTTTGTTATGGTTCATTCTGTGGGTGTTTTGCCCTAATGTATTGAGTTAGTGCGCCAGTTTTGCTTTTTTTGGAAATGAATAAGAAACATCGGGACAAAGCTTGCATACAACCTTTCTAACTCCATTAATAGTTTCTTTTTAAAAAAATTTCAAACCTCAGATTTTTCTCTCTGCTATGAAAGTTGCTACCTCGGCAGTGGAAGTAGAAGGTGGATAAGAAGATGGATCATTAGAAGCAATAAAATCAGTGGAGGGTGTTTCTACTTGTGTGATGAAACTATTGGAGTGTAGGGTAAAGAAAAATACAAATCATAACATTCTTGATTATTCAAATCTAAAGCATTATATGTAGAAGAAGAAGAAGGATTATTACAGCTTGCTAAGGAAGAGTGTGCGTCCATTTTTAAACTAAAATTAACAAGAATATAAATACTGAAATGTTAAAAAGCTTGAGAGAGTTTGAGAAACTAAAGAACTTGAGAGGGCTTGAGACTTGAGGGAGTTTGAGCACTTGAAGAATTTGAGGGAGCTTGAGAGGGCTTGAGAACTTGAGGGAGATTGAGAAAGCTTGATCGGTTGAGAGCTTTAATACTTGAGAATTTAAGAGATTTTTTAGAGACTTTTAGAGAATTTTTTGGTAATGAAATTAAGTGGGGAAGAGTGGGTATTTATAGAAGGGAAAAAGAGTTAAAATGTAAATTTTTTTTTTTTGGCAAAAAAAAAAAAAATTCGACCACAATACCCTTTTTTTTTGGGGGGGGGGGGGGGGGGGGGGGGGTGAGGGATTTGTAAAAATTTTTTTTTACCAAAACCCAATTTTGCCCAACAACTCTTAAAAGGGCCGGTGGCTCTCCGCGTCTGGCCGACCCGGCCCTGCTGGGCCGTGGGCTATGATCCCCAAACCCGGGGCGTGCCTGGGTTTGGGGATGGGCTCAGGCAGGTCGGCGGGCTGACTCGGCTCCGTTCGCACCACTAGTCAAAACATGAATTTTTGCGCAACATTATTTTTATTTTTAAATCCGCTTTTTAGTGTGCGCCCGGTGAGAATTGAACCTTAGCTGCTCTCATATCATATTAATGTCTTGCCGCTACGCCAAAACTCCAAAATTATGTTGAGAATTAAGGGCATTATCTTTATATTCTAATAAACAACAATTACACGTCTTAGGAGTATCTAACAAGAACACGCGAGCTTAAATTAACTAATATCAAATGTGTAGCTCCTTGATATCCCAACTTTCTCATCTATCGTTTTTGCCAATTAAAATGAGCAAGCCATGTTAAATTGTTGGATTTTTTTTCCCCCTTGATCACAAAAAGATCTACTATATATTTGAAGTGAAAAGAAGGTAAGATTAGCTCGCTGGTGCAGATTCTGCTTTCTTATTAGTTTGAGCAGTTTCCCTGACAAATCATTTTTCCCTCGAAGAAAAATAGTATATAAAATTAACCTTGTTGCTGCTCTAATTGCATGCTAATATGGCGTAGCAGTATGGACACTTGAACTTGGTTCTGAGAATCCTGAGTTTGATTGCGAGTTGTGCATTTATTCCTTTTTTTAAAGCATTTATGGGCCCCATCAGGACCAGGGGAGAGCTTTTCATCTTTTATTTTTAACTCTAAAACTTTGAAGGAAAAAAAAAGAATTCACTGCTCTTTGAAGATGAAAAGATAAAAAATAAAATCTCCCTAAATTTCTTTTAAACTCTTTGTTTTTCTTTAAATCAGATTCTTAAGGTGATCTCTCGCCTGTCAGTCTTAGCTCTTGACATTCAGCATGCCTCAGTCATCCAGGTGAACCTCATCTATTTTTTATTTTGTTTTTGTTTTTTCAATAGTTCATAGTTCTAGACATTTCCGAATAGCTTGATTGTTCTTTCAATAGCTCATTCTGAACTTGTTGCTTTATTGTTCTTTGAACATTTGAAAGTTAAGCATATAGACAAATTAAGCTGTTTAATATCTCTAAATTTTAATTATTGATTTTTCAAAGAATATCGTAACTGAACAAGAAAGAAATATTTAGAATTTTACGTTAGTAAAAATGGAAGAAAATTTTCATTTAACTATTATATTCGGATGATTTCAAATAGTGAAAAATATGATAAAAAATGGTTGATATATTCAAAAGAGTTCAACGAAATATTTTACTTTTGTTGTCAGTTGTTTTATTCAAAATCTAGCACAAGTCAATTAAATAATAAAGGGTGTAAAGATTGAAAAAATATTGGTTCTAAACTTATAAGCCATGAAATTTTCGCCAAGGTACTCACCATGTCTTGGAACGGCACTGAGAGAGAGGCGTCAAGTGCACATACATACAACAGTACAAATAGATTGTTACGCGCTTTAACAACAAAAGAACAGAATAGTTAAAAGTAGGTATTCTGAGTGAAAACAAGTGAAATATCTCAAGTTGTGGTTAAAAATCAAAAAACACTAACATGATATAACCACTATGTTTCAATGTATTTTTTTAAAACTTATCATGGTAACCACAAAAATGTACCATAGAACTGTAACAGGTGGAGTGATTAATGAAAAGGAAACACCTCAAGCATTTACATTTTGATCACAGCTGATAATTCAGTCTAAACTTCTTTATGTTGAGTTATAGGTGTCTTCTGTTTTAGGAGAATCAATTAATTCAGGTGAACTGATGTCCAGTTAAATTGGTCAGCTTGAGACTTAACTTATTTGCTTTCATCAATACAATTTTCATTTGAAAGGAGTTTCATAGCTCCTTCGCCGGGCTGATGGTAAATCAAACATATTAAGAATACAGAAGTTTCATGCCCAACTCCTATACAGTTTCCCAATATTATTTTGTATTTGAAAGTTCCCTGAATGCTATTCTTCTTAGAAATGAAGCCTTTAGTGACATGTATAAAACATCTTTTGTTCAGATCTATAATTGTTTAAGATTTAGTATTGAAGTCCTTCTACGTGTATTTTTTTTTTTTACTACAAAGTTCTTTAAGAAACATTGGGCAAGGTTTCAGTATTGGGCAACCACTGGAGTTTTTGGTATCGGAATCGGTAATATGGGCCATTTATTAGTTGCATCAGTATCATCTCAGTCATATTGGGTCATATTGGCAATGTCAATACCGAAAGATATTTCAAACCTTGACGACTAGTTATGAATTCCTCGAGTTAAATTCTTGACATGGAGGCAAGGGAGGTGCAATTATGTTTCAGATAGCTCCCCATAAATGAGATTTAAAATCATTCATGATACTTTTCTATTCTTGCACAATAATGCAACATGCAGATAATGATACTATAGGTCCCTTGCAATCAGAGAAAATCTCATCTGTTGAGAAAAAAACTGGAACTAACTAGCATAAAGAGTATTACAGAATAACCCAATTTGGTCCATAGATTCTTGCTCCTGTCAAGATACAAGCTAACATGCAACAAGCTTTGCAACTATATGTTTTTCAGCCCCAAACTCTCAAAAAACTATTTGAAGGTTATACTTAATGAGGGGGAAAGCAGTAAACAGACAACAACAATGCCAGTGCATTATTTAAAAAGAGTTTAACAGAAACCAGTCAACAATTCAAGGCTCACCTTTCAAACCCTACATTCTTCCTTGGCCCTCCAACAGGTTTACTTCCCTGAATCAGTTCTCTGGCATAGTTGGATTTCCTTCTTGGGAGGCCGGCCAAGTTCCTTGGTGCTCGCTGAAGACACTGGCCCCATTATCATCATTATTTACTGTAGTCAATACGCAGGGTGTCAACCCTTTCTTGGGGCGACCTCGCTTCCTTTTCTCACCTGATATACCACCAGCTAGAGTGGCCACAGCCACTGCTGCTACTTCAGCAGCTTCTTCCCCAACAGGCTTTTCCAGCAAGGGCAAAGTCTTCTTCAAAATACCACCACCATCCTCCATTATAGCTGAGACTTCCTCCCTTGTGTTTGGAGCAACAAACATTGGAAGACAGTAACTTCCCCTGTCAACTGCAGCTGAAACTTCCCCTGCTGTGTTCTGGGCCAAAGGCAACATGGCATTCCCACTACCACTCTCCATTGCAGCTGAAACTTCCCCTGACATGTTTTGGGCGAAAGACAACATCATAGCATTCCCACTACCACTCGCCATTGAGACTGAAACATCCCCACTGTGTGTTGGGCCACAAGCAACAAAGCATTCAAACCACCATTCCCCATTGCAGCTGTAACTTCCCCTGTTCTGTTTTGAGCCAAAGACAAAATAGCATTCCCACTGTCATTCCCCATTGCAGCTGAAACTTTCTTTGGCCGGCCTCGCTTTCTTTTCTCACCTAATAGTAATGCAGTATCAGTCTTGGGGGTTGCAGATCCTTTCTTCGGCCGGCCTACCTTCTTTTTCTCACCAAATACCAACATGGTTGCAACCTTAGGCCCAAGGGGAGAAGAACTCTTCTTAGGCCGACCTGGCTTCCTTTTCTCACCCAATGCTGAAGGAGTGGCAAGCTTTGGGATTGAAGACCCTTTCTTCGGGCGGCCTGGTCTCCTTTTCTCACCCAATGGCAACACAGTGGCAAATTTTGGCTTAAAGAGTGAAGAGACTTTCTTCGGCCGACCAGGCTTCCTTTTCTCACCCAGCGCTAAGGCAGCAGCAAGCTTCTTTGGACGACCTGGTTTCCTTTGCTCACCTGGTACCAAAGCAGTAACAAGCTTCTTCGGCCGTCCTGGCCTCCTTTTCTCACCCGACACCAAGGCAACAGCAAGCCCTGGCTTAAAGGGTAATGAGCCTTTCTTTGGCCTGCCTGGCTTCCTCTTGTCGCGCAATGTCATTGCAGTGACAGTTTTGGTTTAATAGGCAATGATCCTTTCCTGGGACGACCAGGCTTTCGCTTCCCAACATTGACCATGGACTTTATGTTTCTAGGTAAAATAAGCTCTGCTTCCGAGAAGCTTTTCCGGGGCCGTCCAGGTTTCCATTTCTCACTTGATACACCAGTCGATTCTAGAGCCAAGATCTTTCGTGGCCGACCCCGCTTCTTTTCAGTTCCTGGGTTGAGATCAGTGCTGGAAGTCAACTTCCTGGGAGGACGACCCCGCTTCTTCTTTTCAATTCCTGGGTTGAGATCAGTGCTGCCAGTTAACTTCTTTGGAGGACGACCCCGCTTCTTTTCAATCCTTGGATTGAGATCAGTGCTGGGAGTCAACTTCTTGGGTGGACGACCCCGCTTCTTTGGAATACCCGCTGGATTCAAGAGTTTGAGGCTTTTGAATGCTGGACTGCCTTTCTTCTTGGCATAAGGCAGACCTTTAACGGAATCAGCAAGCTTGTAAGATTTTACAGCCATTAGAAGAACCCCTTGCTTCTTGAGGCGGCGGAGGTGATGCGAGAGCAATGCCTTGTGGGTCAGAGGGAGGTCCTTGTAGTTAGATTCAATGTACTTAGCAATTGCTCTCTTGCTCAACCCCTTCCTTTCCTTTAGTGATTCTATGGCACTCACTATCATCTGCAACAAGACGAGAATCAAGACTATGAGAGATTGTACAAAATGGGAATACAAAAAAAAAAAGAAACAAAGAAAAAAAAAACAAAGGAAAAAAAAAACAAAGAAAACAAAAACAAAAACAAATTTGAAGTTTGTTCTTTTGTCATTTAAGATGAGAAAGTTATCAATTAGGAAGCTGAATATAACATTGACTATTCTCTTCATAAGCTTCTTTTTTTCCCATTCACTTCTATTAAATTGCTTTCCTCTCTTTCCCATTTCTCTTCAAAAACTAAATATAGATAAAAGGAAAGTTATCAAAGATGGGAGTTTGATTCATTGGGCAGCCACATAAAAAGGCAAATAGAAAAAAAAAAAAACCCATGACAAAATTATCTAACATTTTCCAACTGCAGTAGACAAAATTGACCTCTATATGGATCATGACACGTTTTCTTCTCCGAAAAAACACAAGACGACGCTCGAAAGCCCTTGTGGAACCACCTTCATCCTAGCGATAGTTACACCATCACTCTCTCTTCGAAGACATTTCTCGCCCCAGAGTCCGAAGTCATACAGCCACCCAGAGCCGACTCGACTCCAGACCGCATGTCCCACCACGTGGCAACTTTATCCATCACCATAGACAGATCGAGGCGAATTTTTTCAAATCGCGGAATCTGTTACGCGACTTTATCCTCGTCCTCGTCCAAAGCCATCTTACAACTAAGGAGAGCAATTGACAAAAGCAATTGATAAACCTCCAGCCAGTGTTCGAAATGTCGGCCGACACGACACAGCAACCCAAGTCAATGTGTCGATATTGGGTCGTGTTGGCGACATTTCAGCCTCAACCCGAAATGTCAGCCGACATTTCGTGCTCGAAAGTCATCCGACATTGGATTTGACTTTGGTTTTCTTTTGGTTTTCAACCCGGCCTGATACACGAAGTATAAAAGAGAAAGGGGAGAGAGATTAGGGCATCGGGGTTTGGCTGAATTCAGAGAGACAGAGAGAGATCCTCACCCGCCTTGCCACCCCAACAAGGCCCCAAGAAGCTTCAAGGGCCTCGAGGCCCTAGAGTGCATGTTGACCGCTGAGCCTTAATCAGCTTCACCGCACCACTACGAAGCCCGCTGAAATCCGCCTAGCCACAACGAGCCTCGTCGGCCCCTCCAACGAGGCCCCACGAAGCCTGCTAAGGTCCATCGAGCCCCAATCAGCTACGCCGCACCACTACAAAGCCCGCCGAGCTCCGCCTCGCCACGACGAACCTACAGGAAGCCCCCGACGAGCTTCCCTGACCTTCGACAACATCCCCCGATCTCCGACGACTGTCCCCGAACTTCCACGAACTCCAACAACCTTCTCCAAGGCTTCGAGCATCAACAATCTTCCTCAAGCTTCTTCGAACTTCCCAAAGGCAATATCTACAAGTGCAAAAAAAAATGTCATTTTCCTTTATTTTTTTTTGCAAGCAAGTTCAAATTCTTTTTCTTGATTTTTGAAGCTATTTTATAACTGATTTAGTGATTTTTACTGATTTTGAGAGTGATTTTGACATGTTTTGGGATTGAATTTATGAGCTTATTTAGAACTGTTAGGGCTGATTTTAGGACTCAATTTATTAGCTAATTTAACATTATTTTATGGCTGATTTTGGGACTGAATATGAACTGATTTTGGATTGTTCATATTTTATAAGTTGATAACTTGATATTCAATTGGCTACAACTTGGAGTTCAGTTAGTGATCATGATTCATATATTCATAGCCGTAGCTTTAATGTAAGTTGTTGAGCTAAGTATACCCTAAACCAAATGATTAAAATATATATTGCCTTGATATATCATATATGTAATGTTTTAGGACATTTAAGACATTTAGGACATACTATATGATATATATGACCTCCGAAATTGACACAAATTAAGCAAATATCTTTAAAATTTTCTCAATATCCGCAATCTGACTTTACATTCTGCCTTCCTACATTAGGCCAACATCCGACATTTAGAACATTGCCGCCTCCAGCACATCAATCCTAACCTGGATATGGTCTCAGCGGTTACCAGGATCAATAGGTTCAAACTGAACAGTTAAAGATCTGCATTTATCCACATCCACTCCACCTCTGTTTAGTATAAATACACAAGTCTGCTAATTGACATCGTTTTATATCACTTTTATACTCCTATTTATCTATATTTTTGTATATAAATAATGCTACTCAGGTATATTTGATTTGATTTGCAGCGAACATGGACATGGAGAAAGAAGAAAAAGAAAAAGCTAAATCCAATTACTTTCAGCCATGAAAGCACGCAATTTGTAAAGACTGAGATTACTTTCTGAACATATTGTGGTGTTTTGACCATAACTTCTTTTACAAATTTTTAAATGAGGTCATTTAAGGTGTCTACGAAAAGAGAATTCGAAGATCAACAACTTTCTTATTGAGGACTTTTGTTGATTTTACCATTTTCCCACCCGTAAAAGTCAAAGAAGTTATGCTACTATCAATGGATTAGGGCCGAGTGCAATTATGAAATGTTGAGGGGCTGAATGTAATTTTCTTTCTTTTTGCGATATTGTTACTTCAGATTTGACTTGTAATTGAGATGGGGAAGTAAATAATATGATGAGAATGGAATTTTTAGAGGGTGAGGATATCATGTAACATGTAGCTTATAAAAGCCTACGTGCTTAGGGTTTTAGACTCTCTTTGGGGCCAAAATTGAATTTCTTTAGGATTATTATATTAATTTTATTTTTGAGTACATCTTTGACCTTTGCGGCATCTAGCATTGTGGGATTTTGGAATTTTTTATTAGTTTATGTTTTACTGCTTCTCATCATGATAGCGGCAGAGTTCTTAATGGCAGATAGAAGATGATTAGTACACTCGGAGATGCAGTCTTCTCTGATCTAGTGAAGAGAAACTACGGCACTCAAAAACGCATTTTTGGGTCTCGAATCTTGTGCCTAAGAGAGGAGATTGTGGGTTGCTTTTCTAACAGTACATGTAATCTAATTTTTTCTGGGTTTTTCATATTAAATTGTTCTGCTACCCCTCCGGATCAGGTAATCTCCCTGCAAACACTAATTTATTCTGCTCATTAAATTAATAGATTAATATTCTTTATGAAGTTTTGTTGTTACTATTACCTTGTTATTTCTTTAAACATTAGTTAAATTTGTTGCAAGTATATGGGGGAAATGAACCTAGGTTAGACTTTCATGTAGTTAACCTATAAATCTCTTGACACATCAATTGACCTAAAATTTTTTAGGAGATTAATTTCTAAAATAATTAAGTATTTGACAGAATGTGTCTGGGGTTAATTGTCCATACTTAGGGTTTTATTGCTCTTTTCCGCATTTAATTTAAGTTGTTGATTTTATTTACCTTTAATGGTTCATGTAATTGGATAATACCCTAAGTTTAGATCTAGTGTTCAAATTTAATTTATCTTTTAGAAATAGAAATTTGATGATTGATGACAGACCGGTATAGAGACCGAAATTGACTGCTTGATGTTAGTTTAGGGAATTCAATCCTAAGTGTTGATCTCTCTTAGATTGATACGTAGTTAAAACAAACTCCCAAAATTCTTAACCAATTCGCCTAATTAGTGTTTAGACTGAAGAGTCACTGTCCCTGTGGATCGATTCTCAATTGCTACAACAAACAATCGTGCGCTTGCGATTATTTAAAACCAGAAGAGTGAAATCTCCCACCAAGTTTTTAGCGTTGTTGCTGAAGACAAGATGTTCTATCTTTAGTTTTGTCACTTTTACTGAATTGAAAAAAAATTTAAAAAAAATCTAAAAATCATTTAAAAAAATCTAAAAATCATAAAAAAAAAATCCCTTTTCCAATGGGCCTATCTAAATTCATTTGGATATGTCCATTTTATAGGCCAGACCCTCCTTTCTATCCACCAACCTCTCTTCCAAACATTTATGACATCCAACCCACTATCTCATTTTTTTCATCTTATCCTCTCATATGATATTATCATTGTCAAAATGCATCTCATCCTTCAGAACAGTATCCTTCGATACGATATTTCGTCGAAACTAGGTGAAAATCAATTCCGCAGATTTCAAGGACCTACGAACAAACCCCATCTATCAAATTTCAATTCAGGGTGTTGGAATTATTCTGATTCTACATGGGATCAATCATACACAAATACTCAATCCAATTGGTCCTTCATTGGCCCATCAGCCCCACAATTTGAATCAAAAAGCAGCCATAAGGAGACACAACCAATACTAAAGGAAACCTTTGAAGACTTCAAGCAATTTTCCAAATGATTCCTCAGTGACAATGCTAAACTCTTGGCCCCCAAGATATGCAAGCGAGCGAGTTAGCTAGCAGGCAAGAGAAGGATTTTTTCCCACTCAATCTGTTTCTGGGCCAACATCTTCAATTCAAGAGCACATTCATTCTTATCAAGTGAACAAATTCAAAACTTTGAGATCTGACAAGCATATCGATGATCATATTAAAATATCTACTCATTCCATCAAGATGCCCTTCGAGTCCACCCCATTAGTTCACTTGAATCACGTGGAAGAATTTAAAGAGGATAAGCAGGTTGAGGAAGTTTTACATGTGTATGACGCGTGTTATTTTGATGATGAACCTTTGTGCCTTCATGATTTGTTCAGAGAGGACGTTGACACACACACACACACCCCTCCTGTGAAGCAAGTTGATCTTGTTGTGAGGATGGGTCTGATGATGAACCTTTTGCTTCGTGATAAATAATTTGAGAATGAATTTACTAAATTTTGTGAAAAGATGTATTGAGGAGCATGGTGAATCTTGTTGTGAAGATGGATGCATTAAGAACGACCTTTTGTTTAGTGATAAAAATTTAAGAATGAATTTAGCAAATTCTGTAAAAAGAATTTTGTGGAGCCAGAGATTTCATCTAATTATGTGATGACAATGGAGCACACTGCTAAAAATTGTGAGGATGCATATATGAATAATGAGCCTTTGTTTCTTGATGAGCTTTTTAAGGTTGAGTGATTATAGTGGTGATAAAACATATGATGAGAATCTTGAGTTTAGAGTTCCCTTTGAGAAAAGAAAACTTGATTTGAGTATCTTCACTTTTGATGAGTCAACCAATGATCAAGCTTTAAAAAACATGATTCAAGAACCTCTAATTGACCAAAGTTTTGAAAACCTCTTTGAAGACAAACTCATATATTTGAATGCATCGATTAGGGATGCTTTGGTTGGTTACACACCTAAAAAAATTATTGATCCAAATTTTGAGGTGATGTATGAGGATGAGCTTAAGTTTCTAAGCAATCACATTGTGGACACTCCTATTGATTTATGTATGATCAATTTGTGAAGAGCAGAAGTGGGAAGAAGAGGAGGAAAGTGATTAACAAGTTGGAGAGGATGAATACAAAGCTGACAAAAAGATTGACCTCTCTAATTTCACCACTGAAGAGAACCCATTAGAATAATGGAAAGCGAGCTCTAGAAACTAGACCTAGGAAGATCTAGGTGTGGGGGAGCAGTGGAGTCGTACATATATATTTATTTTATTTTCCTTTTAGTCTGTCTTTTTATTTTTAGCTAGTCTAGTTAGTAAGTGGTAGTGAGTCTTTTATCAATTTCTCTCTGTGTAAAGTTATTTGTAAGTGATATAGGATAAACGAGGATGCACACACACATGGAGTGATTTTAGTTGCTTTTGCAACTGGATTTCTTGGTGCACTGTGAGTTCTTTCCAATTCTAAAATACTGTTGTGATTTCATTGTTATTCTTATATGCTTGGATTGCTGGATTATCATGATCATATGCATATGCTTGTGAGTGTATTACTTACTTTTATATTTGTATTCATTTGCGTGCATGAAGACATGACACAATTTAGGAGTGGGGGGAGATTCATTCACTTATTTTCTTTTCTTTCTAGGGTCTCTTAGGAGTTTTAATGTTAAAAAATTGAAAAGTTACTACATATAGTTAGTTTGTTTATAAGTGAATTAGTATCCATGAGTGATTTTAATGGTGAAATCAAGATGAGAGTCGTAGAGTCTTAAAGTAAATAGTAGAATCTAAAAACTGACATACCATCTAACCTTGTTGAAGTGATGTACTCTACAACACACTATTAGTTCAAAAGCTTGGGATTTTGATTACAACTAGAATACTTTAAAAAAAGGAGAGAGAAAAACAAAAACAAATGAGTCTTGTTTTGTGGCCTCAGTTGCTTGAATAATTAAGTCCATAGGAGTGTTTTACACTTAATGCCCTAAGACCACTGGTTTGGAAGCATTGACCCAAAGCTCATTACATGGGTAGCTGAGAAAGCCTAGTAGAACAAGACACCGTAAAAATTCAATTATTTTGATTATCAATTAGCTAGGTGCATTGGCCTCAAGAATCCTTAGTATTTATGTGAAAGATAGTTTAAAAAAGAGAAAAATATTATTACAAAATAAATATGAAAGTTGGAGTCAAAGATTCCTAAGCTTGGGAACCATATCACTATCACGGGTACATAGGATCTAAGATCGATGATAGGTGGTGTAAAGTTTTGGATTTGAACCTTTATTTTATAGACAACGCGATTTCTTAAATTGAGGTTTTACTTGAAAATAAAACTCTTGGAGACTTATGAACTTGCCGACTAGTTAACTTAAGTAGATAAAAATAATTTTTCATTTCTTGATTTTTGGTTATCGTTATTTTACTTTTGTTTATTTATCATTTGTCCTTGAATTTTGTAGGTATAGTCACTGCACACTCTCACGAAACAAAACTCGTCTTCTAGGGGTAACATAGGGGTTTAACAGCTTGTTGCAAGTAATAAGTGCAACCGTGATTCCTTTGAAAGTGAGTTAAATTAGGCTAGCTTTGATTTTTCTTTTTATTTGTTTTGCTCGAGAACTAGCAAAAGATAGGTGTAGGGATATTTGATTGACATCATTTTATACCATTTTTATACTCCCATTTATTATATATTTTGTATATAAATAATGCCACTCAGGTATATTTGATTTGATTTGCAGCGTACATGTACGTGGAGAAAGAAAAAGAGGAATCCAGTTGCTTTCAGCAGTGAGAGCACGCAATTTGTAAAGATTGAAGGTTACTTTCTAAACATATTATGGTGTTTTGGCTATAACTTCATTTCAGTGTTCTAAATGGCGGCCACTGCGGCAACATCGGCCGGAAAAATTTATCGAAGATGGGGATATATCCGGGATATTTTCAAAAATCGGATGTCAAAATCGGACTGTAAATATATATATCTTCTTGTCTTAAATCGCATCTCAATAAGACAATATATGCATAAATTATATAAATCTAAATAAAACATCATACTTATATGTTTAAGATATACTTAACTCGATAACTTGCATTAAGCCTATGAATTCATAATTACTATCCAAATGTAGAATCTTCAAAAATATCACATTACCACATCACTCGAATTACCCAAATACTTAACCTAGAAATTGAGTGTAAAATGCTTATCGAGTCCAAAATCGCCGAAATTGCGGCCGATATATCGGGTCCATGCCTATTTATCGGCGATTTTGGATGAAAAATGCTATATCGGTTTGGATGTGCCAAATCATTGCGGCTAGGTGCCATAAACGCAATAACGGCGCAATATCGGGGTTATATCGGAGATATTTAGTACACTGCTTCATTTACAAAATTTCAAATGAGGTCATTTAAGGTGTCTACAAAAAGAGAATTCGAAAATCTACAACTTTCATGTTGAGGACTTTTGTTGTTTCTATCATTTTCCCACCCGTAAAAGTCAAAGAAGTTATGCTACTGTCATTGGATTAGGGTTGAGTGCAATTATGAAATGTTGAAGGGGCTGAATGTAATTTTTTCCTTTTTGCGACATTGTTACTTCAGATTTGACTTGTATTGAGATGGGGAAGTAAATCACATGATGAGAGTGAAATTTTTAGAGGGTGAGGATATCATGTAACATGTAGCTTATAAAAGTCCACATGCCTAAGGTTTTAGGCTGCTCTCTTGGGGACCGAAATTGAATTTCTTTAGGATTATTTTATTAATTTTATTTTTGAGTACGTCTTTGATCTTTGCGGCATCTAGCATTGTGGGATTTTGGAATTTTTATTAGTTTTTGTTTTAGTGCTTCTCATCTTGACAACAGTTGAGTTCTCAATGGCAGAGAGAAGATGATTAGTACACTCAGAGATGCAGTCTTCTTCTCTGATCTAGTGTAAAGAGACTACGACGCTCGGAAACGCGTTTTTGGATCTCGGATCTCATGCCCAAGAGAGGAGTTTGTAGGTTGCTTTTCTAACAGTGCGTGGAATCTAATTTTTTCTAGATTTTTCATATTAAATTATTCTGCTACCCTTCAAATCAGGTAATCTCCCTGTAAACACTAATTTATTCTGCTCATTAAATTAATAGATTAATATTCTTTATGATGTTTTGTTGTTATTAGCCTGTTAGTTCTTTAAACACGAGTAGTTAAATTTGTTGCAAATATCTTAGGAAGATGAATCTATGGTATACTTTCATGTGGTCAACCTGTAAATCTCTTATCTAGAGTTATTTGGACACATCAATTGACCTAAATCTTTTAAGAGAATAATTTATAGAACTAGGTATTTGACAGTTTGTGTGTCTGGAGTTAATAGTCCATACTTAGAATTTTACTGCTCTTTTACGCATTTAATTTAAGTTGTAGATTTTATTTACCTTTGATGGATCATATAAGTAGACAATACCCTGTGCTTAGATCTAATATTCAGATTTAGTTTGTCTTTTAGAAATAGGAATTTGGTGATTGACAACAGACTGGTATAGAGACCGAAATTGACCGCTTGATGCTAATTTAGGGGATTCAATCCTAGGTGCTGACCTCTCTGAGATTGATACATAGTTAAACAAACCCCCAAAATTCTTGACCAAATTACCTAATTAGTGTTTAGACTGAAGAGCCACATGTCCCTTTGGATTGACCCTCAAATGCTACAACAGATGATCGTGCGCTTGCGATTATTTAAAACGAGGAAAGTTAAATCTCCCACCATCTGCCTACATTTTCTTTCTTTCATTTGATGAAAAGAAGGGAAGAAAGCATGGCGAACCGTTCAGAAAATAAGCCGCAAAGTCAAAGTTTTGATGTATCATGGAGAAGCTTAAAGAAGGTAAAGATGATTCTTTTTTCTCCAGATCTCCAATTTATAGGTAAATGAGTGAATTCATCGTCATAAAGGTAATTTCTTGGAAACACATGAGCCCCTGAAAAGTTGTTCCACAACCCAAAAAGATCATCCAAACGAGAAGACAGAATAAGCCATTATGACGCTGAACGTCAAATCGACGTTCATAATGACACCAAGATTTGAATTAACACCTGACGCAACTAGACGACAGTTGGCAGTCAGAGGCATGGACTCCTCGTCAATCCTGAAGATTCGCAATAAATGCACAAAGATATTCCGAATGATTATCTGTACGAGGCACCAAAGGTGAAGACAAAAGACTTCTTCCAATCAACTTTGCTTCCCCACCTCCCATCTGCATGCTCTGACAAGTGCAAAAGCAGAGGGAGCATCTGTAGTAGTCCAAAATTGACCTCTAATACGAGAAGACACTCGAAAGCCCTTCCGAAATCACCTCCATCCTAGTGACAACTACATCACTTTCTCCGAAGATATCTCTCGCCCAGAGTCTAATGTCATACAGCCACCCAGAGTCGACTCGACTCCAGACCGAATGTCCCGACACGTGGCAAACTATGTTGCACAAACACTGCAACATTGAAATGGACATGACAGTGGACCTGTGGCAAATTTTTAAAAATACACACGACATGTGTGTCCAACACGCATGTCACACGTTTCGAACATAACACATCTTCATGATAGAAGTGTTTGCGCTACATAGGTGGCAACTTTATCCATCACCACAAACAAATCAAGATGAACTTCAAATCGTGGACTCTGTTACGCGACTCTATCCTCTTCCTCGTCCAAAGTCATATTATAGCTAAGCAGAGCAGTGAGAAATAACAATCAATATATCTCCAGCACACCAATCCTAACAACCTAAATACGATCTCAGCGGTTATCAAGATCATTAGATTCAAACCAGACAATTAAATATTTGTATTTATCCGCATTCACTTCACCACCTCTGATAAGTATAAATACACCTCATTCTCCAATGATAAAAGGGCTAGTTCCTTTAATTAGAGTACATACCGCACATACAATACACTGGCAATTTTCCTGTGTTAGTCCTCCCCATTACCAACTACTGATTCTTATGCTCGAGGGTCTTAGGTTGGCACCACACCGGTGCTACTAACCTGAAAGGCATCTTCTTTCTCTGCGTGCTCTGACAGGTTCGATGAGGGGCGTCAGTTGCTTGTGGTAGAGTTTTATCCACCACACCAATCATCACTACATTCATTTTCACTTCAAGTTCAAGATGGAAAAATAAAATAATAAACAAACAAATAAATCATTACATGGAATAAAAACATTCCATGTAATCTCCACTAGCTTTCTTCCCCAGTCTCACCTTTTTTAGGTATGCTGTTTGCATCGAAAACTGAATGCAATGACAAATTTACCTAGAATTTCCAAGCCATCACTACATTCATTTTCACTTCAATATTGGAAAAATAAATAAGAAACAAAAAAATGAATCATTACATGGAGTAAATACATATTATATAATCTCTACTAGCTTCCTTCGCCACTTTCACTTTTTTAAGCATGTCGGTTTGCACAGTCAACTAAATGCAAAACGGTAAATGAACAGGCTTCTCCTCATTTACACTTCACAATTGGATTAAAACAATCAAGAATCCCTACTAGATTTCTTCCCCAAGTTTCACTTAATTTAAAGTGACCAAATAAGAAAAAAAGGTTGTGCTTGGTTGCTTCCAAAACTAAATTACAAAAAAAAGAAGAAAAAAAAAGATGAACAGGGTTCTCCTCATTTATACTTCAACAATGGATTACAAAGATCCAACTTTTAATCTTGGTTTTATTTTTTGTTAGGATCCAACTTTGCTTCAAGAAACACAAGTAGAACAAGAAAAATTAAAAATAAAAATGGAAATAAGAAGAGAGATTTAAAGATTTTTACCTCTTTGTAAGGGGGGTGGTTGTGGGCTTTGGTGGAGGTGGGGTTGGGAGTGGGAGAAGCTGCCATGGCCATCATATTTTTTGTGAATTTTTCTCTCGTTTTTCCCCCCGCAATTTGGGGATTTTGGGGTTGAAGGAAGAGAGAGGAGGGTGGAGGGCGGCTTGTATTGTGAAATTATTAGGACAAAAAGGGGAGATTTTTTTTGTTCAGTTTTAGGGTGAGATGAGGTGGGCTCAGAGTTATCCAAAGGCTGAAATCACGCGGATCCTCTGTGCCGGTGAAGCTCACACGGATTGCTGAGCTGGAATTTGTCAGTGAAGTTTTGTAAGAAAAACTTTTGCTTTTGGGAAGTTAAACCGGCTAGTGAGTCACTGACCCTTTGCCGAACCTTTGCAATTATCACCTATATAAATCACTAAATTAGGAATCCCATCAGCTTCAATCATAGGGATTTGCCTAGATTGTTTCTCAAGTGGCATTACTAAGGGGCGGTTTGTTTCGCCGTAAAAAGCGCAAAAGTTCGTAATTCGTAAATGACTTACAACTCAATTACAACTATGACGTTTGTTTTGACCGTAATTCTAAAAGACTTACGCAACTTAACTACCACTCACTTGCAACCCAATTACCACTTATTTACAGCTCAGTTACAGTTAATTTTGTCGTCATGCAAATTTGTATTATTTTTTATGTTAATATTAATTTTTTTTAATATTTAGCATTTTTAATATTTATTTGCAATATTAAAACTTTTTCAATCACCAAATAGTTAATTTTTTGGTCAACTTTTTCACTTACGATTTACACATTACGACAACCAAATACCGTAAAATACAATACAAATTCTCACTTACAACTTTATATTAGCAACCAAACATCGTAAAACTTACATGCATGTAATTTATTTACAACTGTAAAAGACTTTACCAATTACCACTTACGAATTACGGCCAATTACGACAACCAAACAGACCCTAAATTATTAAATACATATTGATGATTGTTCAGTTCTTTTCTTAGTTTTAAAATACCAAAATATATAAAGAAAATTTGTTCAAGTTGAAATAGGTATATGTATTTTCTGAGATGTAGCCAGTCTCTCTATTGTTTTTCTAAGGGTCTGTTTGGTTGTCGTAAGTCAAAAGTCGCAAGTTCTTTTATAATTGCAAGTAAGTTACATGTATGTAAGTTTTACAGTGTTTGATTGGTAATGTAAAATTGTAAGTGGAAAAGTGTATTGTGTTTCATAGTGTTTGGTTACCGTAATGTGTAAGTTGTAAGTGAAAAAGTTGACCACAAAATTAACTGTTTGATGATTAAAAAAATTAAATAATTAAAATTAAATAATTAAATTAAATTTAAGTAAGAATAATAAATATAATTAAAAATATTAAAAATTAAAACTATTAAATATTAAATAACTAAAAATAATTAAATAGTAAATAAATAAGAATAAATTTATTAAATTTATTAAATAATTAAAAATAAACAACTATTAAATAATTAAAAATAAAATAATTAAAAATATAATATATTAAATAAAAATTAAAAATTACTAAATACTAAAAATTTAATATATTAAATATTAAAAAAATAAAAAAATATTTCTAATAATCAAAACTTATTAAATTTATATTAAGTATTACTAATCTATAAATAAAATAAGAATTAAAATTAAGTGTAATATGTTACATTAATGTAGTAATAAAAAAAGATTAATCTAGTAATAAAGGATTTTAATATTAAAAATTATTGAATTATTAAAAAAAATTTAAATCTCATAATTATATGCAATCTAATAATTAAAAAATTATAATATAAAGATTAATCTAATAATAAAAATATTAATCTAATTACAATTAATTATCAGCAATACAAATTTGCATGACCACAAAATTGCAATGTGTAACGCCCCGATCCCACGGATACGGGGACGTCACTGCGACGTATATACGTAGGTCAGAACTACCATCCCGTATATACGCTAAGCATCAGTACAGACAAGAATCAGAGTACGGAAGCAAATGGTGCATTATACATTCCAACACATATATACAATTACAGAGTTATCACCAGAAGTGATCCAATATTACAATAATATTATATCACTGATGCGCAAATGCGAGAGTACAAAAGATATACATATGTGAACAGCGGGAATACAAGGAAATGTACAAGTATGAATAGAAAAGGGCACTCACGAGTTTGCTAAAAGGAAACTCGAGAGGCTCACAGGGGGCCTGGAAGGATGGAGCTCTGAAAGGTCAACTGGGGAATCCACGCTACCGCTGCGCTACTCTGATCCACAAGGGGGAGAATCTACACGCTCCAAGCTCCAAGACCTGGACATGAGGATCCAGGGGAGTCAGTGAAACTCCCCAGGCGAGTATGATACAATGCCAGGTGGCGAGCCAGGATGAGTACGAGTGTCAAGTACAGAAGACAGGAGGGTTAGAACACAAATGAAGTATATATGAACGGGTATGACATAATCATCATAAAACAGGAAATCCAGAGTAAAGCTGATATAAGCAAGATTGATTGTATACGCTTAGGTCACGGTCCCATGAGACTAGTACATCGAAGGAATAATCCAAACAAGGAAACCCTCATCTATATATCATTATCTCATGCCACAGAAATCCAAGCGTATAGAATCAGAGTTGCAAATCATATGAAAGTCAAACAGGAATACAAAACGGGAATCATAAATGTATAGCAAGTGTAACAGGAATCATAACATGTTTCTATTATTATTATTACTTGTCTTACCTTGATATCTAGCTATGTGATCTAGCGTCCCAGCGCACATAGATCCATATCCTAGTAAAGCAAGGTTTGTTATTGGAAATAGATGGAGAACTGATAGAGCTTCTTATAGTAGTTCCATACACCTGGAACCAGTTTGGAGGCCCAAAGTCCCCCTAACACGAATCTCCTGTGGGCCCAAAGTCCCACTAACACTTACCGCCAGTATTTTTATAATCCATCACTATAAGCAAGATATCATTCCGGCATCCATCATTTCCTCCCATTCCCCATACAAGTTGTCCTTTTTTATGGTTTATTAACATAATTATCAGATTAAAGGAATGAGCAGGATCATAACTGGAATACATAACTGGAATACATAACTGGAATACAGGTACTACATTCCCTTAACAGTGATAATTAAACAATGTCAAGTGTATCATGCCTTGTTTTTAAATAATAGCATGATAAGTGGTGATATACATCAAGTAACTAATCATGACAAGAGATGGATGATAATCTGGTAAGTCATGACATAACAAGAAGGTCTTGCCAAATAGTGGCATGTCAGATGGTCAGGTGATAACACAGTTGTCAAAGTGATATACATGTGTTATATAGAAGCATGTAACTGACAGGTCTGAAGTAATAGCATGGCAAGTAATAACATAGCAGAAACCTAGAAGTCAACGACCACGAAGGGTCGGCCACGCATGATATGAAAGCAGTAAAAGATATATAGACATGGAATCAAATACATGAAAATAGGAAGCGAAATACTTATCGTCCCGACGAAACGGGAAACTCAAATAGAGATGAGAGAAAAGCGAGACTACTCGCCTAAATCACCAAAGTGCCGAAAGATCCGAAATCCACTGAACTTGGGACGCGCCATAACCTGTGATATAATTATGTAGAGTGAAGAGGAGAGAGAAAGAGAGAAGGGAAGATGATGTTTGTCAAGTGACAAGTCAAGTAATACTAAGATATGATATAAGTTTAGAGGGTAAGGTTCATATTCAAGAAAGAAATCAACTAAGACAAACAGCCAAAGTTAGTCGACTAGGGTGGAAGAGTAGTCGACTAATAGTGGACTCAAGTCGACTAACAGTCTGGTATAGTCGACTAAAACTGGGTTCCAGAGAGTTGATATTCTGATTCAGGAAAAGTTAGTCGACTAAGATGAAAGGGTAGTCGACTAACAGTGATCTATAGTCGACTAACAGATACGTAAGTCGACTAAAACTGTGATACAGAGAGTTTGGGTTTCTGGTTCAGGAAAGGTTAGTCGACTAGGGTCAAGGGTGTAGTCGACTAAGGGTCTCTAGTCGACTGGTAATTTGGTCTAGTCGACTAAAACTGTGTTTCCAGAAAGGTTACGTTTCAACTAAGGGTTTCTAGTCGACTAATCTTTAGGTCTAGTCGACTAATCGTCTGGAAACAGCAAACAGAACAGATTTTGGTGGTTTTGTTTGATGACCAAATAATCATGATTTGAAGACACAAGTGAACATGATATGTAAACTTAAGTATACTAGGAATTAATCAAGTCTTGGTGATTAAAATTACTCACCTAAAGGAGTGGTTGATGATGGAGTGATGGTGGTAGTGATGGAAGTTGATGATGAAGAAGAAGGTGAGGTCTTTTGGTGGAGTTGATGAAGTCGTGGTGATTCCCATGGAGATGAAGGAGGAAGAGGATGAAGCTAAAGAGATGGAGTAGTTGTGGTGGTGGTGGTTGTGGTGGAGATGAAGGGGAGATGGAGGTTAGGGCTTTGGCTCTTGGTGAAGAGAAATGAAAAAGGAAATGAAATGTAAAGGAAAAGTATTTATAGGCTTTGGATTTTATGAAGGAGATGCAAATAAATAAAAGAGGGGGGTTTTGCAAATAGGGGAGGATGAGGTGTCCCTCTTTTGGCCACTTGGCCGGCCATGGGAGAGAGAGAGAAAGAGGGGCATTAATGAGGGAGTTGGTGGAAGAAGAAAAAGAAATTTTGGGATTTTGGAAAATAGGAAAAGCCTTTGGCTTGTGGAGGAAGGAAGAGAATTAAAGGTAAAGGAAAAAAGGAAAAGAAATTAGAAAAGAGAAGATATTTCTTCTGGAAGAGAAAATGAAAATAATGAAAGTGGCGGATTCCCGGGATCAAGTGGCGGATGCGGAAATCTTTCGGGAAAATACCGGAATCGTCCGAAATTCAAGTATCTCGGAACGACCCGAAATAATTATCAAAAATCAAGAATATAATATTAAGTATCATAGTAAATTCCGTTTTAAGAAATTCTTTATAGTTTTAAAGCTAAAAATCCCGGAACCAGCTAGCTACCGACTCCGGTGGAATTTTCATAAAATCATAAAATCCTCAGAAAAAGTATGTAGATAGAAAATATGATTTTAAGAAATAATGTCTAAAGGTACTTGTAGAAATTCTAAACCGTTTGTAAACTAAAAATCCGGGAATCGGTCAGCGGCACTGGCCGACACCGGTTTTGAAGATATTTAATTAAATTCAGGAAAATTCCAGAAAATCATATAAAATCAAAAATATAGGAAAATAATATTTGAAACTGAAATCGGTCAAATCTAATTACCGGAAAGACCAAATCAAGTAATACACTAGGATCTGGTCTTCGGTTCAGACTAGGGCTGACTCCGAGACCACGAATCCAAATTTAAGACAAAACAATCATATAAACAATTCATAATACAAAATAAGTACAGAAGGTAAATCGAAAAATACGATCAAAAATCTGAATACTCAACTAAGTACGTATTTCGGGAGCGGGGTGTTACATTCCATCCACCTTACAAAAAATTGCGTCCTCGCAATTTCGGTAAGGGGTAAAATGAACACAAAGAGGTCAAGGGTGGAATTTATACCAATTAAGATATGAAGCACTATAGGTAGGGCTCTCAGGTCGACTGAATAATAATCATCCTCCGCACTTCTGGCTGTATAAATCTTCGAATAATGCTGAATAATACCGCTGATGACGTTGTTGTGCAATAGAATTCCAGATGTACTGCATACTTGATAATCCTCTGAGAATAAACCAGAATACTGAAGATAAAGAAAACCCTGATAGTCCTGAGCATAATAATAAAGAAGACCGATAATTAAGAATCCCGAATACCAGGCACCAATCACTCTGAAAGAATATCCGTAGAGAATTCCGACTGCTGACTTCTGAAAGATAGCCAGATCAGGATTAATCTGGAGAATACCAAGCTTCATAGAATTCGCCGAAGAGGTCACATAATAGCTTCATTCTGAACCAGCCACTACCTCTCTAGTCTAATCATATCTTAAGTTGGCATAAAGGCTTCATAAAACCAAAACAGGGAAAGGATAGGAGGGATTAGGAATCAAAGGAAGGATGGTCAAGAAAATAGATAACTCTGCACTCGTAGTTGGAATGTATAACCAAGACTCAAGTATTCCAGTTGCAAATTTCAATACCATTAATTTGCCCTCTGGACGTACTGAGGAAGTTAGAACCTAAGCTCTGATACCAACCTGTAACGCCCCGATCCCACGGATACGGGGACGTCACTGCGACGTATATACGTAGGTCAGAACTACCCTCCCGTATATACGCTAAGCATCAGTACAGACAAGAATCAGAGTACGGAAGCAAATGGTGCATTATACATTCCAACACATATATACAATTACAGAGTTATCACCAGAAGTGATCCAATATTACAATAATATTATATCACTGATGCGCAAATGCGAGAGTACAAAAGATATACATATGTGAACAGCGGGAATACAAGGAAATGTACAAGTATGAATAGAAAAGGGCACTCACGAGTTTGCTAAAAGGAAACTCGAGAGGCTCACAGGGGGCCTGGAAGGATGGAGCTCTGAAAGGTCAACTGGGGAATCCACGCTACCGCTGCGCTACTCTGATCCACAAAGGGGAGAATCTACACGCTCCAAGCTCCAAGACCTGGACATGAGGATCCAGGGGAGTCAGTGAAACTCCCCAGGCGAGTATGATACAATGCCAGGTGGCGAGCCAGGATGAGTACGAGTGTCAAGTACAGAAGACAGGAGGGTTAGAACACAAATGAAGTATATATGAACGGGTATGACATAATCATCATAAAACAGGAAATCCAGAGTAAAGCTGATATAAGCAAGATTGATTGTATACGCTTAGGTCACGGTCCCATGAGACTAGTACATCGAAGGAATAATCCAAACAAGGAAACCCTCATCTATATACCATTATCTCATGCCACAGAAATCCAAGCGTATAGAATCAGAGTTGCAAATCATATGAAAGTCAAACAGGAATACAAAACGGGAATCATAACATGTATAGCAAGTGTAACAGGAATCATAACATGTTTCTATTATTATTATTACTTGTCTTACCTTGATATCTAGCTATGTGATCTAGCGTCCCAGCGCACATAGATCCATATCCTAGTAAAGCAAGGTTTGTTATTGGAAATAGATGGAGAACTGATAGAGCTTCTTATAGTAGTTCCATACACCTGGAACCAGTTTGGAGGCCCAAAGTCCCCCTAACACGAATCTCCTGTGGGCCCAAAGTCCCACTAACACTTACCGCCAGTATTTTTATAATCCATCACTATAAGCAAGATATCATTCCGGCATCCATCATTTCCTCCCATTCCCCATACAAGTTGTCCTTTTTTATGGTTTATTAACATAATTATCAGATTAAGGGAATGAGCAGGATCATAACTGGAATACATAACTGGAATACATAACTGGAATACAGGTACTACATTCCCTTAACAGTGATAATTAAACAATGTCAAGTGTATCATGCCTTGTTTTTAAATAATAGCATGATAAGTGGTGATATACATCAAGTAACTAATCATGACAAGAGATGGATGATAATCTGGTAAGTCATGACATAACAAGAAGGTCTTGCCAAATAGTGGCATGTCAGATGGTCAGGTGATAACACAGTTGTCAAAGTGATATACATGTGTTATATAGAAGCAAGCAACTGACAGGTCTGAAGTAATAGCATGGCAAGTAATAACATAGCAGAAACCTAGAAGTCAACGACCACGAAGGGTCGGCCACGCATGATATGAAAGCAGTAAAAGATATATAGACATGGAATCAAATACATGAAAATAGGAAGCGAAATACTTATCGTACCGACGAAACGGGAAACTCAAATAGAGATGAGAGAAAAGCGAGACTACTCGCCTAAATCACCAAAGTGCCGAAAGATCCGAAATCCACTGAACTTGGGACGCGCCATAACCTGTGATATAATTATGTAGAGTGAAGAGGAGAGAGAAAGAGAGAAGGGAAGATGATGTTTGTCAAGTGACAAGTCAAGTAATACTAAGATATGATATAAGTTTAGAGGGTAAGGTTCATATTCAAGAAAGAAATCAACTAAGACAAACAGCCAAAGTTAGTCGACTAGGGTGGAAGAGTAGTCGACTAATAGTGGACTCAAGTCGACTAACAGTCTGGTATAGTCGACTAAAACTGGGTTCCAGAGAGTTGATATTCTGATTCAGGAAAAGTTAGTCGACTAAGATGAAAGGGTAGTCGACTAACAGTGATCTATAGTCGACTAACAGATACGTAAGTCGACTAAAACTGTGATACAGAGAGTTTGGGTTTCTGGTTCAGGAAAGGTTAGTCGACTAGGGTCAAGGGTGTAGTCGACTAAGGGTCTCTAGTCGACTAGTAATTTGGTCTAGTCGACTAAAACTGTGTTTTCAGAAAGGTTACGTTTCAACTAAGGGTTTCTAGTCGACTAATCTTTAGGTCTAGTCGACTAATCGTCTGGAAACAGCAAACAGAACAGATTTTGGTGGTTTTGTTTGATGACCAAATAATCATGATTTGAAGACACAAGTGAACATGATATGTAAACTTAAGTATACTAGGAATTAATCAAGTCTTGGTGATTAAAATTACTCACCTAAAGGAGTGGTTGATGATGGAGTGATGGTGGTAGTGATGGAAGTTGATGATGAAGAAGAAGGTGAGGTCTTTTGGTGGAGTTGATGAAGTCGTGGTGATTCCCATGGAGATGAAGGAGGAAGAGGATGAAGCTAAAGAGATGGAGTAGTTGTGGTGGTGGTGGTTGTGGTGGAGATGAAGGGGGAGATGGAGGTTAGGGCTTTGGCTCTTGGTGAAGAGAAATGAAAAAGGAAATGAAATGTAAAGGAAAAGTATTTATAGGCTTTGGATTTTATGAAGGAGATGCAAATAAATAAAAGAGGGGGGTTTTTTGCAAATAGGGAGGATGAGGTGTCCCTCTTTTGGCCACTTGGCCGGCCATGGGAGAGAGAGAGAAAGAGGGGCATTAATGAGGGAGTTGGTGGAAGAAGAAAAAGAAATTTTGGGATTTTGGAAAATAGGAAAAGCCTTTGGCTTGTGGAGGAAGGAAGAGAATTAAAGGTAAAGGAAAAAAGGAAAAGAAATTAGAAAAGAGAAGATATTTCTTCTGGAAGAGAAAATGAAAATAATGAAAGTGGCGGATTCCCGGGATCAAGTGGCGGATGCGGAAATCTTTCGGGAAAATACCGGAATCGTCCGAAATTCAAGTATCTCGGAACGACCCGAAATAATTATCAAAAATCAAGAATATAATATTAAGTATCATAGTGAATTCCGTTTTAAGAAATTCTTTATAGTTTTAAAGCTAAAAATCCCGGAACCAGCTAGCTACCGACTCCGGTGGAATTTTCATAAAATCATAAAATCCTCAGAAAAAGTATGTAGATAGAAAATATGATTTTAAGAAATAATGTCTAAAGGTACTTGTAGAAATTCTAAACCGTTTGTAAACTAAAAATTCGGGAATCGGTCAGCGGCACTGGCCGACACCGGTTTTGAAGATATTTAATTAAATTCAGGAAAATTCCAGAAAATCATATAACATCAAAAATATAGGAAAATAATATTTGAAACTGAAATCGGTCAAATCTAATTACCGGAAAGACCAAATCAAGTAATACACTAGGATCGGGTCTTCGGTTCAGACTAGGGCTGACTCCGAGACCACGAATCCAAATTTAAGACAAAACAATCATATAAACAATTCATAATACAAAATAAGTACAGAAGGTAAATCGAAAAATACGATCAAAAATCTGAATACGCAACTAAGTACGTATTCCGGGAGCGGGGTGTTACACAATGTGTAAGACTATTTTTTATTTTGAATACAGTCGTTAATGAAGGACGAATTGGTAAACTTGATCACTTCCACGTAACAAAAAAAATCAGTTTTTAAATGATGAACGATAAGTAAGTAAATTTGGTCACTTTCACAGTACAAAAATATTAGTTTTCAGTTTCATAATCTAGGGAACGAAAAAAAGATTCCAACACATCCTAAAATATAGAGAACGGAGCCCATATGTGAAAGTCATGATATAAGTTTTTGGGTCAGTTCTGTAAGTTCTTCAAGAGGCGATATGTAAATTCTAAACAAATTATGTAAATTCTTGAATTGGTGCTTGTTAGCAGCGAATTTTCTTCTTTAATTTGTTTCTTTTTTTCTATTAAGACCTTAGCATTTCTAATTATTATTAATTTTTAGTTTCTTATTTTATTTCCTTTATTTATTAAAGTTTGAGTCAAAACAAGAGTTTTATTTGAGATTGATTCTCAATAAGAGTGTTTTAGTCGAGTTTGAGTAATTTTAGGATTTTATGTATGAAGAGCTTATATATATGCCTATTTTATATTTTGTACAAAGAAAATAAAAAATTATATAAAGAAAAATAAAAACCTAAATTAAACCTAGAGAAAATTCTAATTCTAAACTCTCTGCTGAGTGGTGCCCATTGCCTTCTGAAATGACAGTATTTATAGGAGAATTGAAGGGGTAAGGAGTGTACGGAGAAGGATCCAACTACTTAGCCGTGGAAACACGGCTTTTGTCACATTTTCACGGCCTAGATCTGGCCAAATGACCAGATCCAAATGCTTCTGTGGCTACGATACTCCGATATCGCCTTTTATCCAATGATTTTTCTATTTTGAGCTCTGAATTTGGCGATATCCTGTTGATTCTTCAGCTAACCAAATAGATCTTCAAAAAAATCTGATTTTAACTAAATTAGATCCGGGATTATCTTCTCTGATATACTCTGTCTTCATATATAACTGCTTCTAAATATCTGGATTTGAGTAGATCTTCGTTTATTTGCTTGAGCTTTTAAAACTTTGGATTTAATTGGATAAACGGGTCCATTTCTCTTTTTTCTTCATTAGTTACTCTACATACCTTAGACATTAAAATGATTTAACTGGCAGAACTTTATTACATAATAAATGAGAAAATATAACACTAAATATGTAATGCATGTGTACAATCAGTAACTCAAGTAGAGAACACTTGACTGCATTAGAGAGAGTTTTCAAATATCTTAGAAGAACAATTGGCTATTGTCTAACTTATACTGGATATTCTGATATTATAAAAGGGTATAGTGATGCAAACTGGATCATGACTCACAGTGTTAAGTTTACTACCGGATATATATTTATGTTCGGTGGTGTTGTTGTGTCTTGAAAGTCCTGCAAACAAACAATGATTGTTAGGAGCACCATGGAATCTGAGCTCATTATTCTGGACACTACTTGCTAGGAAACTGAATAGTTAAAGGATCTTCTTTCTGAATTCTATGTCGTGCCTATACCCATACTTCCAATCTCAGTTAATACTGATTCAAGATTCACCACTGAGATTCTAAAATAAGAGAATTCTAACAAGAAGAACATGCACATTCAGATCACACTCAAGTCTGTACAACGCCTATTTGCTAAAATTGTGATTTTGGACTTTGTAAAGTTTGAGAAGAATCTCGCTGACCCATTAACAAAGGGCCTTTCTAGGAGTGTGGTCTTAGAATTATCGAGAGAGATAGAGTTAAGCCTATAGTAGAGTTCACTGACAACGAAAACCCATCTTACTTGATCAGGAGCTTGTTCTGTGATAGAGGTTTAATGTGGTAACAACAAGCTGGACTGGTGATATTCATGTGGAGCATCGACTCAGAGATGTTTGTATCCTATATGTAGCATTGTAGCTACTATCTCTTCTCTATGATGATGATGCTCTTATAATACAACTTGGTAATGCTGAGTTAAGCTCTTAATAAGTCCAGCGTATGAAGTTGGAGGGTATAAGGTCCAGTTGTAGTACCTTTCGAGGACTTACCGATGTGAGAGAAACCGTGATGGTTGCGGTTAGGGGGGCAAGGTTGACTCCCAGAAACTGTTGTGAGTCGGTTATTATGAGCATGGCCTTTAACGCTCAACTCGCTCCCTCAATAGATGAAGACTTATTGTGTGTCTTTCATCAATATCTGGTTAAAAATGTCTGATTCAAGGCGCAGACCATTATGTCTCTCAGGTGGCAATGAAATTCACTAAGAATAGACTCAAGCCCGCAAGCTATCGACCATGAATTCACAATATAATGTTGCCCAAACTTTACTCTTGTTTATGATTTATGATTTGTTTATATCATATTGCTTTCTTTTCTCTATCCTGAAACTCAAGTTTGGGGGGGGGGGGGGCCTGTTGGATGTGTATTTGATTTTGGAGGAAAAACTTGAGTTTCCCTCAATTTGGCTTTGATACATTGGATAGGCCAAGAAAAGTTGAGTAGTTTAAATACTTACTCTTTCATTGTCTATTGTTATGAGTGTTAGGCCATGGCCCACACTCCCCATACGCGTGTGTTTTTCATTGATTTTGCAAAGGGGAAAACTTACAAAAAAAGTGTCGAGGAGCTAATTTACAAGTAATTGAAAAGAAAATTACAGGTAGATCTCCTCTGAGATTTCTGAAAAAGTGTACCGGTAGGAATCTGATCAGCGCGCGATCACTTTATCCCTTTGACGATGCGATCAATCAGAACAATCGGACTGCCACCTGATGGGATTCCCTTCTCGCCTGGTTCGGGGAATCGGAGAACAGAAGATCGGTAGAGCCCTCTTATTACTTCTCGAGCTGCCTCCGCTTAGGAATTCCTTCTCGCCTGGTTTCGGAGATTCCTTAAGAGGGAGGAAGATCTTAGGGTATTAGCACCCTGATTAGAGAAGTAATTCTCTGTGTTCTTGGAAGCGAGAGAGTAGATTTCCGATCTCCTCTCTATCCTTAGCCGTTTCTCCTCTCTTTTTTCAGCCTCTTGGACTTGAATCTTTTCAAGCCCCTGAGTCTAGCCTACTAGTGGGCTATTTATAGGCTCAATAGGGAGTTATGATTCCCTTAATTGACTTCTCTTAATAAGCGATACTCCCTTGATCCTCTCCAGTTAATTGAGAGATCTCCCCTGATCTTCTCAACTGATTGGGAGAGAAGAGATCATGTCCAACAACTGCCAAATTTGATCTCGATCACAATGATCTCATCTGGAGATTTGATTGGCCAAAGATGACCATAAAAGACCTGCAGCGGGGCTAGTCTAATAAGTTCGTAGCGGAACTAGGGAAGCTTCTGACGAAGGTAGAAGTAAGCTCTCGGTGAAGCTATAAGTTACTCTCTGGAGCTATGAAAAGCTTCATGAGAAGCTATCAAGAAAGCTTCAGGCGAAGCTAGAATTAGCTTCCGGTGAAGTTAGAATTAGCTTCAGGCGAAGCTGTAAGTTAGCTCTCTGGAGCTATGAAGAGCTTCATGAGAAGCTAGAAAGAAAGCTTCCGGAGAAGTTAGAATTAGCTTCCGGAGAAACTTAGAATTAGCTTCAGGCGAAACTGTAAGTTAGCTCTCTGGAGCTATGAAAGAGCTTCATGAGAAGCTAGAAAGAAAGCTTCCGGAGAGAAGCTAGAATTAGCTTCCGGAGAAGCTAGAATTAGCTTCAGACGAATCTGTAAGTTAGCTCTCTGATGGAGCTATGAACAGCTTCAAGGCGAAGCTAGACAAACTTAGTCTCTCAGGTGAGCCTATCCCCTTGGGCTCATGCGATGCTAAGTATTGAGCTAACTCAACATCTTAGACCTGCTTAGGTCTCTTCAAAGGCTACCTTGGCTTACTGTCTGCTTCAATGGATCAGTAGAGTCCAAGTCGCTGATTTGTCCCTCGGGGATGGGTAGAAACTGGTTGTCAGCTTGTCTGCGACTTGTCTTTTATAAATGTCGATAAGTTAGACATCGTTCAGACCGGTTGAAAAGCTGTCTGAGAGTTTGTCTTTTTTTGAGTGTCAACAGCGTGCATACGCGTCAAACCAAACCAGGATGGGCTTGGGTTCGGGTGGCGCGCGCCCCACGATATGTGGACATAAATGCAGCTCCGTTCAAGGGGTTCTTAAACCTGCTACATTTTGGATTTTTTTTATCTTGGCCTTTGGGGCTAACTCCGAAACTTCTGGTGTAGTGACCCCGAGTAAATGGACTCGGAATGATTCTCGAGTACTTGGAGACGCGGAGATCCCCAAGTACTTGGACTAGGAGTGATCTCAGAGCGACCCCGAGCACTTGATCTCGGAGTGACCCCGGACTCTTGGACTTTACTTGGGCTAGGAGTGACCCCGAGCTCCGCCTCACTCTCTGAAGTATTTCACAAATTCTGTTTTGATTTGTAACATTTTCTTGATTCAATAAAAAGCGGATCTGTGAATATGCAAAGTTATTGCAAATTTACTGAAACAAATCTGAATATGCACTTGATTTGTGTAGAAGCTGTTAGTAAAGGATAGAGCTCTCCCGACGGTTGGTGAACATTACAAGAACGATCACCTTTCAATCCACAGTTTAATTACCCCAATGAAAGTCCTTGTGATTGAGGAATAAGAGATGAGGATTCCTCTTACTCTTTAGTGGAAGAAAAACTTCTAACCCACATTCTAATCCTCATGGGTTTATATAGTGGTTAAGAAATAGAGTTGTAATTCTCATATTCTACCAGAAAGATCGTAAGAGATAGAGTTGTAATCTAACAACAACCAACAAGATCCAGATCATTCTTGATTTGAATTTCAAATCAAGGTCATCTTATCTTATCATGATGAGATCTTTTATATATCCTTATTAGGTGTAGCCTACTATGGGCACCCAATAAAGTCCCAACCCGCCCTGTGAGTTTTTTATTCATGCAGACAATGTTAAGTTTTAAAGTGGAATTTTAAATCAATTTTTGTTTTTCTAAACAATTTAGTGTTGTTTTCTTTTGATTGCAATTGAAGTAATTTTGTTAACCAAAATTTTTAACTTTTTTCCTTGGTTTAGATGCTATTTAGGTGGAGTATGACTGAAACCATACTCATACAAGTTGCTAGATTGATGATTATGATTGTGAGGTTAGCAACGGCTACTATTACTAATTATGATGTGAATCTTTTTGACTATCGGTGTTTAACAATTATCAAATTTTAATTTTAATTTTCTTCAAATTGATTAATTATCCATATTCAAATTAAAATTAACAGAGAATTGAGAGAATCATCAAAATTCTGCTACTCATTTTGTTCAAATTGAGCAGAGGCGGACAAATTAAGATTGTTTATGTCCTTCAAATAAAGAAGGTTGCTTGTGTCCATCTTCTTCATTGTGAAGAAATTTAGCTCTGCTCATGAAGTTTCCTTTTCCGACAACTCATTTAGTTAATTATCCGTTTTTAACCATGAATCTACTTCAAACCTTGAAACAACTGAATCATACAAGTTCTGGGAGCCCCAGTGTCACGCGGGGTGTTGGAGGAGAGATGATATTAAAGGAGATGCCATGCCAAGCAGCTATAGAAGAGTGCCAAGTGCCGTCGAAGATCGCCAAGGAAGTCGACGATGAGAGGCAAAGCGACAGCGGCAGGAAATAGTAGCAGCAGCAGAAGACAGGATGGTCGGTCGACCGGCCCGGTCGACCGACGTGCACAACATGCACAGAGGTTGGAGCGGTCGACCGGCCCGGTCGACCGAAGTGCCCTGACTGCAGGACCAAACTCTCGGGCTTTCTGGGTCGACCGGCCGGTCGACCGGAACAGACTGACTGTAATCAACAAGACTCTCGGGTTTTCTGGGTCGACCGCCGGGTCGACCGGAAGAAGGGTCGGCCGACCGTCCCGGTCGACCGACAGTCGGGTTCTGGGTTAAATCTGCTGATCTGCTGATGTGGGGTATTTAAGCCTAAAGTGATTCTAGGGTTTTGTATCTCTGTGAAAAAGTATTAGCCCTAAATTCTCTTGCATTCAAAGAGACTTAGAGCCATTGTAATCATCTTCCTAATAGAGATCTCTCCGTTGATTGCCCCGAGGACGTAGGCATTCAGGCCGAACCTCGTTAAATCTCGTCTTTGTGATTTGTGTGTTCTTCGTGTGGTTTTTTTGGGTTTGTTCTTGTGCTGGAGGTCTTGGGATTCTCTATTGTTTGGTTGTTGTGATTGGATTGCGCGCATAACAAGTGGTATCAGAGCTTCCGGGTTGCACTTGGGATTTCTGAGGATTCGAAGGGCTCTAGATCTGATTCGGTGGAGATCGTGTGTCGATCTCAGATCAGAGGTAACGGGGTTCGTGGAGATCGTGTGTCGATCTCAGAAGGACTCAAGGAGGGCTCGTTGAATCGGTGGTGAAGTAGATCCGGGGAGAAACTCGATCTAGGGTTTCAAGGGACAGGTAAAAATCCGATTTTTATTTGTGTTGGAATCTATTTCAAGTTGGTGATTACTTCCGCATAGATAGAGAATCAGGAAAATCTCAATGGCAGAAGAAACTGCATCTGTTAAGGCAATGAACAATCACCCAAGGATTGAAGTTGTTAAGTTTAATGGGACTAACAATTTCGGCATGTGGAGATGTGAGGTTATGGATGCGCTGAATGCATCAAACCTCGAAGACACTCTCTTATTGGAGAGGAAGAAGAACACTACCACTGATGAAGAGTGGGCGAAGATGAACAGATCGGCATGTGGCTTGATACGTTCATGCTTGTCACAAGACATAAAATACCTTGTGCAACATGAGACGTCAGCGAAGAAACTGTGGGAAACCCTTGAAAAGAAGTACCTGAAGAAGAGTGTAGAGTCCAGGTTGCAGCTTAAGAGTAAGCTGTATCAGTTCAGGATGAAGAAGGGGAGCACAGTCAATGAGCACATCAACCGATATACGAAGCTTCTTACAGATCTGCTGAATTTGGATGTCAAGCTAGAAGAGGAAGATAAGGCGGTCATCTTTCTGAATTCACTTCCTGCAGAGGAGTACGAGACATTCACACTGACCTTCATTAATGGAAGGCAGAGCTTGGATTATGATGAGGTGTCGTCTTCATTGATGAGTTATGAAACAAGGAAGAATGAAAGACATCCTTCTCAGACAAGTTCATCGGCAGAGGCATTGGAAGTAAGAGGTAGAGGTTCATCAAGGAAGGGAAAGGAGATTAGAGAAAGATCAAAGTCCAGGCCGGGCTTCAGGGATCTCAAGAGAAATCAGTACGCATTCTGCAAAGAGATTGGGCACTGGAAAGTAAACTGTCCAAAGTTCAAGGGAAAGAAGAAAGAGTCAAAATCTGAAGCAAATCTCGCAAAAGTGGTAAAAACTGCAAGCAGCAAATTACAGGCAGATGGATCAGATTCGGATTCTTCAGTGTTCTCGTTTTCAGTTACCACTCCCGTCATAGGCTACTCGGGGGAGAACGAGTGGATCTTGGACACAGGTGCAACATATCATGTATGTCCTCATCGAGACTGGTTTACCAGTTTCGAGAAGTTGGAAGGGTGTTCGGTCGTCATGGGCGATGATCATCCATGCATCATGGAGGGTGTTGGCACTATTCCAATCAGGATGTTTGATGGGATGGTGAGGGAGCTGAAAGAGGTGAGATATGTACCTCAGCTGAAGAGGAACTTGATCTCTGTAGGAGCTTTGGAATCATTGGGTCTTGGAGTGTCTATTAAGGAGGGAGTTCTTAAAATGACAAAGGGCTCGATGGTGGTGTTGAAGGCCGATCGACGGAACAACTTGTATTACTTGAAGGGTAGTACAGTGACAGGGCAAGTGGCAGCTTCTACCAGTCAGAAGGAAGATTCAACCCGGCTGTGGCACATGAGGCTGGGACATGCAGGGGAGAAATCAATGCAAACTCTTGTGAAGAAAGGGTTGCTGAAGGGTGCTGAGACTTGCAAGTTGGATCTATGTGAACATTGCATCATCGGCAAGAAGACCAAGGTGAAGTTTGGCACAGCTTCACACTGCACGGAGGGTATTCTTGACTATGTTCACACGGATGTATGGGGACCTACCAAGACTGCATCAATTGGAGGTAACCACTATTTTGTGTCGTTCATCGATGACTATTCTAGGCGCTGTTGGGTGTACACTATGCGACACAAAGATGAAGTCCTAGAGCTGTTTGTGAAGTGGAAGGCTAATCTGGAGAGAAGCACGGGAAGGAAGGTCAAGGTCCTCCGTTCTGACAATGGAGGAGAGTACAAATCGGATCCTTTCCTACAGCTATGCCTTGATGAGGGCATAGAGAGGCACTTCACAGTACGGGAGACTCCGCAACAAAATGGGGTGGCTGAAAGGATGAACCGGACTTTGCTAGAGAAGGTTCGATGTATGTTATCCAATGCAGGACTGCCAAAGAAGTTTTGGGCTGAAGCTTTGGGGTATGCATGCCATCTTGTGAACAGGTTGCCGTCGTCTGCAATAGGGGGGAGACTCCTCTTGAAGCTTGGTCAGGAAGAACTGCTGAGGACTATGATATGCTAAGGGTTTTCAGATGTCCAGCCTACTACCATGTCAAAGAAGACAAGTTGGACCCAAGAGCAAAGAAAGGGGTGTTCGTTGGCTTCAAGCGAGGAACTAAGGGGTTCAAGATTTGGGACCAAAAGGACAACAAGTTCATAATCAGCAGGGATGTCACATTCGATGAGGCTTCTCTGATGAAGCCTATGGTCTCTAAGCAGGTGGAGACCAGCAAGACCAAGGAGCTATTGCAGCAGGTGGAGAGTGATGCAGATCCACCATCTCTAGAGGATTCAGTATCAGTTCGGATCATTCCTGAGGTGACACAGGGTAGTGATCAAGTAGCTGAAGAAAATGCTGAAAATGTTGAAGAGGATCAGGAGCAGGTCATGGGTACTGTTCCAGATTCTACTGCAGTTGGAAGACCACGGAGGAATACTAGGAGACCGGGTTGGCTCACCACTGATATGGTCGTCGCGTATGCACTTCCAGTTGTTGAAGAGGCTATTCCATCTACCTTCAGGGAAGCTGAGATCAGTTCGGAAGCAGAGATGTGGAAAGAAGCCATGAATGAAGATATGCAATCTCTTTATAAGAACAACACATGGGAACTTACTAAGTTGCCCAAGGGAAGAAGGCCATAGGGTGCAAGTGGGTATTTGCTAAGAAGTAAGGATCTCTTCAAGAAGATGCAGTGCGCTACAAGGCAAGACTGGTGGCTAAAGACTACGCTCAGAGAGAAGGAATCGACTACAACGAGGTGTTCTCCCCGGTAGTTAAACACTCGTCTATTCGGATTCTATTGGCTTTGGTGGCGCAGAATGAGTTGGAACTTGACCAACTTGATGTGAAGACTACCTTTCTCCACGGCGATCTTGAGGAGGAGATCTATATGACACAGCCCACAGGTTACAAAGCTGCAGGGAAGGAAGAGTTAGTATGCAAGCTACAGAAATCGCTGTACGGTTTGAAGCAGTCTCCTAGACAGTGGTACAAGCGATTTGATAGCTTCATCAGGAAGAAGAAGTACACACAGAGCCATTTCGACCCATGTGTGTACTACAACAAGTTACCATCAGGTGAATATATCTATCTACTTCTTTATGTAGATGATATGTTGATTGCTTCTAGGTTAAGATCTGCTATTGATTCTCTGAAGAAGATGCTGTCGTCAGAGTTTGAGATGAAGGACCTGGGGGAAGCACGGAAAGTATTGGGCATGGAGATCACTAGAGACAGGAAAGCTGGCTGGATAAGTTTGACACAGAAGGGCTATTTGGAGAAGGTACTGCAGAAGTTTAATATCAGCAAGGATACCAAGTCTGTTAGTACACCTATGGCACCGCATTTCAAATTGTCAGCGAAGATGTCTCCAAGGAGTGTTCAGGAGCGTGAGTATATGTCTCATGTTCCATATGCCAATGCCGTGGGTAGCTTGATGTATGCGATGGTGTGTACGCGGCTAGATATTTCACAGGCAGTCTCCATGGTGAGTCGATACATGCATGATCCTGGATAGGGTCATTGGGAAGCTGTGAGATGGATTCTGAGGTACATCAAGGGAACAGTTGATGTAGGCCTAGTATTCGAGAAGGACCACACCGGAAAGCAGGAGTGCATAGGGTATGTGGACTCAGACTATGCAGGTGATCTTGACAAGCGCCGGTCGACGACGGGATAGGTCTTCACATTCTCACAGGCACCGGTGAGTTGGCGCTCCACACTTCAGTCTACCGTCGCGTTGTCGACCACAGAGGCTGAATATATGGCTATGATAGAAGCCATGAAGGAGGCAATCTGGCTTCAGGGGTTGCTTGATGATCTGGGCGTGGAACAGGATATATTGAAGATAAACTGTGACAGCATGAGTGCCATCTACTTGGCAAGGAACCAGGTCTATCATGCAAGGACGAAGCATATTGATGTCAGGTATCACTTTGTACGGGAGATTCTAGAGGAAGGTGACATTGACTTGTTGAAGATTCACACTTCGGAGAATCCGGCCGATATGCTAACAAAGGTGGTGTCGGGGGTGAAGTTTGCACACTGCAAAGACTTGCTCCACGTCCTTCAGGTGAAGTGAGCTTGCTGAAGCTCATTTGGATGAACTACGAACGGCTTGATCCCTTGGGCAGGGGTACGTAGGCAACCAAGTTGGTGCAGCCGCTATCGAGTCGGAATTCGGCTCAGATTTGAAAATCTTCACCGAGGTGGAGAATTGTTGGAGGAGAGATGATATTAAAGGAGATGCCATGCCAAGCAGCTGTAGAAGAGTGCCAAGTGCCGTCGAAGATCGCCAAGGAAGTCGACGATGAGAGGCAAAGGGACAGCGGCAGGAAATAGCAGCAGCAGCAGAAGACAGGATGGTCGGTCGACCGGCCCGGTCGACCGACGTGCACAACATGCACAGAGGTTAGAGCGGTCGACCGGCCCGGTCGACCGAAGTGCCCTGACTGCAGGACCAAACTCTCGGGCTTTCTGGGTCGACCGGCCGGTCGACCGGAACAGACTGACTGTAATCAACAAGACTCTCGGGTTTTCTGGGTCGACCGCCGGGTCGACCGGAAGAAGGGTCGGTCGACCGTCCCGGTCGACCGACAGTCGGGTTCTGGGTTAAATCTGCTGATCCGCTGATGTGGGGTATTTAAGCCTAAAGTGATTCTAGGGTTTTGTATCTCTGTGAAAAAGTATTAGCCCTAAGTTCTCTTGCATTCAAAGAGACTTAGAGCCATTGTAATCATCTTCCTAATAGAAATCTCTCCGTTGATTGCCCCGAGGACGTAGGCATTCAGGCCGAACCTCGTTAAATCTCGTCTTTGTGATTTGTGTGTTCTTCGTGTGGTTTTTTTTGGGTTTGTTCTTGTGCTGGAGGTCTTGGGATTCTCTATTGTTTGGTTGTTGTGATTGGATTGCGCGCACAACACGGGGCTCCTTCCTAGTAATATCATTGAAAGGGAATTAGACTCCAGTTGAAGCAAATACATGCATATTAACTTTGTGCTAACGCACACGATTTCAACCAGATCTGCAACTATTTCAAGTTCAAGAACTATTTTGTCGACTGAGATACGGTTCTCTATCCAGGTTTCGTGTTTTTGTCTCCCTATCTGATGAAAGGCAAAGGCCAACCTGCTCTGCTATACCTTGTTTCCTTGCACCTTGGGTAATGAACTTCATTCTTGTGACCGTTCTGATAATATATCGACTTCTTCTTTTTATCTACCTGGAATTTATGTAAGGTAGTAATGCTTTTTGAGTCTTAAGTATCAGGTCTTATTGCTATACTGGGTTGTACAAGGAAGCAAATGAAAGATCTGTGGTCTGGAGTAAAAGAGTCGAGCAATTCTGATGATGAAGATGTTAATCTCATGTTAAAGATGGACCAATAACCTAGGTTAATTAGCATTGGATTCCTATTAAAGTTAACTGATATAATATTATGCCCATATTAAAGTCACATTTTTATAGTTATATAGTCTCTTGAAATATAAAGGGTACCATGATGGAAAGGTTTTATTTCAAGGGGTCTAATTGCAAATGTGCGACCCACTTTTTCTCCTCCTGCAAAGAATACAAAACTTACGCTCATTATTTTTGAGTCTCTCCATCAGAAAAGAACAGAGGGTTTTGTGAAAGGAAAGGAGACAGAGAAAAGAGGATCAATTGCACTAGGGTTTGCAGGTTCAAATCAAAAGGAAGGAATCAAAGTCTGCTTCAACTTCATCCAACCTTCTTCAATGGCTTCCGGTATGTATTTAATTTGTATATGCTTTCAATTCGCTTGAGATGTATATGATTCTTGATCCATGGTTTAATTTAATCCGCATTACAGTTGTGTTATTTCCAACATTTGGTATCAGAGTCATGATTAAAGAATCAATACATCTTGGATTTAGGAATTATGAAAAGTTAGGGTTTTGATTAACAATTCATAAAAAAATTGAATTTTTGATCTTTTAATTGTAGAATTTGTAGAGGATTTAATAGCCCTAATATCATGTTCATATTCCTCTAATTATGCAATTAAATTGGGATCAAAATCAAGGAATTAAAACCCTAATTTTTGATAATTATGGATTAAAATCGTCGGAACAGGAACTGTCTCAAATAACTGTTTCGTCGACTATTAGTCGACTAATAATAGGCTATAGTCGACTAATTTATTTTCCCGAAAGTTGAGAACTTTCTGTTGGATTCAGGAGTCGACTTATAACTTTTGACTAGTCGACTAGTAAAGTGTATAGTCGACTAACCATTTTGTCAAGTCGACTAATTTTCAACCGAAAGTTTGTCTTCCCACAGGAGTCGACTAATAAAATGTGTAGTCGACTAATAAAATATATAGTCGACTAATAATATTGGTATAGTCGACTAACTTTCTTTTGCCCTAGTCGACTAGACCTAAATGTGTAGTCGACTGGACTTGACCCAAGTCGACTAATCCTTCCTTGTAGTCGACTAATACCTGTTAATAATCAATCATAATGTACATTACACATTTAAGTTATTGTGTTAGTATTGATTGATGCTTGGTCAAGTAATGTATTGAGATATTATGGCTTTACTCAAATAAAAGGATTAGAGAATATTATTGGTTAGTTTTGTATTCATAAGGCTTATTGATTTAGTAGTTGCCAAAGTGACCTAGGTTAGTAAATCTTATGAATATACAACTACATAAAAGACTTGTCATGTAAGTGACATTAAAGACAATAATATTCTTGATGGCGGTTCTAGTTAGGAGATTGGGACTGGCCCAAAGGAAAGTCTCTTTCAAATAATTATGAACCGGGGTAGGGTAGTGTAATTTATGCAACTTAGTGGTGTAGAAGTGGATACCCAAAGGTAACATGACTTACTGTCTAAGTAGCATAAATTATATTAGACCTACATAGGTGATAAAAGAGTCTCACCTAAAGAGTGAACACTAGATATGCTTAGGTTTCGCCCAAAGGAGAAATCAAAGTGATATCAATAGTTCATCTTAATTAAATTTAAAACTTGTATTGATTAGTGGCCTAATGTGAGCAATGTCCTATTATGTTTCAGTGAACGTCCCTACTTCCCTTCACACTCATGCCACCAGCATTCCGGCCTTGGATGGTACCAACTTTTCAGAGTGGTTTGAACGTGTACAGTTTACACTGGGTGTTTTGGACCTAGACATGGCTCTAACAGTTGATAAACCTGATGAAGTAACTGCTGAGAGTACAGCAGAACAGGTCAGCCATGCCAAAGCTTGGGAAAGGTCTAATAGGCTCAGTCTTATGTTCATAAAGATGACCATAGCTAATAACATCAAGACTTCACTCCCTCCTACAACTAATGCATCTGAACTATTAAGTGCGGTTAAAGACCGATTTAAGTCTGCAGATAAGTCATTAGCTGGCACCCTAATGGCTGAACTTACCACCATGAAATATGATGGTAATAGAGGAGTTCAGCAACACATTCTAAAATATGACTGATAAGGCTGCTAAGCTAGGATCACTGGGAATGAAAGTTGATGAGTCCTTCTTGGTACAGTTCATCCTCAACTCGCTTCCTTCTCAGTTTGGGCCATTCAAGATCCACTACAATACTCATAAGGATAAGTGGAACTTGAATGAACTAACTGGTATGTGTGTTCAAGAGGAAGTGAGACTGAGGCAAGAAGGACAGCACTCAGTGTTGGCAGTAACTTCAGGAGGTATCCATAAGAAAAGTAAATATGGAAGAGGTAAGAGATTACCATCAAAGAAAGGAAATGACCATGGGGAAAGTAGCCAAGGTCATAGAAAAGCTTTCACTGTCAAATGCTACTTCTGTGGCAGAAAAGGACATGTGAAGAAGGACTGCAACAAGAGGAAAGCTTGGTTCGAAAAGAAAGGTATAAATCTTTCTTTTGTATGTTTTGAATCAAATCTTGCTGAAGTTCCTTCTAATACTTGGTGGATTGACTCTGGAGCCACAACTCACATAACTAATTCAATGCAGGGATTCCTTACAACCCGGAAACCGAAGGAAAGTGAGAGATTCGTCTTTATGGGGAACCGTCTCAAAGTGGAGGTCGAATATGTTGGTGTTTATCGACTACTCTTGGAGACGGGTCATCAGATGGATCTTGAGGATACTTTTTATGTACCTTCGATTTCAAGAAACTAATGTCATTATCCAAATTAGATGTTTTTGGATATTCTGTTTTGTTTAGTTGTGGAAAACTCTCTTTAATGTATAATTCAATTCCGGTTGGACATGGAATTTTATGTGATGGTTTATATAAAATTTCATTGAATGATGAGTTTGCACAATCTTTATTATCTCTGCATTCGAATGTTGGTATAAAACGTGGCTTAATAAATGAAAAATCCTCAATCTTGTGGCATAGACGACTGGGGCATATCTCCAGGGATAGAATTATAAGATTAGTGAAGACTGAGATTTTGGATAACCTAGACTTCACTGATTTTGATGTGTGTGTGGATTGCATAAAAGGAAAGCAAACCAAACACACTAAGAAAGGTGCCACAAGAAGTAAAGAACTCCTGGAAATATTCATACAGATATTTGCGGACCACTCTCCATTCCATGTTTTACTGGAGAGAGATATTTCATTACCTTTATAGATGATCTGTCACGTTATGGTTATGTTTATCTAATAAATGAAAAGTCTCAGGCTGTTGACATCCTTGAGGTGTTCATTACAGAAGTCGAGAGACAATTAGATAGAAAGGTTAAAATCATAAGATCAGATCGAGGTGGTGAATTTTATGGTAGATATGATGAGTCAGGACAACATCCTGGTCCATTTGCCAAATTTCTAGAAAAGCATGGCATTTGTGCTCAATACACAATGCCAGGTACGCCTCAGCAGAACGGTGTTGCTGAAAGGCGGAACCGAACACTTATGGATATGGTTAGGAGCATGATGAGCTTCTCAAATGTACCTAATTCATTGTGGAATGAAGCCTTAAAGACTGCTATGTATATCTTAAACAGGGTTCCTAGTAAGGCTGTCCCAACAACTCCTTTTGAGTTGTGGACTGATAGGAAACCCAGTTTAAAACATTTACATGTTTGGGGTTGTCCAGCAGAGGCTAGAATATATAATCCACAAGAAAAGAAATTAGACTTAAAAACAATATCTGGGTATTTCATTGGTTATCCAGATAAGTCTAAGGGATACAAATTTTATTGTCCTAACCATAGTACAAGAATAGTTGAAACTGGTAATGCCAGATTCCTGGAAAATGGTGAAATTAGTGGGAGTGCTGAACCAAGAAAGGTAGATCTTGAAGTGGTAAGGGTAAATATCCCAATACACTTTCCTTCAAGAGAGATTGTTGTCCCTCAGCTTGATCATCAAGTTGAGATTCTAGAACAACAAGTTAATGTTGGTTCACCACTCCATGAAGATATTCCCATTGAAAATATTGTAGAACCACCACAACCGGCAGCTTTGAGAAGATCTCAAAGGGAAAGAAGATCTGCCATTTCAGATGATTATGTGGTATATCTACAGGAATCTGACTATGATATTGGGATAAATAAAGATCCAGTTTCATTTTCACAAGCCATAAAATGCAATGATTCTAGTAAATGGGTTGATGCTATGAAAGATGAGTTAAAATCTATGGACCAAAACCAAGTCTGGGATCTCGTTGAATTGCCTTATAACTGTAAGAAAGTCGGGTATAAATGGGTCTTTAAGACCAAGCGCGACTCTAAAGGCAATATCGAACGATATAAGGCTAGACTTGTGGCCAAAGGTTTCACTCAGAAAGAAGGCATTGACTATACAGAGACCTTCTCTCCAGTATCAAAGAAGGATTCTCTTAGAATCATTATGGCACTTGTAGCTCATTATGATTTGGAGTTACATCAAATGGATGTGAAAACTGCTTTTCTAAATGGAAATTGGATGAGGATATCTACATGGAGCAACCTGAAGGGTTCGCAATTAAAGAACAAGAACACTTGGCTTGCAAATTAAAGAAATCTATATATGGACTTAAACAAGCTTCCAGGCAATGGTATATAAAGTTTAACGATACCATTACCTCTTTTGGATTTACAGAAAATACTGTTGATCAGTGTATATATCTAAAGATCAGTGGGAGCAAGTTTATTTTTCTGGTTCTGTATGTAGATGACATCTTATTGGCCAGTAGTGATCTTGGTTTGCTGTATGAAACTAAAAGCTATCTTACCAAGAATTTTTAGATGGTTGATATGGGTGAGGCAAATTATGTTATTGGCATAGAGATCTTCAGGGATAGATCTCAAGGATTGCTAGGATTGTCTCAGAAAGGTTATATCAACCGAGTCTTGGAAAGATTTCATATGGAAATGTGTTCAGTCAGTCCTGCACCCATTCAGAAGGGTGACAGATTAAGTGGTAGCCAGTGTCCCAGAAATGACTTAGAAAAGGGTCAAATGCAGAAAGTTCCGTATGCATCAGCTGTTGGGAGCTTGATGTATGCAAGCACTTGTACCAGGCCAGATATCAGCTTTGCTGTTGGGATGCTGGGAAGATACCAAAGCAATCCAAGAATGGAGCACTGGAAGTTGGCTAAGAAGGTTATGCGGTATCTTCAAGGGACAAAGGACTATATGCTCACATACAGGTGATCAGATCAGTTGGAGATGATCGGCTATTCAGACTCAGATTTTGGTGGTTGCCCAGATAGCAGGAAGTCTACGTCAGGATTTATTTTCTTGCTAGCAGGTGGGGCAATCTCGTGGAAGAGTGTGAAGCAGTCCATTATTGCTTCATCCACGATGGAGGCTGAGTTCATAACTTGTTTTGAGGCCACAAATCATGCATTATGGCTAAGGAATTTCATCTCAGCACTTGGTGTAGTTGACTCTATTGCCAAGCCGCTGACGATATATTGTGACAATACAGCAGCCGTATTTTTCTCTAAGAATGGTAAGTACTCTAATGGTTCTAGACATATAGAACTTAAGTACTTGGTGGTTAGAGAAAGAGTTGAGAAACAGAAAGTGTCAATTGTAAGTTTAAGTACCACTTTAATGGTTGCTGATCCAATGACAAAGGGATTGCCTCCAAAGACATTCAAGGAACATGTTGTAAGAATGGGTCTTTTGGGCAATCTGTAAATGTGTATTTTGGTACTTATGTAATTGACATTATTGTACAAATAAAAGTTTTTGTTTCTGTGTTTCCTGTTATCCAATTATGTGTGCACATATTATGTTTGGATGTATGTTAAACAGGAAATGTCTTTACAAGACAATTACAGGGGTCATTATGGTTATGCACTCAATTAGTAAGGGTTATCAATGTTGTGGTGCATAGAAGGGAGTATGACGTGGATGTTGTATAACCGCTATGACTCGCATTGGTAGTCCAAACTAATTGCAGTATTACGGTATTTCATATTTGGGCTTATCAGTTGGTTTTTAAAATTCGTGATCACGTGTCAAAGTTTTTCAGTATGGAATCCAATGGAGTCAAAATGATTTTTAAATGAGTCTTTTCATTTATTTGTTTTCTAAAGTTTTAACCTAATCGGTTAATGGTCCAAGTGGGAGAATGTTAATCTCATGTTAAAGATGGACCAATAACCTAGGTTAATTAGCATTGGATTCCTATTAAAGTTAACTGATATAATATTATGCCCATATTAAAGTCACATTTTTATAGTTATATAGTCTCTTGAAATATAAAGGGTACCATGATGGAAAGGTTTTATTTCAAGGGGTCTAATTGCAAATGTGCGACCCACTTTTCACCTCCTGCAAAGAATACAAAACTTACGCTCATTATTTTTGAGTCTCTCCATCAGAAAAGAACAGAGGGTTTTGTGAAAGGAAAAGGAGACAGAGAAAAGAGGATCAATTGCACTAGGGTTTGCAGGTTCAAATCAAAAGGAAGGAATCAAAGTCTGCTTCAACTTCATCCAACCTTCTTCAATGGCTTCCGGTATGTATTTAATTTGTATATGCTTTCAATTCGCTTGAGATGTATATGATTCTTGATCCATGGTTTAATTTAATCCGCATTACAGTTGTGTTATTTCCAACAGAAGAGGCTTGAGCACTGATCCAGTAAGCTGCTTCAGAGAATGAACCCATCAATCTTCCATGATATTCTCATACACTTTTCAGATGGAAACCACTAAAAGCCTGCACTGCATTGGGTCAAACTTAGATGATAATCACACTGTTGTAAAGAAAGATTAGATGATCACGAAGTTGGCTGCAAGCAATTTGACCCTGAAATGTTAGCTGTCCCCGATATCGGTGGTGATGTTTGTATTGCTTCATAGAGAATCTGTTGCTACATTTTCTTTCACTATGATAATTAATTGAAGCCAATTTTTTGGTGACTGCAAAACAGTTTTTTTTTTTTTTTCATTGTATATGCTCTGGGATGTTTTTCTCCCAACGATTAAATATTTGAGGAAAGTAAGTCAGCTTTTTAAGGTTAAAAACTTGGCGAGTAGGTTTCTCTCAGTGAGCTCCACATTTTAACCTTTCGAAATTTTAAATGAAACCACGAAGGCATCTGGAAGCTCTAGAAAGAGGGCAAAAACAAAGGTGGATAGAGTTTTTAACTCAATGCCAGAGGTTTGGTCGACCGAGCGATCAACTGACGTCGCACGAGGAAGAAAACCCTATTTGGTTGGTCGGTCGACCCGGTTGACCGACATTTTCAGCAAGTCTTGCAGTCATATTTGGATTGATCGACCTGCCGATCGACCGACAGTCGGGTCAAAGCAATTTTGGACCCGACCTAGAGTTGGTTTTGAGAGTGTTTTCTTCTCTCTATAAAATGGCACTTGAACCCATATCTAGGGTTGTTGATTTCTGAGTGAGTTCTTGAGAGAACCAATCATAATCCCCTTATAATCTTGTGTAAATCATCAATAAATTTCTCTCTTCTTCTGTCCCGGCGATGTAGGCATCTTGCTGAATCTCGTAAATTTTGATCTCTCTCTCTCTTTGTGTATTTGTAATCTAGGCTTTTCTCTTTGGCTGGTTCTCAAGGCCTTAACAGAAGCAAAGGACAGTTGGTATTTAGCTTGTGCGGGAATTTTTTTCTGGAGCTTTGCTTCGGTATGGAAGAAGGTAATGCTGTAAAAAAGAAGAGTAGTCTGGTTTTCAATTATGAGAAATAAAATTGTCAGAAGCTAATTCATGTTGGATATCTGCTTAACAGAAATCAATCTGACAACTAATCAAGATCACTGATATATTAACAATCTAATTGGCCAGGTCGGCAAATATCAGGTGGGAGGTTTTCCGTTCAATAGAACGTTCCTTAATTTAAGAACCACCTTTCAATTTCCTTCCTTGGTTAAAGCACCAATTAGACTGAATATAAATCAGTCTCGATATACTGTAAATATATCCCCTGTATAAAGGACTTAATCCACTTATACAGTATTTGGAGTGAGGTACGCTTAGAGCGAATCTCCTTAAGACAATTACGTCCCCCGCACCGGTGCTAACGGGATAATGGACGCTGGTCTCCCAAGATACAACACTCCTTCACGGTATTTGGATAGCACTACCAAATCAGCGTACGGTCGAATCTTAGTCAACCAGTACCTTCACAGGATCTTTGAAGCAGCGGTACAAGGACAAATTTCAAACGAATATTTGCCTTTACTCTCTGGAGGAGCACCCACTGTTGAGGACGAAGGAAGGTAGAAGAATATCTTTCTTCAGAAGTACCAGATTCAGACAACAATTCTTATAAAAGAATCTGTTGAATTTTCTGATTCCTCTTTCAGAACAATTTTGCAGAATCTTCTTTGGAAGTCGCTTCGGATTCCCACTTCTCGCTGGAAGCCGCTTTCCTACTTCACGCTGGAAGCACAGTTCAGAACGCCGAAAATCACTTCGCGCAGATCAGAACTCAGATAATAGAGAGAGAGATATTTGAAATTTGGTGTTTTCTGTGTGTTTTTCAATTGAGAGTTTGGAGTGCTTTATATAGCACTCCAAGAGGGGCCAACAAGACTGAAAGATTGCAACCTTTCGACCCAACCATCGCAACCTTTGGGCGTCCAACTGGTTCGCAACCTTTGGCAGTCCAACTGGTTTGCACCCGTTGGCAGTCCAATTGGTTTGCGACTGTTGGCAGTCCAACTGGTTTGCACTCGTTGGCAGTCCAATTGGTTCGCGACTGTTGGCAGTCCAACAGGTTCGCAACCTGACAGCAGAGCGGGTTCGGTCCGGTTCGGGAGCGGAGCTGGTTCGGTCCATACTTCGAGACCCGATTCAAAAAGAACCAGGCCAGGTAGGGAACCCAAACCCAAACCCAAACCCGGACCCGGACCCGGACCCGGACCCGAGCCCGCGCCCGGCCGGCCGCCGCTGGCGGCGGCGCGCGCGCGCACGCATGTGCGAGCATAATTCCCTCCTTTTCGCGCGCGAAAACTCCAAGTACCCAAAGGGCACGCCCTTTGTTCTCAATTTTCTCTATATATACACCACAAACTTCCATCCCATGGCCAATGTGGGACTAAATGCTTTTAGCTACCTTTAGTCCCATTTGGCTTTAAATTAGGCAATCTTTGGACTTAAATATCTCATTTATTTGAAGTCGGAATTGAACATGTGAATATAACACGTTCATCCCCAATGGAAGGAGAACACACTCCAACCATCATCCAATTGATTCGATCAACGGATCTCGCCATAATTCAACTCAAAGATTCGCATTTATATTCTTCAATTCCAACAATCCCCACAATGAATGGAGATTCAAGGAAATGACACACAAAGAGACTGACTCTATTGTGAAAGGTGCTTGAGAAAAGAAACTACATAAGGATAGGTGAAGTAGGTCTTGAACCTTCCATAGCGAGAGCTTTATCGGACTTACTGGCTAATCAGTGAACTAGGTCTTGAACTGTTAGCCGTTAGTGTAAGCCAAGTCAACAAGCTTCACACAGTGACTTTTCAAATTAACTTTAGTTCTCGGTTGTGTCCGTTTTGACCCTGGACATTCTTGGTTTCAGAGAGTATCTTTAGGGAATAACAGCCTCCATAGAAATTCCCAAAGAGCCGACCCAACTCTATACTCACATAGGTGATGGACCTATTAAGAGTAGTCTACTCTACTCCACTTGTTTAGTAACAAGATATAGGCATCATTAAAAGCGTTAAGTTTATCCTTAATCCGCTTGTAGAAAAGCACTTATGTGCACCTTAGGAATGGATTGGAGTCAAGCTCCCAAGTGCTTACTTACTGAGTCAATCATAACTAGTTTTCCTCTTGAACTTAGTCCATGGGATCTCCAGTCGCTAAGTGAGGTTTCCATTAAGCTGACTCGGTAAGGTTAGGCTTTTAGACCCATTCCCCTCGATGCGCAGTTTATACGCTCTCCACTTAAACCTTTAGTAAGCGGATCTGCTAAATTATCCTTTGACGATACAAAGTCAATAGAGATAATTCCATTTGAGAGCAACTGCTTCACGGTATTATATCTACGACGAATATGTCTAGACTTACCGTTGTATATAATATTTTGTGCCCTAGATATAGCTGCTTGATTATCGCAGTGTATACATATAGCGGGCACTGGCTTTTGCCATAATGGTATATCTTCTAAGAATTGTCGAAGCCATTCTGCTTCTTCTCCAGCCTTATCTAAGGCTATGAATTCCGATTCCATAGTGGAACGGGCAATACATGTTTGCTTAGAAGACTTCCATGATACCGCTGCTCCTGCTAGAGTAAATACGTATCCGCTAGTTGATTTTGATTCCTCAGAATCTGCAATCCAATCAGCATCACTGTATCCTTCCAGTACAGGTGGATACTGTCCATATATCAAGGCATATTCCTTGATATGTGATACGTAACCCAATACTCGTAGTAGAGCGGTCTAATGTAGATCACTAGGATTACTAGTGTATCTACTTAACTTGCTTACAGCGTAAGCAATATCGGGTCTAGAGCAATTCATCAAATACATTAGACTTCCGATAATCTGAGAATACTCCAACTGGCGTATTCCAGTTCCTGTATTCTTATGAAGGTGGACGTGTGGGAGAAAAAGATTTGTATTCTCTTTTATCCCACGATCCTTGAATCTTTCTATCATTTTATCCACTTAGGGAGATTGAGATAAACTGATTCCATCTGGTGTTCTGGTGATTTTAATTCCTAAAATTACATCAGCAACCCCCAGATCCTTCATGTCAAAACTGTTGGATAACATTCTTTTAGTGGACTTAATAATTTCAATATTAGTCCCAAGTATCAACATGTCGTCTACATAAAGATAAACAATGATACATGCGTTTCCAACCATTTTCGTGTAAACACACTTATCGCATTCATTGATAGTGAATCCATCTTTGATCATGACACTATCAAATTTCTCATGCCATTATTTTGGAGCCTGCTTTAAACCATATAAGGATTTTACCAATTTACACACCTTGTGTTCTTGACCCTTGACTTTAAATCCTTCTGGTTGCTCCATATATATCTCTTCATTTAATTCACCATTTAAGAATGCAGTCTTGACATCCATTTGATGAATATCTAAGTTGTGCAATACTGCAATTGCAATTAACATCCGTATGGACGTTATTCTTGTTACTGGTGAATAAGTATCGAAGTAGTCAAGTCCTTCTTTTTGTCGATAACCCTTGGCTACTAATCTAGCCTTGTACTTATCGATAGATCCATCGGTTTTAATTTTCATTTGAAAATCCACTTACACCCAATTGGTTTACTTCAAGGAGGCAAGTTTACCAATTCCCAAGTATGATTACTTAGTATGGATTCTATTTCGCTATTTATAGCTTCTTTCCACATTTGTGCTTCTGGGGTTGACATAGCCTCTTTAAATGTTTGGTTCGCTCTCAATAGCGTATGCTATGAAATCTGGACCAAAAGATTTTGAGATTCTAGATCTCTGACTTCTTCTTGGTTCAGTTTCCGCATTAACAATTGGTTCCTCGGGGCTTTCGTCCCTGAACGCCATCTCGTGTGTTCTTTTCCCAGAAGTCTTATCTGCTTCCCGTTTGTACGGAAGATGTCTTCAAAGAACACAGCATCTCGAGATTCGATAATCATGTTTACATGAATATCTGGTATTTCTGATTTATAAACCAGAAATCTGTAGGCACTAATATTCAAGGCATAGCCTATGAATATGCAGTCCATAGTTTTTGCTCCCAACTTAGTCTTTTTAGGTAATGGTGCTAGCACCTTTGCTAGGCACCCCCACATTTTGAGGTAATGGTAGGAAGGTATCCTTCCATGTCATAACTTGAATAGTATGAGACCAAGTTTCTTGTGGGGTACTCTATTTAGAATATAATTTGCAGTTAATAGAGCTTCCCCCCACAAGTTCTGCGGAGCTCCAGAACTTACAAGCATGGAATTAACCATCTCCTTCAAAGTTCTGTTCTTCCGTTCAGCAATTCCATTCTGCTGAGGAGTGTATGGTGCTGTAGTTTGATGGATTATACCAAAACTAGCACATAACTCACTAAAATCATTTGATTCATATTCTCCGCCTCTATCGGATTTTAGAATCTTGATTTTCTTGTTGAGTTGATTCTCAACTTCGGCCTTATATGTTATAAACATATTTATTGCCTCATCCTTACTGTTCAAAAGATACATATAACAGTATCTTGTACAGTCATCAATAAAAGTAATGAAATACTTTTTACCGCCTCTAGTTGGCATAAACTTCAAGTCACACAGATCGCTATGAATTAACCCTAAAGGTTCTGTATTTCGATCTATTGAGTGAAATGAATTTTTTGCCAACTTGGCCTCAACACAAACCTCACACTTGCGAATTTCTTCCAAGTTGAGTTTAGGAATATATCCCAGATTAGACAAGTTCTTCAAAGACTTGTAATTTACATGCCCTAATCTAGCTTGCCACAAAAAAGGAGACTCAATCAAATAAACAGAAGAATTCTTTTATTGATAAGCTTTGGGTACAAATACACAGACTTTTTATCTACCACTGCAACATTGGCTTTAAAAAGTCCATCAATAAGATAACCCTTTCCCACATACATCCCTCCCTTAGTAAGTACAAATTTGTCAGATTCAAAAACAATTCTAAATCCTTTCTTACTAAGTATTGATCCGGAGATCAAATTCTTGCGGATGTCTGGAACATGAAGCACATCGTTAAGAGTAAGCTCTTTCTCCGATGTCCACTTCAGGATGACCTTGCCCTTTCCTTCAACCTTTGAGACGGCTGAGTTTCCCATGAATAGTTGCTCATCTTGCTCTAGGATTTGATATTCAGAGAATAATAATTTCTCAGAGCAGATGTGCCGAGTAGCCCCAGTGTCGACCCACCAATCCTTATTGTTGGTTGTCAGATTTACTTCTGACACCACAGCTGAAAGGCTTGGAGACTCATGGTCGGTCAAGTTTGCCTGTGGGTGGCTTTTCTTGTTCTTTTTGAGACGGCTGCGACATTCATTCGCCTTATGCCCCTCTTTGTTGCAGATGTAACAAGTTCCCTTGAAGCGCATATTCTTGCCTTTGTACCCCTGGGAAGGCTTCTTCCTCTTCAAGCTTTTGGAAGAAGACGCTTTCCCCTTTGAGTCCTCGATCACATTTGCTTTTGCTTCGTAGGAGTTCTTGCTGCTCCTTTTCTCGGACTTGCGGTTGTCCTCCTCGATTCGAAGCCTCATAATGAGATCTTCCAACTTCAACTCCTTTCGCTTGTGCTTCAGGTAGTTCTTGAAATCTCTCCACGCAGGTGGGAGTTTCTCCACGATTGTTGCAACCTGAAAAGTTTCAGGAAGAATCATACCTTCGGCCTCTATTTCGTGCAAGATAAGTTGGAACTCTTGCACCTGACTGATCACAGTCTTGGTATCCACCATTTTGTACTCCAGAAATCGTCCTACGACGAACTTCTTGGTACCAGCATCCTCAGTCTTATACTTCTTGTCAAGACTGGCCCATAACTTCTTTGCCGTTGTGATAGGACTGTAGACATTGTAAAGAGAGTCATCCAGTCCATTTAAAACATAATTTCGGCAAAGGAAGTCACCTTGTGTCCAAGCATCGACTGCAAGGACTGAGTCCCGATCAGTTCCGGGTTCTGGTGGATCCTCCTGCAGGAATTTGGCCAGATGAAGAGTGGTCAAGTAGAAGAGCATCTTCTGTTGCCACCTCTTGAATTCTGTGCCATCAAATTTTCCTGGCTTCTCCGGCTTCGGGTTAGGAAGTGGAGTAGGCATCAAACTTTGGAGCTGCATGTTTGTTGCCTTACTAGTGCTATCTTGATTTGTCTCAGACATTTTCTGCAAGTTCAAGCAGAACAGAAGTAAGAAACGTTAATTGTCTTAAGATTGTTGGATATCTGCTTAACAGAAATCAATCTGACAACTAATCAAGATCACTGATATATCAACAATCTAATTGGCCAGGTCGGCAAATATCAGGTGGGAGGTTTTCCGTTCAATAGAACGTTCCTTAATTTAAGAACCACCTTTCAATTTCCTTCCTTGGTTAAAGCACCAATTAGACTGAATATAAATCAGTCTCGATATACTGTAAAGTATATCCCCTGTATAAAGGACTTAATCCACTTATACAGTATTTGGAATGAGGTACGCTTAGAGCGAATCTCCTTAAGACAATTACGTCCCCCGCACCGGTGCTAACGGGATAATGGACGCTGGTCTCCCAAGATACAACACTCCTTCACGGTATTTGGATAGCACTACCAAATCACCGTACGGTCGAATCTTAGTCAACCAGTACCTTCACAGGATCTTTGAAGCAGCGGTACAAGGACAAATTTCAAACGAATATTTGCCTTTACTCTCTGGAGGAGCACCCACTGTTGAGGACGAAGGAAGGTAGAAGAATATCTTTCTTCAGAAGTACCAGATTCAGACAACAATTCTTATAAAAGAATCTGTTGAATTTACTGATTCCTCTTTCAGAACAATTTTGCAGAATCTCCTTTGGAAGTCGCTTCGGATTCCCACTTCTCGCTGGAAGCCGCTTTCCTACTTCACGCTGGAAGCACAGTTCAGAACGCCGAAAATCACTTCGCGCAGATCAGAACTCAGATAATAGAGAGAGATATTTGAAATTTGGTGTTTTCTGTGTGTTTTTCAATTGAGAGTTTGGAGTGCTTTATATAGCACTCCAAGAGGGGCCAACAGGACTGAAAGATTGCAACCTTTCGACCCAACCATCGCAACCTTTGGGCGTCCAACTGGTTCGCAACTTTTGGCAGTCCAACTGGTTTGCACCCGTTGGCAGTCCAATTGGTTCGCGACTGTTGGCAGTCCAACTGGTTCGCGACCTGACAGCAGAGCGGGTTCGGTCCTGTTCGGGAGCGGAGCTGGTTCGGCCCATACTTCGAGACCCGATTCAAAAAGAACCAGGCCAGGTAGGGAACCCAAACCCAAACCCAAACCCGGACCCGAGCCCGCGCCCGGCCCGGCTCCGGCACCGGCCGGCCGCCGCCAGTGGCGGCGCGCGCGCACGCACGCATGTGCGAGCATAATTCCCTCCTTTTCGCGCGCGAAAATTCCAAGTAACCAAAGGGCACGCTCTTTGTTCTCAATTTTCTCTATATATACACCACAAACTTCCATCCCATGGTCAATGTGGGACTAAATGCTTTTAGCTACCTTTAGTCCCATTTGGCTTTGAATTAGGCAATCTTTGGACTTAAATATCTCATTCATTCGAAGTCGGAATTGAACATGTGAATATACCACGTTCATCCCCAATGGAAGGAGAACACACTCCAACCATCATCCAATTGATTCGATCAACGGATCTCGCCATAATTCAACTCAAAGATTCGCATTTATATTCTTCAATTCCAACAATTCAAACCTATTTAGTTTCATCATTGTTGTGGATATGTTTTATCATTTTGAGCTTCACCAGAAAAATTGAATTGACTGAAGTCCTCTATACAATTACAGCAGGCTTTTGAAATTTGTATGTAAGAAATATATGCTGGAGAAACAAAGAAGGGGAGAAAAAAAGAAAAGTGCTGACTTACTTTCCATAATTCTTGGACTAGGATTTTCTTAGGTTGTCAACTGTCCAGCAAACTTTGAGAGCCCTAATTAGGCGCTGATTAATTTTCTCAGTCCTTGTTCTAACCTTGATTTACATTGCGACAGTATATATGTTGGCAATTATCTCTCGTAGGCATGACTGAAAACAGCTAGGTTCTGGAACAACCAAAATCATATAGATCATCAATGTGGCTGGTGTTTGATTCATTGCACACGCCTGAAACTATGTATATGCATGCATAAGTCAGGGGAATGGATCAAATAAAAAAAGTCGAGGATTTATTAGCAACAAAAGTGTGTTGCTGAAAAATTGCAACACTTTGTTGTGAGAGATCGGATTGATTCAATGTGCTTTCAGTGCCTTGGAAGATTGAGCATAATCATTTTTGAGAAAGAAGTTTGTGATACCTCAATTCTTAACAATTTATTTCATAATTAAACGGATGATTATGTGTAAATGAGAATAATTGAGCTTCCTTATTATGTCAATAATTAAGATAAATAAAAAGTTATTTTTCAAAGCATATATTGGAATGTTTAGTAAGAATAGATATTGAGACTCCAAATTATGAATATTCCATAATTTGATTGCTTAATGAGAATTGATATTCTTTATAGGATATTCCCAAGAATAATTGGCCAAGTCAATTGTTAGAGTTCTTAGAAAGAATCTTGGATTGTTGGAGGTGAATAAACTTCATCTCTTTAATGTTTTTTATGAAAACCAAGAGTAGTTTGCTCCCCTCCTATCTAATCTGTATCCATATCTGATTTCGGGGAGTCTCATGTTCATTCCAGCTACGGCTTAATGTTCAAAAAATAATATTTGATTTTAGAAGATATGGATACAAGTTTTTCCCTTATAGAATCATATTCATAATAGTAAATTGATAACGATATGCTAAACCCATACCTGATCTATTTTCACCCTTATGTATACAGAACATGGAATTGTTTGATCCAATAGCATGCCAAACACAATATATATCAAGTTCATAATACATCAAAAGATGAAATCAAACTGGATCTTATTTCTGCAAGCAACACGCAAATACACTATCAAATAAGAAACCGATATTACTGAAAGGAAACTAAACATATGTTCCCTCTCCAACAACATACTGAAAATAGAGGTAGCTAAGGAGATCGGGTTATGCATCATCGAAAGACCTCAGAGCATTATGGGCTGAACCAGGAGCAGGGTGATATAATCTTTCAACGTGGTTGAGGAGTGGGTGTACGAATCATATTCCCTGTACATTGTTTCCATCACTCGAGCAAGATTGACAACCCTCATTAGGAGGTGCATTGAGATTGTTTTTTGGTTCAGGCATTCTTGGTTCAGTTCTTTCCACGCATTTTCAATCATCTCCAGAGATTTCTTACATGCTTCTTGTGAAGATGCGCCATGCTCTTTCACATAGCACTGAATCGCTGAAGCAACATGATCCCTCTCTTGTTCAAGCTTCAAGATTCAAAAATATCTCTGGATAAATACATATAATAAAATAGAAAATGCTCCAAGAAGAAAGATTCTTCAAAGATATTGGTCTATGTTGATTAGTGAATAACTAATTGCGTACCTCATGAGATACAATATCATCAAGGAGCCTACATATTATGCATATAGCTTCAACACATCTCGGGAAATTAAGAATCCACTCAAATGCTTGCTCTGTTGCGATTTCTCCCATACCAACGAAGGAGACACAAGCCAACGCTGGGTAGGTGGTGCTCACAGTAGTAACAGATAGATATTCATCAAGTGATGGAACATATCCTGCATCTCTCCATTGTGACTCCTTAAACCAAGCTGAACACGTACTTTTAATCTGTAATTTAAACAATATTTTAGGGAATTAAAATTAATTCCAGCACTTAAGTTTTGATATTTCTCTAACTTGTGAAATTTATTTCTAATAAGTAAGATGTGTGAAAAAAGATAGATAAATCTTACTCCCTCCTTAAGGTACCGGACACGATAAGATTTGTGTTCATTTGCTAACTCATTCTCCAAATCATTGACTAAATCATATAAAGCAAGATATTGGAGTTTCAGAGACTCGTTTAGTTGGTCAACGCCATCTAGATTCCACCTGCACAATATCGTTTATATTTATACTATAAACAGTCAATGTTCTCCAGACCCGAAGAACAAACCTTTAATGGATATTTTAGTTATTACTTATTAGTCTTCTTACCTTTGAATCAATTCAGTGTAAATGCTTAGCTCCTCCACTGTACCATAAGCATCATAGATATCATCCATGAGTGAAAAAAGGGAAATCACCTTTGTCAAAATCAATCTAGCTTGTGCATAATGAGGTTCAAAATATACACCGAGTATCCAAAAGTAGCATTCAACCACTCTATCCCTCGCGAAGGTGAGCTTACTTGCGAGGCCTAGTTCTTTCCACCACCTATAAAATTAAGTAATGATCCTATAATATCACAAATAGCTTTGAATAAATTAGGATTGTAGCTATGCGCAAGTTTGCTCAACTTACTTGGTGATAGTCTTGGCTTCTTCGCGGTGAAGTAACTGAAGAAGGTGGAAGTCCAACTTTGCGAGCTCTAGCACGACATCATTTCTGTTATCTTCATCTTCTTGGTAGATGTCAATATAATTTCTTGCCTCCAGTATTTCCATTCTCCTGCGAAGGGGCAAATGCAAGGCCTGAGACACCTGCATCGCAAGAGCAGTCTCCGAGTTGTTGTGCATGGATTGCAGATGTTTCTTAGCAAAGTTTGCAGCGTCGTCTAATATATCCTCCCCAGGGATGCTAAGATATGCAGCTTCATACAGGCTTAACAAGGCCTTTGTATCGTTGTTGAAGATGGCCTTGAAATTTCCTTCATCATCCTTGAATTTTCTGAATATGTCTGCTTCACCACCAATGACAAAAGAGTTGGTATATTTTCCTTGATATATGCATACATGTATATTCACTTAAATTAAAGCAAGGAACTTACCACAGGGAACATAATAACCATGTTGTCTCAGTAATCGAAACCGAAGGGAGACAAAGTGCAGATCATCAGAATCAACATGGTCCTTGTGAATTCGGCTCAATGCTTCATCAATTTCTTTTTCAAAGTGATATGCCACACCGAGGTGCTGAAGTGCAGTGATCAGTTGGATCTCTTGCAACTGGGTGTCGCAATTCTTCAGTAACACTTTTACTTGGGTTACTAATGCTTTGACTCTTTCATTGATCCTTTCCTCCGGTTCCTGCAACGAGCGCAAATGAGTCACAACACTTGGGAAAGTCGACACACACACACACACATGTATGTACACATATATGTGTATACATATACATACACACATATGTGTACACACACATATAGTATGAGATTGACTTTTGTCTTTACAAAAGGATTCGAGCTCGAATCTTTCCCACTCAAATTCAACCCTCCGACATTGAATATACAATATTCACTCCGTTGACGTTGATTTATATTATTTCAAGTATCTATAAAACAAAAATCAAGTGAATACTTTTTATCCATCCATCAAGCGCGCAACATTGAAGGCCGAAAGTAGTGAGTTAGTTAGATCTATGTCTTTAAACATATAAATTCTCGATTTAGCCATTTCATTATGATCAAAACATTTTAAAACCCCATACAAACCAATTTTTGCTGGGTTTCAACTGTTCTATACTGTTAAACTAACCAACTCACTATTTAGGCTGTCTGTTTTTTTCCTACTTGATGCATGAGCAAAAAGTATTCAAAACACTTATTTTTTATTTATAAATACTTGAAATAATATAGATCAACTTCATCGGAGTAGATCTTGCATTCGAATATCGGATGTTGGTATTTGAATGGGAAGGGTTCGTCCTCAAATGCTTTTGAAAGGACACAAGTCTATCTTCTTATGATACACACACACACATAAGAAAATCGTCAAATGAGAAACTTTTTCAAAATAAGCTTTGTGAGACAACCATATAGAAGTGTTTCTGTGAATGATCCGAACTATTTATCTTAATCTACATACATTATTTCGACTACCAATAAAAGAATCACGCAATTTCGCGCTATTTTACTCATACATCAAATGGCATCTTTATTCTACGGTGAATATAACGTATGTTTTGTAATCACTTGTTGCATAGGTAAAAAAATTCGGAATCACGTAAATATTTTATTAGTAGCCTAAATAAAGTATGTAAATCAAGATGAACGGTTCGGATCATCCACATGATCGCTTTTATATGGTTTTCTCATGGTCTTCGTGTGAGAAAGTTTCTCACACGAAAAACTCTATATATCTTAGATCAAGGTGGTAGCCTAAATATAGTATGTAGATCAAGGTGGCATAGTGACAAGTCATTGGGTTTACTCCCCAAGTGGCTTGGGTTCAAAACTCTTGGTGGATATGTTTCATCCCTGAGCTTCGGCTCGCGATTTCCCTTTTTTCGTGGTGGGAAACTCTCAGGACGGGGGCTACGGGACCCATGGGATTAGTCGGGGGTCACACTTGTCCCATTGCGGGCCCCGGATACCTTGACGGATTTCAAATACACACACACACACACAGTGAGTTGATCCCCTAAGAACGGTTCTCACAGATTTCTGTGAGAACTTTCACATGGACCGTCGGATCTGACAGAGATCTGATTTTATTTGGTTTGCTTTATCAGATCCGATGGCCCACGTGAAAGTTCTCACAGAAATCTGTGAGAATAGTTCTTAGGGGATCAGCTCCCATATATATATATATATATATATATATATATATATATATATATATATATATATATATATATATATATATATATATATATAGGGAGCTAATCTCTTAAGAACGATTTTCATATATTTCTATGAGAACTTTTATGTGGGCCATCGATCTGATAGACCAAATCAAATAAAACCAGATCTTTATCAAATTCGATAACCTACATGAAAATTCTCACAGAAATTCATGAGAACCGTTCTTAAGAGATCACCTCACTATATATATATATATATATATATATATATATATATATATATATATATATATATATATATATATATATATATATATATATATAGGAAAAATCTTATGGTGAGAAGCTTTCTCGAAATAAGCTTCTTGACAAAATCATATAGGAGCGATACTGTAGATGGTTCGAACTGTTCATCTTGATCTACATACTCTAATTAGGCTATCAATAAAAAATCTTCTGAGTTTGTTTATACATCAAATGACATCTTTATTCTATGGCGAATATAATATTTGTTTTGTAACCACTTGTTGCATGAGTAAAAAGGTTCGGAATCGCGTGATTTTTTATTAATAGCCTAGATAAAGTATGTAGATCAAGAAGAATGGTTTGGATCATCCACATAATTGCTCATATATAGTTTTCTCACGGTCTTCTTGTGAGAAAGTTTCTCACTTGAAGACTATATATATATATATATATATATATATATATATATATATATATATATATATATATATATATATATATATATATATATATATATATATATATATATATGAATGATAGAGTTATAATATACATAGGTGTAACTAAGTTAAGTTACACACACCTCTTTTAACCACAAAAAATTTGCTTGGTGAGATACAAATAAAAATTAGGGTGAGTGGCTCCCATAAGGTGTTTAAAAAATATTTTTTTTGTGATGGAAAGAGGTGTGTGTAATTTAACTCAGTTACACCCATGTGTATTGTAACTTTATATATATATATATATATATATATATATATATATATATATATATATATATATATATATATATATATATATATATATATGTATGTATGTATGTATGTATATGAGAAAAATGTATATCAGCAGACGGTTGAGAGACTCTCTCAGCCTGCGGTGACGTGGCACAATATTCGCCACACCACTCAGTTGCGGCCCGCTTATTGGAATAAGTTAAATTACTAAATACTCATCGGTAAAAGGTACTTTCCCGTTATTATTTATTATTATTTTTTCCCTTATTTTTTACCGCTCGTTGTCAGATTTAGGTTATTGTTTATTATTATTTTCCCCCTATTCTTTTACCGCTCGTTATCAGATTTAAGTTTTTCTTTTCCCGCCTGCCATAAAGTTTTTTATGAAAATAGCGATTTTCAGATCAGGTTTTTCTCCTTTTTATTTAATATCGACGTCGGAACAGTCCACTTCCTCTGCCAATTCTGGTCGCAGTCGTAAGCGATCTCTATCTCCCGATCTAAATATGGAACATATATCATCTGGTTCAACTTTCTCTCAGAATATTGAAAGTATTGAAGGGTTGACATCTTTGCATGCTGATCAAGAGGTTTTTATTTTGTCAATTTTCCCCCGCAATTTCGTAAATGTAGAAAATTTCTTTATAGCGTATATGAAACTGCGACCTATATTTTGGTTTACAGAACAAAATAATCACTTGTTCTAAAATACTGATTTTTTAGAAAGAATTTCACAGTTTTGTTAAATGCGATCTCAGTCGCACCTTTTAAATTTAATACACTAAAATTTATGAACTGCGACCAGTAAGTTAATACACTAAAGTTTAAGAACTGTACCACCACGGTTGCAGTTTGTATTTAAAATAATCTCCGACTGTAAAAGCATTTTTGTAACTGCGACCTAAGTCGCAGTCCTTGTTTTTATAATTCACGTGTCCATGTCAATTATATCTAGTTTATACACTAAATCTTAAGAATGCGACTTAAGGTCACAGTATATATTAATGAGAGAGTTGAACAGTTATTATTCAGGTTTTTAAAAAAATCTGCTCATACGGAAAACTCCGACTACGATCGCATTCTGTTATTTAGAAGTTATAGATTTCTTTATATCTATGACCTTGGTCGCAGTTTTAGTAATTACAGTTCAGATGTGTGATATTCAATTATTTATTTTTATTTAGTTTGTCAATTTGTGTTGTAGGATCTGAATTCACATGGACAAATGTCTGGAAGCTCAAATATTTTTGTAGGGAAACAGTTTTTCACGGATGAGAAAGCATACAACTTCTACAATTCTTATGTAAGGAACAGAGGTTTTGGCGTGAGAAGAAAAGGAATAGATAAGTCACGGAGGCCTCCTCATGAAGTTATTTGCAGAAAATTTTATTACAACAAGGAGGGTGTGAAGAAGTCGTGTGACAAAAGACAATATGAGCTTACAGTCCACCGTTGAATTGATATTAGAGTAGTGTATCCTGCTGAGATGCATGTTCGTCAACATTTTTTATTTGACAGAAGATCTTGGGTTGTCACCAAGTTTGTTGATTCTCATTCACAAGAATTGTCAAGCTCGGATAAGATACATCACCATTACTCTCACCAGACACATCGATCAAAAATTAGCAGAAGCATTATGAGCAATTTGGTTGATGTAGAAATTCGCCCTTCAAATATTTCCCGTGCTGTCAATGCAATGAGCCACGGAGAAGGTTGTGAAGAAGTAAGCCCGCAATAAGTTATTGATTTTACTCGTCACCGTAGAAATAACATTGGCGATGAGTTTATCGCGATCATCAAATATTTCTAAGAGAAAACTAAGTCCGATCCAGAATTTTTCTTTGCAAGTGAAGTTGATAATGCGGGCACACTTAGAAGCATTTTTTGAGCTGATGGAAGAGTTATTTCCTCGTATTTGAGATTCTGTGATGTGATCGTTTTTGACACAACATACAGGACTAATCACTTGAGCTTTCCATTTGCTCCATTCACTGAAGTAAATCATCATCGGCAGTCAATTTTGTTTGGCTGTGCATTATTTGTGGATGAGCAGAGGGATACATTTGTGTGGCTATTCAATAAATGGCTCAAGTGCATCCATGAAGTTGCACCGAAGTTGATTATTACTGATCAGGATGCCCAGATCGGTGATGTCATCAAAATGATTTCTCTAACTACTCGGCACCGGTATTATTTCTGGCATGTACGAAAACATATTGCCGAGCAACAAATCCCGATGACGAACAAGTATGGGGAATATATGGTCTCTGATTTTCATCATTGGTACACCTCCCGTGGTATAAGCACATGGGAGGAGCGGTGGAGACTGATAAATGAAAAATATAATTTAGAAGAAGAAGAAGACAGTTGGTTGTTGAAGATGCACAGACTGCGTGGACACTGGGTTAATGCATATCTCAAGGATGATTTTCTGCGCTGGAATGACAACCAGTCAGAGGTCTGAGAGTATTAATTCTTTCTTTGATGATTTTGTGAATGCAAACATGAAACTAGTGGAATTTGTACACCTATATGATAAAGTTGTTACTGCCCAACATAGTTCTGAATCTCAACAAGACTTTCGGGGTTTGAATTCTGTGCCCAACTGTACATCGAATTCATATGAGATACAGATTTCGAAGTTATATACCCCGAAGATTTTTCAGTTATTCCAAAAGGAATGGGCAGTTGTAACGACACTCTTTTCAGAAGAGTTGGAACACGATGGACTTGGAGCAAAATATTTGGTTAGTAATTTTTCAGAACCAAAAGACACCTGGGAAAAGGTCAGTTATGAGAAACCTGATGAACTTGATGTGTCTTGTAGTTACTCATTATTCAAAACAAAGGGTATCCTTTATAGACGTATTCTGTGTATTTTATGGCGCAATCACGTTACACATATACCAGAATCATATATACTTCAGAGATGGAGGTTGGATGCTCGTTACAAAAATGTTACAATTGAAAATGGCATTAGGCTTTTTTCCAGTCAAGGCACTCCAAGGACGGCTAGATTGTGGACACTTCGTTCCAAATTTAATGCAATTCTTGAAATGGTCGCCGATTCTGATATCTATCTTTCAAAGTTGGACGCAGTTTTGAAAAGATTTGCTGAAGAAACCAGTAATGAATATAAAGCCAGGTCAGTAAATTATCAATCATCACAGTCTAAAACTAATATTGGTTCCAGCGAATCCGTTGTTGTTCTACGAGATGGTGAAGAATTGACTATACGCGATCCAATTGGTCCTGTACCAATCAAGGGGAGGCCTAGAGTTGCATCTAGGCTTAAGTTTGGTTTTGAAGATTCTCTATCTCAGAAGGAAGTGAAGCATCGAAGATGTGAAAACTGTCAACAGCTGGGCCATTTCAGAATTAGTTGTCCATTATTGGTATTAAATTAAATCTATTTTATAATTCTTTCTAAAGTTTGATGTTTCAAATCTTACTTTTCCTTTTTAATTGTAGAAGAAATAGTTTCATGTTGCGTCTAGGTAGAACGAATAAAGTATTCATTTTCACAGCTTTAGTCATCAACTGCGACCATGGTCGCACAGCGAAGAGAGATTCATGTCATATACTGCGACCTGCGGCGCATTATAAATAGATTTTTATATCCTTTTTCACTCTACTGTACTTTTTGTAAGCAGTTGTACTTTAGAATTTCACTGTTACAATGTTGGCCTATATAATTTACCTTTTAGTTCATTGAACATAGACAACGACTTTGGTCGCAAATATAAGCAGTGTTGGGGATAATTGCGACCGGAGTCGCAGTGTTTCATTGCACGAAAAATTGGTTTGTTGCTTTTCAAGTGTCCCCCGTCTCTTGGTATTATTATAACATTTGAATATAGTTGAAATTTTCCTTTCAAAATTCATTGCGACAATTTTACCATATGTTGTGCTTTAGTCTACTGAACATAAAGTAACACTGCGGCTAGGGTCGCAGTTCATATTTGCCTATTTGAGATCGACTTTCTTGAAGTCTACAGCAGTTTCATAACTGCGACCAGAGTCGCAGTTGGATGATGTTATTTTTTTTGACTGCGACAATAGTCGCAGTGTATCCTATTTTATTTAATTTTAACATCCATTGCGACAATTTTGCAGTATTTGTGCATTAGTCCACTGAATATAAAGAAACACTGCGACCAGGATCCATGTTATTAAATTTTAACATTTTTCTGGCTTAGAAATTGGCACCATAGTTCCATGTTGCGTCTACCACAAGAATAAAATTAGTGAAAAAGGTACACCAGTTAAACCAAGATTAAGTAAAAAAAAATTATAATTCATACAATTAACATTATAAAACAGGCTTATATATTTATAAAAATCAAAATACAAATTTAAAAGTACTAATCTACTCATCCTCGTCATCACCATTATAATCAGATTCGTCATCTATATTATGACTGTGTTCGTCCTCCGTATCGCTTTCCTCCTCTTCCTCCTCTTTACCAACAATCTCCTCTTCGCTTTTTCCTCTTCATAGCAGTATTTCGGTTCATCAATGAACTCTCAGAATGGGTCTCTGTATCAATCTCATCCTCTGACCCGTAGCGAGGGAACGATTCGGAACTATACATCCAATCATCATTAGATGATTGGCTTCTTTCCGGTGAAGATGGTGGAGAAGACATTTTTGAATTTGTTTCCGAATATTGAAAGAGACGAATTTCAGCAAAACCAATTTAGTCTGTTTGTTATCCTCTAATGATGACCCTTTATATATTCTTAATTCAGGAATTCCAAAAGGTTTATGCTCTCAAATGACGTGAACATGTCGCAAATTTATTTTCTGCCTTTTTTCAAAAAGTGTATACTCTCCACGTGACTGTTCAGTTTTCGAAAATAGTTAAAAAGTTAATATATTTTTACATGAAGTTACTTTGTACTTTGAACACGTCAAGATTATTATTATTTTAATTTCTTATGGTAGAAAAAGACAGGGAGGATTATGTGTAGCACCCCGTACCCGGGATACGTACCCAGATACGAGTCCCAAAATTTTTTCAACCATATTGCTCAATTTTCTTTCGGTATGTGTTTTTGAATTGTTATCACTTATATTTTTGAGTATCGGATCTGGATTCTCAGACCGAGAGTAAGCCCTGACCCGGACCGGGAACCCGATACCAGCCAGTAGCCCGATTTGACTTTTTATTAGTCGAATTTGATCAATTTCAGTTTTAAAGATTGTTTTCTAATATTTTAAATTTTTCATGATTTTCTGAAACTTTCTTAAATTTTTCTGCAAAATCTCCAAAACCGGTGTCGGCCGGCATCGCTGACTGATTCCCGGATTTTTAGTTTTCAAATGAGCTTGAATTTTCAGAAATGGCTTTCACAGTATTTCTTAGAATTTTATTTTCTATCTAAAAATATTTTTTGAGATTTTTCTAAATTTATCAAAATTTGACCGATTCTGGTGTCGGCCGGTATTGCCGGAAGATTCTAGGGTTTTTAATTTGAAAACTACATTGAATTTCTCAAATCTGATTTAACCATGTATCTTAGAATAATATTTTCTATTTTTGAGAATTTTTCGGTACGTTTCTGAAACAGTCAAATTTTCGCCTTATTTAAATAATAATATTTTTACCGGCGATTTCTTTTCTGGCTTTTCCCTCCTCTACTCTCCTACTTTATGCTACCAAAAATTATAACAAATAAAATAGGTAATAATAAAAATTTTAAAAATATTTTATTTCATTTTTCCTTAATTTTTTCAATTTTCTTTCTTTTCTTTCTTTTTCTTTTCTTTCACCTTGATATTTCCCCCCTTAATCAACGGCTTAATCCTCGCTTGCCGCCACTGCCGCCCGACAGCCATGGGCTGCGCAGCCCTATCACCTTCCCCTAAGCCATCAAATCTTCCTCCCTCATCACCCTATTAAACCACCAACATCACCATTCATTTCCAAAGAATCAAAAATCCAAAAAGAAATAACTTCATCTTCATCTTCTTCACAACTCCAACTCACGCACCCACTCACGCACCGCTGCCTCCACCATCAGCAACGCCACCTCCGGCGCCGCCCAAGCCGCCGCCGCACCCCCACATCACCCTCCACCCTTCCACACCTCCATCAACCCCAAAAACTCCACCACCACCTCCAATTTCACCAAAACCCGCTTCCATTACCACCACTTCATCTCCAAAATTCACCATCACCACCACCAAATTCTCCACTCCAACCAACCCAACTTCACCTCCTCCTCCTCCTCTAACCCCCCAACATCACCAATCATCACCACAACCACCACCACCACCATCACCACCTCCACCATCAACAACAACCACTACCAAACAACTCACCTCCTTCTCCCCCCAAGTCCCACGCGCGAGCCCTGCTTCCCGGCGCCGCCGCCGCCGCCAGGCCGGCCGGCCACCGCCGGCGGCCGACCACCCCTCTCTCCTTCTTCTCTTTTCTTTTCTTTCTTTCTTTCTTCTTTTCTTTCCTTCTTTTTTTCATTTCTGTAACCCCCTGCTCCCTGATGTACGTATCACAGTATCAGTACGCGATACGACGTACAAAATTGATTTGATCTCTGTGGTACTCCAATTGAGCTGCTTTAAATTTCAAAAATTATTTTCTAATATTTTAGATTTTTCAGGATTTTCTGGAATTTTTCTGGATTATTTTGGAAAATCTCCGTAGTCGGTGTCGACCGATATCGCTAATAGGCTTTACGATTTTTAATTTAAAAACGGAGTTGAATTTTGAGAATCCGCTTTCACCCTGTGTCTTAGAATTACATTATCTACCTTAGAGTATTTTTGAAAATTTTTCTGAATTTATCGAAAATCCGGCCAAACCGGTGTCGCCCGGTATCAGCGAGACACTCCGGGATTTTTAATTTGCAAACTGGATTGAATTTTGACAAACCGTTTTCATATTACGTCTTAGAATAATATTCTCTATTTTTTGAAATTTTTGGGCACTGTTCGGAGCTAGTCAAATATTGGGCCAATATTATAATAATAAAATATTATTTTTTAAAAATCTTTCTTTTTCTTTTCTTTCTTCTCCATCTTCTTCCACACACTTCTCCACCGCCTAAACCCAACCGCCTCATCTCTCTCTCCTCTTCAAATCTCTCTCCCTCTCTCTTAATTTCAAACAATTCCTCTCTCTCTCTCTCTCCCATTTCTCTCTCTCTCTCTCTTCTCTCTCTCTCCCCCAACACCTTCTCCCTCTCTCTATACAGACCCGAAGGGGCAGCCAACCCGTCGCCAGCGGCCGCCGCCGTCGGCCGCGACCCTCAGGCCGCGCCCCAGTCCGGCCGGCGCCGCCGCGCCACGGCGGGGGTGGCCGGCCGCCACCGCGCCACCGCCTCCCTCTCTTCTTCTTCTTCTTCTTCTTCCCCTTCTTTCCTTTTCTTTTTCTTTTCCTGTTAACCCCCCTCTCTCTCTCTCTTACTCACCATCTCTCACTTACTCACTTGCTCGGCCAGAGCCGAACCGCCGCCGGAAGGCCGGCCGGCCGGCCGCGCAGGAGCCAGCAACAGCAAGCTGCTGCTCCTTCTCTTTTCCTTTGTGGATTTGGGTTAGAACCCAAACCCATTAACCCCTATTGGGTTCAATTGAAACCCAATAACCCGTTAACCCTTTACCTATTAATTTAAGTTAAACGGGTTTGGGTATTGGATCCAAACCCGACCCGTTATCTCACAAAACCCGCATCCGAAACCCAATAAAGGTAAACTTGCAGAAAACCCCCTGCTTCTATTTATTATTGCATTTAAATATTATTATTACATATTTAACCCCATTTTATGATTTTTAGCGTTCGGGCGATATCGGGAGCATCCGGACTCCGATTTGGACGATTCTGGATCCGTTGCGATCAGGGAAAAGAGAGCTACCTTCCCGTAGCTAGTTTGTGAGTGCTTTTCTTTTCTAAATTATATTTTTATCATATTTAGTGAAAATGCTTGATTGCTTCCTTAATAAAACGTGATTAATGGAAATCCTTGTAACTAAAACGTAATAAAACCTGATACGGGATGATTGGTTAGTTAACGAGATTTCTGAAGTTAATCATGTTCCTGAGTAAAATGTACCACGAGACACTGTTCCCCCATGGATCACTATTATGGTTCCACAATACAGCTACATGTCCACTGATACACGTTTGGTTATACCACACGGCTACATGTACACCAAGACACGCGTACTTCATTATACGAGATCCCGTCACTGTTCCACTGTCACCCTTACCGACCCACTGGTACACTAAGCACCGTAGTGCATGTATATACTGGTTACCCTAGACATCGGTCTTTCATGTAGCTTTCATGTAGTTTCATGTACACGTCTCACCATTACGTAGATACTGAGATTCACGACACTAGTACTGCATGTTTGTGACCTACTAATATACGGATACTCTAGTACACTGGATACCGTCAGTTTATAGTGATATCCTCGTTACATGGATGCACTGATCACCGTTATGACAGGCACTAGCACAGAGGTATTACACGGATTATTACTACACATAGATGTTTCACTGGTACACGGATAGACCAATGCACGGACTACCGCATTTCATGTTTACATATCACTGTTACACATGCATGTCATGTTTCTATATTCCTGTTACACGCATATATGGTTTCTCTATTCTTGTCATATAATTCTCCGTTCATATTACATGTATTATTGTTCCATGTTACCGTCTTCATGTTATATGATTGTTTCCTGTTATTGATATGGACATTCCCGTTACTGGACATGAGCGCGGTTGATATGCAATATGTGGAATCCCACATCTATTGTTCACGTTTCCCGTTATATTGTTCCCGTTTCCCGTTATATTGTTCTATGCTATCAACAGAGCTCAGGTCCGGTTATCATGTTACCCGTATCATGTACTGTATTTGTTCTTGTTACATTGTATACTTGACATATCAGATCATAAAGCTAACTGGGGTATGAGGGAGACTTGACGGTTGATTAGATCTTATCGGGTGATGTACTGGATCCATATTGTTCTCCCACTGCAGGGGACGGTAGTGCTACCTACCAATTGCTCCATGAGCTCTCGTTACTTGTTTCATGCTCCCCTCTTAGCGGAGGGCCCTGGTCTCAGCAGCCAGGGGTTTGCTTAAGGCCGTGATCACCGGGTATGCACGAGATACATCTACCCGATAAGAGCTCCTCGACCATGGGTTTTCAAGTAACATAATAAAACAGTATACACAATAGTGACGTCAGGAATATTTGTTATTTGATCACTCTCTCGTTTGGATAATGGTACCCGTAGGCCATGTCTGGATGGGTTCGACTGGAGTGCGGGATCCAGTATGAACTGCCAGTGGTATGGGACACTGGAAGAGATTGATTAAAATACCAGGTGGTACTGATTGCTACTATTGTATAAATTACATGACTTTGACATGATTTGCCTGATCCATGTTTAGTTGTACTTGTTATTGTTCCTGATCATTTATCCGATATTATGTTACATGTATACTTGTTACTTTGCCTGGTACATGTTACTCTTTCTGTGGTGGCATACGACGCATGTTCTGCATTGCATCTATTCTGTTTTCTGTATACCTTGCAGACATCATTCCTGTATATGCACAACACAGTATTGTGATAATATTGTATATGCCCACCTGCATGTTCATATTGCATATGCCCACCTGCCTGTTCACTTCTATCACGTCATCACTAGACAACAGTATTGAGTATATAAACTGGCTATGACTAGACGACTATAGACATGACCCGAAGATGACTGGTAGTGATGGTATTAAAAAATGACATGTTTATATATTTCTACTGCTTAGTATAGGATTATTCTATGGTATTACTGTACAACATCATGTATTCTATATTATTATCGTGCTTGTATTACTATTATATCTATTACTGTCTCCTTCATTTTATCACTCACTAGGTCGCTGTAACCCCCTGATCCCCGGTATACGTATCACCGTATCAGTACGCGATACGGCGTATAAATTGATTTGACCTCCATGGTAGTCTGATCGAGCTGATTTTAGTTTCAAAAATTATTTTCTAATATTATAAATTTTTCAGGATTTTCTGAAAATTTTCTGGATTTTTTTTGAAAATCTCCGTAGTCGGTGTCGACTGATACTGATAATATGCTTTATGATTTTTATCTCACAAACGGAGTAGAATTTTTAGAATCCTCTTTCACCGTGTGCCTTAGAATCGTATTCTCTACGTTAGGGTATTTTTGGAGATTTTTCTAAATTTATTGAAAATCCGGCAAAACCGGTGTCGCCCGGTATCAGGACAGCTTCCGGGATTTTTAATTTGCAAACCGTCTTGAATTTCTAGAAATCGTCTTCATCTTATATCTCAGGATAATATTCCCTATTTTTTATAATTTTTGAGCACCGTTCAGAGCTAGTCAAATTTTGGGCCAATATTATAATATTTAAATATTAAATTTTTTTATTTTTTTTCCTTTTCTTTTCTCCTTCCTTCTCCCCCAAGCCAAGCCACCGCCTTTGACCATCTCCACCGCCCTACTGTAGCTCCCCCTTTAAAAAATCTCCCTCTCTCTCTAATTCAAAAATCTCTCTCTCTCTACAAAACACTCTCTCTCTAATCTCTCTCTCTGTGTATGTGCAAGGGGCGGCCCCTGTAGCCGGCGGCCAGGCTAGGCCGCCGGCACCGCCGGCACCGCCCCCATGGCCGCGCAGCCGCGCGGCCATGACCAGGTATTCCTCTTCCCATCTCTTTTTCTCTCTCCCCTTTTCCTCTCTCTCTCCCCCCTCTCTGGATGATCAGCCGCCGGCGGGCTGTCGTGGACCGCCGGCGGGCGGTCGCTGGCCGCCGCCGGCTGGCTGCCGTGGACCGCCGGCCAGCAGTGCTGGCCGGCCACAGCACCCCAGCAGCAGCAGCAAATGCTGCCGCTGCTGCTGCTTTTGGATTTGGGAGAAGTGGGTTCGGGTTACACCCGAACCCACTAACCCCTAATGGGTTTAGATTAAAACCCGTTACCCAATAAACCCTACCCGTTAACCCATTAACCCATTTCATTAAGTTATGGGTTTGGTTTGGATCTGAACCCGACCCGTTTAAACCCTAACCCGACCCGTTAAAGGTATAATTCCAATTTAACCCCTGTAAAATTTGTAATTACTTTTAGGCCCCTGTAAAATTACAAATAGCCCCCTGGATATTTTCAGTATTTACATATTTAACCCATTTCATTTATTTTAGTGTTCGGGCGATATCTGGGGCATCCGGACTCCGATTCGGGCGATTCTGGATCCGTTGCGATCGTGGGAACGAGAGCTATAGTCCTGTAGCCAGTTTGTGAGTGTTTTATTTTATAAATTATCTTTTTAGTCTATTAATTGTACTTGATTGCTTTATTAATTACCGGTAAATCCTAATTGGTATACCATATTAAAACATTGTAATAAACACTGTACTTAAATATGTCGGATACGTAATAGACGTAGAGTGTAACACTGGATACCTATTAGGTCATGTTCATGGACCACTGACATCCGGCACACTATGTCACCATATGTTTGGACACTATCATGTCATGTATCGTATCACAGTAACGTTACCTGCATACGGTTCCACAGATACGCTATGACACAACACTGTCACTAGACATGCATGCTGGATACTGTTACTATAATTCACAGGACATGATATTATATGATACACGGACTACCGTTATTACATGTACTGTTACATGGATTATGGCCACACATTTATGTTCCATTAGTACAAGGATAAGTACCGCATGTCATATTATTGTTATCATCCTTACACTGATACGATAGTTCACTGTACATGATATTAGACACTGCCCATAGGTATTACTTATACATGTTGCACCGATACTATGACACGTCACATCAGTCACTCATATGCATTACTTCACAGACTACCGTCATCACATATATTGTGATCATCATTATATAGAATCTCTGCATATCACTGTTGCACGTGCATGTATGCTTTCTCTATGGATCCCTGTTCATAGTACATGTACTATTGTTCCATGTTACCGTATTCATGTTATGTGATTGTTTCCTGTTATTGATATGGATATTCCCGATACTGGACTTGAGAGCTGTTGATATGCTATATGTGGACTTCCACATCTATTGATCCCGTTTCCCGTTATATTGTTCCCGTTATATTGATCCCGTTATATTGTTCCTGATTCCTGTTATATTGTTCTATGCTATCAACAGAGCTCTGGTCCAGTTATCATGTTACCTGTATCACATATTGTAATGGTACTTGTTACATTGTATATTTGACATATCAGATCATAAAGTTAACTCGGGTATGGGGGAGATTTGACGGTTGATTAGATCTTATCGGGTGATGTACTGGATCCATATTGTTAGTCCCACTGCAGGGGACGGTAGTGCTGCCTACCAATAGCTCCATGAGCTCCCGTTACTTGATTCGTGCTCCCCTCTTAGCGGAGGGCCCTGGTCTCAGCAGCCAGGGGTCCGTTTAAGGCCGTGATCCCGGGTATGCACGGGATGCACCTACCCAATAAGAACTCCTCGACCATGGGTTTCCAATTAACATAATAAAACAGTATACACAATAGTGATGTCGGGAACACTTGTTATTTGGTTACTCTCTCGTTTGGATAATGGTACCCGTAGGCCATGTCCGGATGGGTTCGACTGGAGTGCGGGCTCCAGTATGAACTGCCAGTGGTATGGGACACTGGAAGGGAGTGATTGTAATATCAAGTGGTACTGATTTTTACTATTGTATAAATCACATGACATGCCTGGTATATGTATGCTATCTTGTTATTGTTCATGCTACTGTATCCGATATTATGTTACCTGTATACTTATTACTTTACCTGGCATATGTTATACTGTCTGTGATGGCATATGACGCATGCTCTGCATTGTACGGCATACGACGCATGTTCTGCATTGCATCTATGATGCTTTCTGTAGAGCAGACATCACTACTGTATATACACTACACCTTATAGTGATTACACTGCATAGGCCCATCTGCCTGTACACGTCCATCACGTCGCCACTAGCATGTTCACTTCTATAACGTCACCACTAGATAACATTTTATATTATATAAACTGGATACGATTAGAGACATGACCTGATGATAACTGGTTAGGTAGTGATGGTATTAAAAGATGACCTGTTTATAGATTTCTACTGCTTACATGGTTATATACTCTGCTGCTTATATATACTTATGAAATGATATCACTACTGTATTATATATGTATCATGCTTGTATTATTATTGTATCTATTACTGCCTCTTTCATTTTACCACTCACTAGGTCGCTTTCTGACGACCCTGGGTTTGCATGCCCAGATTTGGAGATTCGAGGTTCCGTAGTATCGGAGAATGCCTTGGAGTGGCCTAGGAGATTCCTCATCGAGATCATTCATAGGTATCTTGTTGATTTATTTCTGTTATCTTATTTGTCCCTATTATTCATATCTGTTATGATCGCTGACCTCTTTCTGCAGGTATTCTTGTACTTCTTTCATGCTGGAACTCATGTCTATATGGAGGTTATTTACTGTACTAAGGCTTAGCGTACGTACGTGAGGGTTTTCCGCCCTGTGTATGTACGTCGCCATAACGTCCCCGTATCCTTGGGATAGGGGCGTTACATAGTGGTATCAGAGCCAGGTTTACACCTGGTGTGGGTAACCACCTGGGTCACTCCTCGAGCTCTTACCAACAGTACAATCAGGTTCAGATTAGCTAACCTAGATCTGAAATTGGGGGTTCCAGCAACGAGTACAAGAATACCATGACCTTGACAATTCATTTTTTGACTCGTTTGTATTCTGTACTGACAGTTGTCCACCAGAATATCCGATTTCCTTCTTGCTTTCGTTTCATCTTCTTGTTTCCAATCCGTTAGTTATGCGTTTACTATCATACTTCTCCATCCCGCGTTCCTTAGAGATAGCAGAGTGCGCAGCGGAAGTGTCGTGGACCCGTACCCTTTAGGCTTTGGGGTTGGAGATATTGTTTTCACACCTGAATGGAAATTGCGAGGACGTAATTTTTATAAGGTGGGGAGAAATGTAACCCCCTGATCCCCGGTATACGTATCACCGTATCAGTACGCGATACGGCGTATAAATTGATTTGACCTCCATGGTAGTCCGATCGAGCTGATTTCAGTTTCAAAAATTATTTTCTAATATTGTAGATTTTTAAGGATTTTCTGGAAATTTTCTGGATTTTTTTGGAAAATCTCGTAGTCGGTGTCGACCGATACTGATAATCTGCTTTATGATTTTTATCTCACAAACGGAGTAGAATTTTGAGAATCCGCTTTCACCGTGTGCCTTAGAATTGTATTCTCTACGTTAGGGTATTTTTGGGAATTTTTCTAAATTTATCGAAAATCCGGCCAAACCGGTGTCGCCCGGTATCAGGACAGCTTCCGGAATTTTTAATTTGCAAACCATCTTGAATTTCTGGAAACCGTCTTCATTTTCGTCTCAGGATAATATTCTCTATTTTCTATAATTTTTGGGCATCGTTCAGAGCTAGTCAAATTTTGGGTCAATATTATAATATTTAAATATTAATTTTTTATTTTTATTTTCCTTTTCTTTTCTCCTTCCTTCTCCCCCAAGCCAAGCCACCGCCTTTGACCATCTCCACTGCCCTACTATAGCTCCCCCTTTAAAAAATCTCCCTCTCTCTCTAATTCAAAAATCTCTTTCTCTCTCTACAAAACACTCTCTCTAATCTCTCTCTCTGTGTGTGTATGTGCAAGGGGCGGCCCCTGTAGCCGGTGGCCAGGCTAGGCCGTCGGGCACCGCCGCCACGGCCCCCATGGCCGCGCAGCCGCGCGGCCATGACCAGGTATTCCTCTTCCCCTCTCTTTTTCTCTCTCCCCTTTTCCCTCTCTCTCTCCCCCCTCTCTGGATGATCAGCCGCCGGCGGCCAAACCGCCGCCGGCGGGCTGTCGTGGACCGCCGCCGGCTGGCTACCGTGGACCGCCGGCCAGCAGTGTTGGCCGGCCACAGCACCCCAGCATTTGCTGCCGCTGCTGCTGCTTTTGGATTTGGGAGAAGTGGGTTCGGGTTACACCCGAACCCACTAACCCCTAATGGATTTGGATTAAAACCCGTTACCCAATAAACCCTACCCGTTAACCCATTAATCCATTTCATTAAGTTATGGGTTTGGGTTTGGATCTGAACCCGACCCGTTTACACCCTAACCCAACCCGTTAAAGGTATAATTCCAATTCAACCCCTGTAAAATTTGTAATTACTTTTAGGCCCCTATAAAATTACAAATAGCCCCCTGGATATTTTCAGTATTTACATATTTAACCCATTTTCATTTATTTTAGTGTTCGGGCGATATCTGGAGCATCCGGACTCCGATTCGGGCGATTCTGGATCCGTTGCGATCGTGGGAACGAGAGCTATAGTCCTGTAGCCAGTTTATGAGTGTTTTTATTTTATAAATTATCTTTTTAGTCTATTAATTGAACTTGATTGCTTTATTAATTACCGGTAAATCCTAATTGGTACACCATATTAAAACATTGTAATAAACACTGTACTTAAATATGTCGGATATGTAATAGACGTAGAGTGTAACACTGGATACCTATTAGGTCATGTTCATGGACCACTGACATCCGGCACACTTTGTCACCATATGTTTGGACACTATCATGTCATGTATCGTATCACAGTAACATTACCTGCATACGGTTCCACAGATACGCTATGACACATCACTGTCACTAGACATGCATGCTAGATACTGTTACTATAATTCACAGGACATGATATTATATGATACACGGACTACCGTTATTACATGTACTGTTACATGGATTATGGCCACACATTTATGTTCCACTAGTATAAGGATAAGTACCGCATGTCATATTATTGTTATCATCCTTACACTGATACGATAGTTCACTGTACATGATATTAGACACTGCCCATAGGTATTACTTATACATGTTGCACCGATACTATGACACGTCACATCAGTTACTCATATGCACTACTTCACAGACTACCGTCATCACATATATTGTGATCATCATTATATAGAATCTCTGCATATCACTGTTGCACGTGCATGTATGCTTTCTCTATGGATCCCTGTTCATAGTACATGTACTATTGTTCCATGTTACCGTATTCATGTTATGTGATTGTTTCCTGTTATTGATATGGATATTCCCGATACTGGACTTGAGAGCTGTTGATATGCTATATGTGGACTTCCACATCTATTGATCCCGTTTCCCGTTATATTGTTCCCGTTATATTGATCCCGTTATATTGTTCCTGATTCCTGTTATATTGTTCTATGCTATCAACAGAGCTCTGGTCCAGTTATCATGTTACCTGTATCACATATTGTAATGGTACTTGTTACATTGTATATTTGACATATCAGATCATAAAGTTAACTCGGGTATGGGGGAGACTTGACGGTTGATTAGATCTTATCGGGTGATGTACTGGATCCATATTGTTAGTCCCACTGCAGGGGACGGTAGTGCTGCCTACCAATAGCTCCATGAGCTCCCGTTACTTGATTCGTGCTCCCCTCTTAGCGGAGGGCCCTGGTCTCAGCAGCCAGGGGTCCGTTTAAGGCCGTGATCCCGGGTATGCACGGGATACACCTACCCGATAAGAACTCCTCGATCATGGGTTTCCAATTAACATAATAAAACAGTATATACAATAGTGACGTCGGGAACACTTGTTATTTGGTTACTCTCTCGTTTGGATAATGGTACCCGTAGGCCATGTCCGGATGGGTTCGACTGGAGTGAGGGCTCCAGTATGAACTGCCAGTGGTATGGGACACTGGAAGAGAGTGATTGTAATATCAGGTGGTACTGATTTCTACTATTGTATAAATCACATGACATGCCTGGAATATGTATGCTATCTTGTTATTGTTCATACTACTGTATCCGATATTATGTTACCTGTATACTTATTACTTTACCTGGCATATGTTATACTGTCTGTGATGGCATATGACGCATGCTCTGCATTGTACGGCATACGACGCATGTTCTGCATTGCATCTATGATGTTTCTGTAGAGCAGACATCACTACTGTATATACACTACACCTTATAGTGATTACACTGCATAGGCCCATCTGCCTGTACACGTCCATCACGTCGCCACTAGCATGTTCACTTCTATCACGTCACCACTAGATAACATTTTATATTATATAAACTGGATACGATTGAGACATGACCTGATGATAACCGGTTAGGTAGTGATGGTATTAAAAGATGACCTGTTTATAGATTTCTACTGCTTACATGGTTATATACTCTGCTGCTTATATATACTTATGAAATGATATCACTACTGTATTATATATGTATCGTGCTTGTTTTATTATTGTATCTATTACTGTCTCCTTCATTTTACCACTCACTAGGTCGCTTTCTGACGACCCTGGGTTTGCATGCCCAGATTTGAAGATTCGAGGTACCGTAGTATCAGAGAATGCCTTGGAGTGGCCTAGGAGATTCCTCATCGAGATCATTCATAGGTATCTTGTTGATTTATTTCTGTTATCTTATTTGTCCCTATTATTCATATCTGTTATGATCGCTGACCTCTTTCTGCAGGTATTCTTGTACTTCTTTCATGCTGGAACTCATGTCTATATGGAGGTTATTTACTGTACTGAGGCTTAGCGTACGTACGTGAGGGTTTTCCGCCCTGTGTATGTACATCGCCATAACGTCCCCGTATCCTTGGGATAGGGGCGTTACAGTCGCTTTCTGACGACCCTGGGTTTGCATGTCCAGGTTGGAGATCTGAGTTACCATATCATCAGATAGTGCCTTGGATCACATAGGAGACTCTTCATCGAGATCATTCATAGGTATTGTTGTGTTTTATTTCTGTTATCATATTCCTCCCAGTTTTCCTATCTGTTATGATCACTCACCTCTTTCTGCAGGTATTCTTGTACTTATTTCATGCTGGAACTCATGTATATATATGACGGTTATTTATTGTACTGAGGCTTAGCGTACGTACGTGAGGGTTTTCCGCTCTGCGTATGTACGTCGCCATAACGTCCCCGTACCTGCGGGATCGAGGCGTTACATAGTGGCATCAGAGCCTAGATTCACACCTGGTGTGGGTAACCACCTAGGGCAATACTCGGGCTCTTACCAGCAGTACAAGCAGATTCAGATTCAAACTTGTCTGTATCTGAATTTGAGAATTCCAGCAACGAGTACAAGAATACCATGTCATTGACACTTCATTCCTTGACTCTTTTGGATTCCTTACTTACAGTTGTCAACCAGAATATCCAATTTCCTTCTCGTTTTCTTTGCATCTCATTGCTTCCAATCCGTTAGTGTTAGTTCACTACACTACTTCTCCATCCCGAGTTCCTTCTAGATATCAGAGTGCGCAGGGGAAGTGTCGTGGACCCGTACAATTCAGCTTTGGGGTTGGAAATATTGTTCTCACACCTGATGTGAAATTTCGAGGACGAAATTTTTTTTAAGGTGGGGAGAAATGTAACCCCCTGCTCCTTGATGTACGTATCACAGTATCAGTACGCGATACGACGTACAAAATAGATTTGACCTCTGTGGTAGTCCGATGAGCTGCTTTAAATTTCAAAAATTATTTTTAATATTTTAGATTTTTCAGAATTTTTTGAAATTTTTCTGGATTATTTTGAAAATCTCCGTAGTCGGTGTCGACCAATACCGCTAATAGGCTTTACGATTTTTAATTCACAAAGGGAGTTGAATTTTGAGAATCTGCTTTCACCTTGTGTCTTAGAATTATATTATCTATCTTAGAGTATTTTTGGGGAATTTTCTGAATTTATTGAAAATCCGGCCAAACCGGTGTCGCCCAGTATCGGTGAGACACTCTGAGATTTTTAATTTGCAAATTGGATTGAATTTTGGCAAACCGTTTTCATATTACGTCTCAGGATAATATTCTCTATTTTTTGTAATTTTTGGGCACTGTTCGGAGCTGGTCAAATATTGGGCCAATATTATAATAATAAAATATTATTTTTTTTAAAAATCTTTCTTTTTCTTTTCTTTCTTCTTCCATCTTCTTCCACACACTTCTCCTCCACCGCCTAAACCCAACCGCCTCATCTCTCTCTCCTCTTCAAATCTCTCTCCCTCTCTCTTAATTTCAAACAATTCCTCTCTCTCCCATTTCTCTCTCTCTCTCTCTCTCTCTCTCTCTCTCTCTCTCCCCAACACCTTCTCCCTCTCTATATACAGACCCGAAGGGGCAGCCAACCCGTCGCCAGCGGCCGCCGCCGCCGGCCGCGACCCTCAAGCCGCGCCCCAGTCCGGCCGGCGCCGCCGCGCCACGGCGGGTGGCCGGCCGCCACCGCGCCACCGCGTCCCTCTCTTCTTCTTCTTCTTCCCTTCTTTCCTTTTCTTTTCTTTTTCTTTTCCTGTTAACCCCTACCGGCCAGCTGGGCTGGCCGGCCGGCCGCGCAGGAGCCAGCAGCAGGAAGCTGCTCCTCCTCCTCTTTTCCTTTGTGGGTTTAGGTTAGAACCCAAACCCATTAACCCCTATTGGGTTCAATTGAAACCCAATAACCCGTTAACCCTTTACCCATTAATTTAAGTTAAACGGGTTTGGGTATTGGATCCAAACCTGACCTGTTATCTCACCAAACCCGCATCCGAAACCCAATAAAGGTAAACTTGCAGAAAACCCCCTGCTTCTATTTATTAATTACATTTAAATATTATTATTACATATTTAACCCTATTTTATGATTTTTAGCGTTCGGGCGATATCGGGAGCATCCGGATTCCGATTTGGACGATTCTGGATCCGTTGCGATCGGGAGAAAGAGAGCTACCTTCCCGTTGCTAGTTTGTGAGTGCTTTTCTTTCTAAATTATATTTTTATCATATTTAGTGAAAATTCTTGATTGCTTCCTTAATAAAACGTGATTAATGGAAATCCTTGTAATTAAAACATAATAAAACCTGATACGGGATGATTGGTTAGTTAACGAGATTTCTGAAGTTAATCATGTTCCTGAGTAAAACGTACCACGAGACACTGTTCCCTTATGGATCACTATTATGGTTCCACAATACAGTTACATGTCTACTGATACACGTTTGGTTATACCACACGGCTACATGTACACCAAGACACGCGTACTTCATTATACGGGATCCTGTCACTGTTCCACTGACACCCTTACCGACCCACTGGTACAATAAGCACCGTAGTGCATGTATATACCGGTTACCCTGGACATCGGTCTTTCATGTAGCTTTCATGTAGTTTCATGTACACGTCTCACCATTACGTAGATACTGAGATTCACGACACTAGTACTGCATGTTTGTGACCTACTGATGTACGGATACTCTAGTACACTGGATACCGTCAGTTTATAGTGATATCCTCGTTACATGGATGCACTGATCACCGTTATGACAGGCACTAGCACAGAGGTATTACACGGATTATTACTACACATAGATGTTTCATTGGTACACGGATATACCAATGCACGGACTACTGCATTTCATGTTTACATATCACTGTTACACATGCATGTCATGTTTCTATATCCCTGTTACACATGCATATATGGTTTCTCCATTCTTGTCATATGATTCTCCGTTCATATTACATATATTATTGTTCCATGTTACCGTCTTCATGTTATATGATTGTTTTCTGTTATTGACATGGACATTCCCGTTACTGGACATGAGCGCGGTTGATATGCAATATGTGGAATCCCACATCTATTGTTCCCGTTTACCGTTATATTGTTCCCGTTTCCCGTTATATTGTTCTATGCTATCAACAGAGCTCAGGTCCGATTATCATGTTACCCGTATCATGTACTGTATTTGTTCTTGTTACATTGTATACTTGACATATCAGATCATAAAGCTAACTGGGGTATGGGGGAGACTTGACGGTTGATTAGATCTTATCGGGTGATGTACTGGATCCATATTGTTCTCCCACTGCAGGGGACGGTAGTGCTACCTACCAATTGCTCCATGAGCTCTCGTTACTTGTTTCATGCTCTCCTTTTAGCGGAGGGCCCTGGTCTTAGCAGCAGGGGTTTGTTTAAGGCCGTGATCCCGGGTATGCACGGGATATATCTACCCGATAAGAGCTCCTCGACCATGGGTTTCTAAGTAACATAATAAAACAGTATACACAATAGTGACGTCGGGAACATTTGTTATTTGATCACTCTCTCGTTTGGATAATGGTACCCGTAGGCCATGTCCGGATGGGTTTGACTGGAGTGCGGGCTCCAGTATGAACTGCCAGTGGTATGGGACACTGGAAGAGATTGATTAAAATACCAGGTGCTACTGATTGCTACTATTGTATAAATTACATGACTTAGACATGATTTGCCTTATCCACGTTTAGTTGTACTTGTTATTGTTCCTGATCATTTATCCGATATTATGTTACATGTATACTTGTTACTTTACCTGGTACATGTTACTCTTTCTGTGGTGGCATACGACACATGTTCTACATTGCACCTATTTTGTTTTCTGTATACCTTGCAGACATCATTCCTGTATATGCACAACACCGTATTGTGATTATATTGCATATGCCCACCTGCATGTTCATATTGCATATGCCCACCTGCCTGTTCACTTCTATCACGTCATCACTAGACAACAGTATTGAGTATATAAACTGGTTACGACTAGACGACTATAGACATGACCCGAAGATGACTGGTAGCGATGGTATTAAAAGATGACATGTTTATATATTTCTACTGCTTAGTATAGGATTATTCTATGGTATTACTGTACAAAATCATGTATTCTATATTATTATCGTGCTTGTATTACTATTATATCTATTACTGTCTCCTTCATTTTACCACTCACTAGGTCGCTTTCTGACGACCCTGGGTTTGCATGTCCAGGTTGGAGATCTGAGTTACCATATCATCAGATAGTGCCTTGGATCACATAGGAGACTCTTCATCGAGATCATTCATAGGTATTGTTGTGTTTTATTTCTGTTATCATATTCCTCCCAGTTTTTCTATCTGTTATGATCACTCACCTCTTTCTGCAGGTATTCTTGTACTTATTTCGGTTATTTATTGTACTGAGGCTTAGCGTACGTACGTGAGGGTTTTTCGCTCTGCGTATGTACGTCGCCATAACGTCTCCGTACCTGCGGGATCGGGGCGTTACAATTTCATTCTCTTTCTTCCCTAATAAAACATACTTTTCTCTCCTTTCCAAAAATATCCCTCCCTTCATTCCATTATTTACTCCCCTATATTTACAACTCTACCCCCTTTTCATTTCTATTTCTAATTTCCTTTTAAAAACACTATATTTTCTCTCTTTTCTCTCTCTTCTTCTTCCTACAACTTTCTCTCTCCTCTCCCTTTCCCTCTCAAATATTTATATAAATATTTTAAATTATATATTTTAAAATACAATTACGGGCTAGCGGATTCCTTGTGCGGATCGCCGATTTCCTGGACTTTTAACCGGTATTTTGCCCCGGTTTCAGGCGAGTGCTTATCACTAATTTAAAAATAATTACCATTGTATTTATAACATAATATTGACATGTGGATACTTTAATATGCCTAACACTTGATATTATAATTTTTAGTACATAATTGCCATGCTATATTTAATTCCGATAATTGCCATGTTATATTTAATTCCGATAATTGCTATGCTATATTTAATTCCGGTAATTGTCATATTTGATTCTGATGGTTGTCATGCTATATTTGACACCAGTATTTGTTATGCTATATTTGACACCGGTATTTACCATGCTATATTTGACACCGATGTTTGCCATGCTACACTTGACCCGTGACGTCTGACACCGACACTTGGCATGTTACACTGATATGTTATTCACGACTCTGGCACTTGGTATTTATACCGGCACTCGATATATGGACCCGGTACTCGAGAGATGACGTACTTGACACCTGCACCTGACACACGGTATATGATATGCTTTCATGTGGTACAAATACCTGGACTTGACATCATGACCCTTGACCGGACATTACTACCCCTGATACCTGTATTATATGACATATTCATGACTATTACTTTTACGGGGACTTGGCATGACTATTATACTATTACCAGATATTTGGTACTCCTGAACTCCTGTACTCCTGTATACTTGAATCCCTGAAATAGGTGGCTCCTGACATTACTCCTGATATTATACTCCTGTTGACCCCCGTAATAGGATAACCATGGATATTGTACATTTGTGAATACCCCCGCGAACATTATTATTTGAGACTCTGTTATATTTAAACAATTTACACCGGGATGGGGAAATTGATGGGTATCGATATAGCTTCTGTGTTTATGGTGGCCATAAATATGTTGTACAACTTCCTGTAGGATTCGACCTGGAGGCCACCAGGCGTTTTCGAGGGATGTACTGGCACCCCTACCCCCTTGCCTGCCTGTCCGGGTGTGCTATAATCCCCTAGGTATATCCTGTGGGGAACGATGACACTCTATTCCTGTTCGGGCGTATACTAAGACCTTCGGGCATATAGTAAGTCCCGGTGCCTAGCGGTACGTTCCAGCTCAGTACCGGATACTCCTGGACCGTTGTCCCGGGCATGCACGGGACCCATTCTAAATATGGTTCATCGTTCCCCATCAATTTCCAATAACTTGTCTTGCTTGATTTGTATGCAGAGGTATATGACACCGGTCATATACCGAAACATATAATTGAACGAGTCTTAATAATAATAACTTGATGATTGACTGATGGCTACATAAGTTCTATTATTTACTATTTATGTTAGTTACCCCATGCTTGCTAATTTGATTACATGACCTGCTACACTTGCTTTATTTCATGATTCGCTATTTATTATGATTATTCCGTGTTAATTGATCTTGGTACATTATACTGAGCATGATGCACTTACTTTTAATTATACTTGCCACTTGGCTTCTTTATGCACTCGCTGGGTTACCCACTAACAACCCTGGATTTATATGTTCAGATTTGATAGGTTGGACCGAGGTGGACCCATCAGCTGAGGATCAGGTCTACCTCGAGGAGCAGGCCGATCAGCAGTAGTCTCGTCCAGCCTTTTCCGCTCGTGAGATTCTCTCTCTTCCAGCTCGTGAGTTTATCTTTTGTATCCTGTACAATCCTACTTTTGTAGTACCTGGTGATGTAATATTATGTCACAATTTGTGATAACTAAAGTACTTGTAATATTTTGCATTGTAATGTATAATATCACATATTTCCGCACTCTGATCCCTATATTGTGTTGTATTGATGCTTAGCGTACATACGGGATGGTTCTATCGCCCTGCCTATGTACGTCGTAGTGGCGTCTCCGTACCCACTGGGATCGGGGCGCCACAGGTTGGTATCAGAGCCTAGACTCTCGCACCTTCAATACAGCCAGTCTGCAAATTAATGTTGTGTTAATTTGCGACTGAGTCTCACGAATCCTTATTATACATTCCAATTACAAGTACAAAGTTATCTATTCTTTCCTTGAAATCCATCCTGTGATTTCCGAAATCTCATGAAGTTCCTTATTTCATTACCTTTTCAGTCGGCTCGAATATGGAGAGGTGGGGGACAAGGAACGGTCCTGGCACTTCCCGTGAAAGTTCGAACGGGGAGAACGATATGATGAGGCTACTCCAGGGGATGATGGATAGCCAGTAGCAGCAGGTAGAGCTCCTGCGGCAAGGATTGCTGACTGCGCCTCGGGAGCAGAGGCCGGGTACTATTTCAGATTTTCGGAGATTGCAGCCAGCAGAATTTTCAGGCACAGAGAAGCCCCTGGATGCAGAGCAATGGTTAATCGACATGACCGATCTTCTGAAGGCGGCCAGAATTCCTGCTGAAAACCAGATGGAAGTGGCCAAGATCCAGCTGAAAGATGTGGCGAGGACTTGGTGGCTAGCCGAGGAGGCGAGGCTGGAGAAGCCTATCTCTTGGAACCAGTTTTCGAAGGGCTTCTATTAGAGGTTTTTCCCTGCAACTGCTCAGGAGGAGATGGAGGAGCAGTTTATTAGGCTGCTGTAGTGGAATCGGTCAGTGGATGAATATGCTGCTGAATTTCTGAGGCTTAGTCGGTTTGCACCATATATGATGGCCGACGAGGAGAAGAGGGCTAGCAGATTTCAGTAAGGATTGAGGGTAGATATTCAGATGTTGCTTATATCCCACCAGCTAAAGACATACTCTCAAGTTCTTTCTATTGCTCGTGATGTGGAGCAGGGATTGGAGAAGAAGAGGAGGGTGGAGCTGCAGTACAAGCCTATGAAGCGCCAGTTCCAGCAGGTGCACAGGGGGAACCCAATCAGATTCTTTGGTGCACCAGCAGCCAAGCGGCCATTTCAGCCTTCTTCTCAGCAGCTTGTGTGTGGGTACTGCCAGAAACTCGGACACAATCAGCGGAACTGCCGTATGGCCAATGGACTGTGTTTGGCATGCGGATCCGGCAATCACTCGGTGGGGGAGTGTCCATTCAAGAAGAACTAGAATGCAGCTCCAGCACTACCAGCACTTCCAGTACGAGCAGTACCACCAGCACCTCCAGCTCGAGCAGCTCCCCCAGCACTTCAGCACCACCGATGAGGAGGAATCCAGGACCAGTTGGCAGAGGAGCTCCACTTCCTCCCCAGCGTCGGACTCTGGGTCAGGCTCAGAGGGGACCCAGGACCGGAGTAGGCTGCGGGAGAGGTCAGGCTTACAACTTGACAGCAGAGGAAGCTGAGACATCTGGAGAAGTAGTGGCAGGTACAATTTTGGTCCACTCAGTTCCAGTCTTATCACTTTTTGACTCTGGTGCATCGCATTGCTTCATATCCAGTAGATTTATTGCCTTGCACTCTATACCCCTAGTATGCATGGGTGACCAGTGGGAAATTAGTACGGGGAATGGGGTAGTCACTACTAACAAGACTTGCAAGGCGTGCCCTGTGGAATTATGTGGTAGGAAGTTAAAAGCCGACATGTTCGTACTAGACACTGGAGGGTATGATGTGATCCTAGGCATGACTTGGCTCAGCAAGTATCATGTGGTGATCGACTGTCGGAACAAGAAGGTGATCTTCAGGATTCCACACCAACCGGAGTTTCAGTTCTTTAGAGAACGCAAGCCCCTCCGGAAGAAAGATCAACTAGATTGTGCCACTGCAGAAGACAAGAAGAAGACGGTGTCAGTGTGGAATGAGTTCCTGGATGTCTTTGAAGAGATATCAGGACTTCCACCTGACAGAGTTGTGGAGTTCTCTATTGACCTTATTCCAGGAGGGACTCCCATCTCTAAAGCACTGTACCGGATGGCACCAACTGAATTGGCTATATTGAAGGAGCAGCTGCTGGAGTATTCGAACAAGGGTCTGATTAGACCAAGTACTTCACCTTGGGGAGCACCAGTGTTGTTGGCAAACAAGAAGGATGGTGGCAAGAGATTATGCATTGATTACAGAGAGTTGAACAAAGTCACCATCAAGAACAAGTACCCTTTGTTGAGAATTGATGATCTATTTGATCAACTTCATGGAGCCCAAGTGTTCTCGAAGTTAGATCTGCAGTCGGGGTACCATCAGTTGAAGGTGAAGAAGAAAGACATTCAGAAGACGGCATTTAGGACTCGTTATGGTCATTACGAGTTCTTAGTTGTGCCATTTGGAGTTACAAATGCCCCAGCAGTCTTCATGGACTTGATGAATAGAACTTCTCTCCCTATCTGGATAAATTTATATTGGTGTTCATTAATGATATTTTGGTCTATTCCAAGAATAAAGAGGAGCATGCGAAGCATCTGAGGATTGTGCTACAGACTCTCCGACTGGAGCAGCTTCATGCCAAACTTAGCAAGTGTGAGTTCTGGCTGGAGAGTATAGCCTTCTTAGGCCATATTGTTTCTAAGGAAGGAATCTCGGTGGATCCCAGCAATATTCAGGCGGTGAAGGACTGGCCGACTCCGAAGTCCGTGACAGAGATTAGGAGCTTCATCGGACTAGCTGGATATTATTGGAGGTTCGTGCAGGACTTCTCGAAGATTGCGGCTCCCTTGACCAAGCTGACCAGGAAGGGAGAGAAGTACATATAGACTGAGGAGTGTGCGTCTGCTTTTGAGGAGTTGAAAAACAAGTTGATTTCAGCTCCAATCTTGAAGACACCCTCAGGGACAGGAGGTATGGTTGTGTATTGTGATGCCTCAGAGAAGGGCCTTGGATGCGTATTAATGCAGCATGGACATGTGGTGGCTTATGCATCCAAGCAGTTAAAACCTCATGAGAAGAACTGTCCAACGCATGATTTAGAGTCGGCAGCTGTGATCTTTGCGTTGAAGATATGGAGACATTACCTGCTTGGTGACCGAGTGCTGATTTACACTGATCACAAGATCCTGAAGTACATTTTCACTCAGAAGGAGTTGAACATGAGGCAGAGGTGATGGCTTGAGTTGATGGCAGATTATGATATAGATCTGCAATATCATCCTGGCAAGGTTAATGTTGTACCAGATGCCCTGAGTAGAAGACCAGAAGCCAACATGGTTATGTTGCTCACTCAGCAGAAGGAGCTACTCAAGGAGATGAGGCGGCTAGATTTGATGGTGACTCGGAGGACCAGTGGATCCGTGCAGTTGATGGCATTTCAGATCCAGCCAACATTGATGGAGGAGATCAGAGAAGCTCAGAAAGAAGATCCCAGACTGTTTAAGTTCAGAGAGCAAGTGAAAGCGGGGCTGAGATCAGATGTTTGCATACATCCTGATTCACTCTATTTCAGGGGCAGGATTTGTGTGCCTCAGGCGGAGATTAGACAGAAAATCTTAGCTGAGGCCCACAGCTCAGCTTACTCTATACACCCTGGAGGAACTAAGATGTATCAGGATCTGAAACAACATTTCTGGTAGAATGCGATGAAAAGGGAGATTGCACAATTTGTGGCGAAGTGTCTAGTGTGTCAGCAAGTGAAGGCTGAACACCAGAGACCTGTTGGATTACTACAGCCTTTGCCAATACCAGAATGGAAGTGGGAGCATGTTACTATGGATTTTGTCACCGCTCTACCCCGCAGTCCAAAGGGAAACAATGCAGTATGGGTAGTTGTTGACCGTCTCACTAAGTCAGCACATTTCATATCATTCAGAGTGGGACAATCTACGGAGCTTCTGGCGGACAAGTACATGAGGGAGATTGTTCGACTGCATGGAGTTCCAGTCAGTATCGTGTCGGATAGGGACACGAGGTTCAGATCTCGCTTCTGGGAGAGCCTTCAGGAGAGTCTGGGTACCCGTCTGAAGTTCAGCACATCTTATCATCCGGAGACGGACGGACAGTCTGAACGGACCATTCAGATCCTAGAAGACATGTTGAGGGCTTGTATGTTAGACTTCAAGGGATCGTGGGAAGACCATCTACATTTGGCAGAGTTTTCCTATAATAATAGTTATCAGGCGAGCATCAAGATGGCTCCATTCGAAGCCCTTTACGGCAGGAGATACAGATCACCATTGTGTTGGGATGAAGTTGGTGAGAGAAGGCATTTGGGACCGGATGTGATAGTACAGGCAGTGGACAAGATCAGGACCATCCAAGAGCACCTTCGTGCAGCACAGGACAGACAGAAGAGTTGGGCAGATCTAAGAGAAGACAGTTGGAGTTTCAGGCGGGAGAACATGTGTTTCTGAAGATATCTCCGACCAAGGGAGTGATCAGATTTGGTGCACGTGGGAAGCTGAGTCCGAGGTATATAGGCCCGTTTGAGATATTGAACGAGTTGGAGAAGTGGCCTACAGGTTGGCACTGCCGCCATCACTGGAAGGAGTACACAATGTGTTTCATGTGTCACAGCTGAGAAGATACATCAAAGATGAGAGCCATGTATTAGATTTTTCAGAGTTGGAGTTGCAGCCGGATTTGTCATATATTGAGCAACCAATGGCTATTGTGGATAGAAGTGTCAAGACCCTGAAGAAGCGGACCATCCCGTTGGTGCTTGTTTCGTGGAACAGGCATAGTCCGGGAGACGCGACTTGGGAGCGGGAAGACGTCATTCGTGACCGTTACCCTCATCTATTCGAACCTTGAGTGGTAATATTCTCTTGTACTCCATCTCTTATCTTATCAATTATTTATTTACATGTTCACCTCTTACCTTATAGAAATTTCGAGGACGAAATTTTTGTTAGGTGGGTGGATTGTAGCACCCCGTACCCGGGATACGTACCCAGATACGAGTCCCAAAATTTTTTCGACCATATTGCTCAATTTTCTTTCTGTATGTGATTTTGAATTGTTATCACTTATATTTTTGAGTATCGGACTGGATTCTCAGACCGAGAGTAAGCCCTGACACGGACCGGGAACCCGATACCAGCCAGTAGCCCGATTTAACTTTCTAGTAGTCCGATTTGATCGATTTCAATTTCAGAGACTGTTTTCTAATATTTTAGATTTTTTATGATTTTCTGAAATTTTTTAAATTTTTCTGCAAAATCTCTAAAACCGGTGTCGGCCGGCATCGCTCACTGATTCCCGAATTTTTAGTTTCAAATGAGTTAAATTTTCAGAAACGGCTTTCACACTACTTCTTAGAATTTTATTCTCTATCTAAAAACATTTTTTGAGATTTTCCTAAATTTATCAAAATTTGACCGATTCTGGTGTCGGCCGGTATTGCCGGAAGATTTCAGGATTTTTAATTTGAAAACTACATCAAATTTCTCAAATCTGATTTCATCATGTATCTTAGAATAATATTTTCTATTTTTGAGAATTTTTCGGTACGTTTCTGAAACAGTCAAATTTTCGCCTTATTTAAATAATAATATTTTACCGGCGATTTCTTTTCTGTCTTTTCCCTCCTCTACTCTCCTACTTTATGCTACCAAAAATTATAACAAATAAAATAGGAAATAATAAAAATTTTTAAAACATTTTATTTCATTTTCCTTAATTTTTTCAATTTTCTTTCTTTTCTTTCTTTTTCTTTTCTTTTACCTTGATATTTCCCCCTTAATCAACGGCTTAATCCTCGCTTGCCGCCACTGCCGCCCGACAGCCATGGGCTGCGCAGCCCTATCACCTTCCCCTAAGCCATCAAATCTTCCTCCCTCATCACCTATTAAACCACCAACATCACCATTCATTTCCAAAGAATCAAAAATCCAAAAAGAAATAACTTCATCTTCATCTTCTTCACAACTCCAACTCACGCACCCACTCACGCACCGCCGCCTACACCATCAGCAACGCCACCTCCGGCGCCGCCCAAGCCACCGCCGCACCCCCACATCACCTCTCCACCCTTCCACACCTCCATCAACCCCAAAAACTCCACCACCACCTCCAATTTCACCAAAACCCGCTTCCATTACCACCATTTCATCTCCAAAATTCACCATCACCACCACCAAATTCTCCACACCAACTGACCCAACTTCATCTCCTCCTCCTCCTCTAACCCCCCAACACCACCAATCATCACCACAACCACCACAACCACCACCACCACCATCACCACCTCCACCACCAACAACAACAACCACCACCAAACAACTCACCTCCTTCTCCCCCAAGCCCCGCGCGCGCGCCCTGCTTCCCGGCTCCGCCGCCGCCGCCAGGCCGGCCGGCCACCGCCGGCGGCCGACCACCCTCCCTCCTTCTTCTCTTTTCTTTTCTTTCTTTCTTTCTTCTTTTCTTTCCTTCTTTCTTTTCATTTCTGTAACCCCCTGCTCCCTGATGTACGTATCACAGTATCAGTACGCGATACGACGTACAAAATTGATTTGACCTCTGTGGTAGTCCGATTGAGTTGCTTTAAATTTCAAAAATTATTTTCTAATATTTTAGATTTTTCAGGATTTTCTGGAATTTTTCTGGATTATTTTGGAAAATCTCCGTAGTCGGTGTCGACCGATACCGCTAATAGGCTTTACGATTTTTAATTCACAAATGGAGTTGAATTTTGAGAATCCGCTTTCACTTTGTGTCTTAGAATCGTATTATCTACCTTAGAGTATTTTTGAGAATTTTTCTGAATTTATCAAAAATCTGGCCAAACCGGTGTTGCCCGGTATCGGCGAGACACTCCGGGATTTTTAATTTGCAAACTGGATTAAATAAAATAATTCACCAATTATATCATACAGCGACCAAGGGTGCAGTGAATATATCAGTGTCTAGTTAATCCAATTTAGTAGAATATAATACATTGCGACCAAAGTCGCACTGCAATTTTGCATTTAACCTAAAAAAATTTTCATGAAGGGACCTTTGTATAATTATACAGCGACTAGGGTCACAATATTCAATCACAATAACTTAGGTAACAGACTGCGACTATACCCCTAATAAGGAGAGATTGAACAGCAACATTGCGACATCAGTCGTAGAGTCTTAGTAAAAAAAACCTTTAAAAAATTGGAAGTGAATAATTTAAAAAAATAATTTTTAAAGCTCTGCGACCAGGGTCGCATAGATCTAAAATGCTAGTTCAAACAACTGTGATCCAGGTCGACAGAGAAAGGGAATGAAAAAATAAATAATTTTTAAAACTCTGCGACCAAGGTCGCATAGATCTAAAACGCTAGTTCAAACAACTGCGACCCAGGTCGACAGAGAAGGGAAAGAAAAAAAAATTAAAGCTCTGCGACCAAGGTCGTAAAGATCTAAAACGCTAAATCAAACAACTGCGACCCAGGTTGACAGAAAAGGGAATGAAAAATAAATAATTTTTAAAACTCTGCGACCAAGGTCGCATAGATCTAAAACGCTAATTCAAACAATTGCGACCCAGGTCGACAGAAAAGGAAATGGAAAAAATAAATAATTTTTAAAACTCTAAAACCAAGATCGCATAGATCTAAAACGCTAATTCAAACAATTGCGACCCAGGTCGACAGAAATGAAAATTAAAAAACAAAAAAATTTAAAAAGCGATTCACGATCGCAAGTTTGCGAATCTTTCTGTCTTATTTGTGACCATGGTCGCAAGTTTTAAAAAAAAACTGAAAAAAATGGAATCAAATCTGAAAAAATATAACTATTAAAATTTACAAACCCTAAAAAAAATTTATGGGTTTCCCTATTACCTTTTTCCGCGGATGATTTCTTTGGCGCCATATTTAACAAATATATTTTTAAAAAACTAAAAAATATTGTGAAACAATAGCACTAATCTCTTCAGAATGATCAACTGAAAATTTAGATTTGTAAATTTATTTGAAAGGAAATGTTTTACATACAGTGAAAAGTTGTGAGGGAGGGTATTTTCGTCAAAGCCATTGTTGAAGTGACTGATAGTAAGTCGGGCGGGAATTTTTGGTTTTTATCCGCCAAAATTTATGACCAATTCGTGGCTATTATGTCGCCACGTCCCGCCGGCTGGGAAACTCTCTCAGCTGGCGGCAGAGGTACAGTAAACCCATATATATATATATATATAGAAAAATGTATATCAGCCTGTAGCCGAGAGAATTCTCTCAGCCTGCGGTGACGTGGCTCAATTTTGTCACCCCACTAACTTGCGGCCCGCTTATAGGAAGAAGTTAAATTACCAAATACCCCTTATGAAAAGCTACTCTTTCGGTAACTTTCGTTATTATTTATTATTATTTGCCCAAAAGGCAATTTTTGGAGCGCACGTTGTCAGACTTAGGTTATTATTTATTATTATTTTTTCCCTTTTTTTTGCCGCTCTTTATAGGATTTAGGTTATTATTTATAAATTATTTTTCCCCCAATTTACTTACCTCTCTTTGTCAGATCTAGGTTCTCCTTTTCAGTCTGCGATAAACTTTTTTCTGAAAATATAAAATCTTTTCAGATCAATTTTTTCTCCAAAATATTTAATGTCGACGTCTGAGCAGTCTACTGGCAATCTAAATATGGAAGATATTGCATCTGATTCTACTTTCTCTCAGAATATTGAAAATCTTGAAGGGTTGACATCTTTGCATGCCGATCAACAGGTTTTAATTGTTTCAATTTTTTAAAAACAATTTCTTAAATATTGAATTTATTTCTTTACTCTATGTGGTACTGCAACCTATAACACATGTTTTAAAGTTTCAGAAATGCGTCCGTTTTAATATTCGGTCGCAATCTTATTTGAAAATAATATCCGGCTGTGAAATCTTTTTTTTTTTGGTATGCGTCTTAGGTCGCAGTCTTTAGTAAGAAGTAATATAGATTTCTTCTCATACGGATAACTGCGACTTAGGTCCAGTCTTTAGTAAGGAGTAATATAGATTTCTTCACATACGGATAACTGCGACTTAGGTCGCAGTCTTTAATAAGGAGTAATATAGATTTCATCTCGTATGTGAAATCTTTTTTTTGGTGACTGCGACTTAGGTCGCAGTCTTTAGTAAGAAGTAATATAGATTTCTTCTCATACGGATAACTGCGACTTAGGTCGCAGTCTTTAGTAAGAAGTAATATAGATTTCTTCTCATACGGATAACTGCGACTTTGGTCGCAGTATTTAATAAGAAGTAATATAGATTTTATCTCTTATGCGACCTTGGTCGCAGTCATATAACTTATATTTTAGACGTGTGATATCTAAAAAATATTTATATTCATGTAATTCGTGTAATTGTTTTTTGTAGGATATGAATGCACATGGAGAAATGTCTGAAAGCTCAGATAAGTTTATAGGGAAACAGTTCCTGTCGGATATGGAAGCATACAATTTCTACAATTCTTTTGCAAGGAATAGAGGTTTTAGCGTGAGAAGAAAAGGTACAGATAAGTCACGGAAGCCTCCTTATGAGATTATTCACAGAAAATTTTGCTGCAACAAGGAAGGTATGAAGAAGTTGTGTGACAAAAGACAAGAGGGGCTTACAGTGCATCGTCGAATTGACACTAGAGTAGCTTGTCCTGCTGAGATGTATGTCCATCTTCGTTTTCTTTTTGACAAAAGATATTGGGTTATCACAAAATTTGTTGATACTCATTCACATGAATTGTCAAGCCCGGATAAGGTACATCACCATTACTCTCACCGGACTCATCGTTCAAAGATTAGCAGAAGCATTATGAGCAATCTGGTTGATGTGGGAATGCGGCCTTCAAATATTTCTCGCGTTGTGAATGCAATGAGCCAGGGAGAAGGCTGTGGAGAAGTGAGCCTGCAACAAGTTATTGATTTTACTCGTCAACGTAGAAATAACTGCAGCCATGAGTTTATTGCTATTATCAAATATTTTTAAGAGAAAGCCGAGACCCATCCAGAATTCTTCTATTCAAGTGAAGTCGATAACATGGGCACACTTAGAAGCATTTTTTGGGCTGATGGAAGAGCTATTTCCTCGTATCTGAGGTTCTGTGAAGTGATCGTTTTTGACACAACATACAGAACTAATCACTTGAGCTTGCCATTTGCTCCATTCACTGGAGTAAATTATCACCGACAGTCAATTTTGTTCGGCTGTGCATTGCTTGCTGATGAGCAGAGGGATACGTTTGTTTGGCTATTCCAAAAATGGCTCAAGTGCATGCATGGAGTTGAACCGAAGCTGATTATTACTGATCAGGATGTGCAGATTGGTGACACCATCAAGATTGTTTTCCCAACTTCTCGGCACCGTTACTGTTTCTGGCATGTACGAAAACATATTGCCGAGCAACAAATCTCAATGACAAACAAGTATGGAGAAGATATGGTCTCCGATTTCCATGCTTAGTTCACCTCCCGTGACATAAGCACTTGTGAGGAACGATGCGTCTGATGAATGAAAAATATCATTTAGAAGAAGAAGAAGACAGTTGGTTGTTGAAGATGTACAGGTTTCGTGGACATTGGGTTAATGCATATCTCAAGGATATTTTCTGTGCTGGAATGACAACCAGTCAGAGGTCCGAGAGTATTAATTCCTTCTTTGATGGTTTTGTTAATGCAAACACGAAACTAGTGGAATTTGTTCACCAATATGATAAAGCTGTTGCTGCCCATCGTACATCTGAATCTCTTCAAGATTTTCGGGGTTTGAATCTGTGCCCAATTGTACATCGAATCCATATGAGATACAGGTTTCGAAGTTGTATACACCGAAGATTTTTCAGTTGTTCTAAAAGGAATGGGCAGTTGTAATGACACTGTTTTTAGAAGAGGTGGAACATGACAAACCTGGATCAACATATTTGGTTGGTAATTTTTCAGAATCAAAAGACAGCTGGGAAAAGGTCAGTTGTGATAAGCGTGAGGAACTTCATGTTTCTTGTAGTTGCTCGTTATTTGAAACAGAGGGTATCCTATGTAGACATATTCTGTGTATTTTGTGGCGCAATCACGTTACACATATACCGGAATTATATATACTTCAGAGATGGAGGTTGGATGCTCGTTACAAAAATGTTGCAATTGAAAATGGCATCACGCCTTTTCCCAGTCAAGGCACTCCACGGACGGCTAGATTGTGGATAATTCGTTCAAAATTTAACGCAATTCTTGACATGGTCGCTGATTCTGATATCCATCTTTCAAAGTTGGAGGCAGTTTTGGAAAGTCTTGCCCAAGAAACCACTAGAGAATACAGAGCCATGTCAGGAAATGATCATTCATCATAGCCTAAAACTACAGTTGGTTCCAGTGGATCCGTTGTCGTATTGCGAGATGGTGAAGAATTGAATATACGTGATCCAATTGGTCCTGTACCAACCAAGGGGAGGCCTAGAGCTGCATCCAGGCTTAAGTCTGGTTCTGAAGATTCTATATATCAGAAGAAAGTTAAGAATCGAAGATGTGGTAACTGCCAAGAGTTGGGCCATTACAGGACTGGTTGTCCGTTACTGGTATTACATTAAACCTGTTAATTATTTTTATAATGATGTATGTTTAAAATTCTTACTATTTCCTTTTTAATGGCAGAAGAAGTAGGTTTGGGTTGCCTCCATCTTGAAGGAACAAAGACTTCAATTTTTCATGAAGTGCGACCAGGGTCGCACAGTGTTGAAAGATTCATGTCGCAGTCTACCACTGGCGTGTCATTATAATCAGATTTTTATCATTCTTTGATTTCTACTGTATTATTTTTGTAAGTAGTTGTACTTTAAAGTTTTACTGCTACAAAATTCTCCTATATAGTTTAATTTTTGTGTATATAATGTAGACAGAGACTTTTGGTCGCAGTGTACATGATTAATTGCGACCAAGGTCGCAGTGTTGTTATTGATAAAGAGGGCCAGCAACTGCAATCTAGGATCGCAGTACATGGACCGCGACTTAGGTTGCAGTACGTTAGGTAGGTGTTTCCTTTATATTAACACGCATAGCGACCAAGGTCGCAGTGTTGTTATTGATTAAGACTGCCGCCAGCAACTGCGACTAAGGTCGCAGTGTCTTTTATTAAGACTGCGGCCATCAACTGCGACCAAAGTCGCAACCTTCATTTTAAAATTTTATTCGGGTGAAATAATTTAATTATTAACTGCGACCTTGGTCGCAGTATATTCGTTATGCGTAAACATCAATAAAGAATATTAGTAGAATATTTAAAATGAAGGTTTGTAACAATTGTACAGTATTTCAACTAAGATATAGTAGTAAAAACTGTAATTCACACAATTAACCTTAGAAAACAGAGTTATATATATTTAAAAAAAACAAAATACAAATTTTAAACTTCTAATCTTCGTCATCACCATCATAATCAGATTCGTCGTCAAGAGTATGACCGCTTTCGTCTTCCGTATCGCTTTCCGTCCCTTCCACCTCTTCAGCGTTAATCTCCTCTTCGCTTTCTTCCTCTTCATGTATGTATTTTGGTTCATCAATGAACTCTCAGAATGGGTCATCTATATCAAGCTCATCCTCTGACCCGTAGCGAGGCATCGCTTCAGAACTATACATCCAATCATCATTAGATGATTGGCTTCTTTCCGGTGAAGACGGTGGAGAAGACATTTTTGAATCTATTTCCGAACAGTGAGAGTAACGAGTTTCAGCAAAAACAATTTAGTATGTTTATAATCCTTCCTGATGACCCTTATATATTTTTAATCCCAGAATTCCAAAAGGTTTAATCTCTCGAACCACGTGAATATCTCCCAAATTTATTTTCTTCCTTTTCCCAAAAATTGTATACTTTCTAGGTGACTGTTCAGTTATCCAAAACAGTTTAAAAGTTAATACACTCTTATATTAAATTACTTTGAACTCCAAAATAGTTCATTATTGCGACCATAGTCGCATTGGGAACTGATAAATGATTAAGTAACTGCGACCATGATCGCTGTCTCGATTAAAGTATCACCGTATAAGGAAACATTATAACTCAAACAGGTCATTACTGCGACTTTGGTCACAATACAATTACTGAACGCATGATTGTTTCTAACATCAGTATGCAATAGTAAAATCTAAGGTGTAACAAATGTAAATTGGAAATAATCAATGGAACTTATAATAAATAAATGTATAGAAATGTTTATAAATTAAATCAATATAAAACAAAAAAAAATATTCAATGAATTGCAATTATTTTTACATTTATAAAATAAAAAATTGTGCTATATCAATAAAATGTCAACTGTTAGTCTTCAAATACTGTCCTTCGTATCATTTATGTTTCTTCATCCCAACTCTTCTCTTTATCTGCAAGTATCATGTATGCAAGCTGACTTCTTAGTCTCTGTACATCAGCAGCCGTAACAGTATCAACAGCTGGTGGACTACCAAATGCTATCTTTTCCATGTACTTACATACATATACAGCGCAATCAACACTGAAATTTTCACAGAGTAATCATTAAATGAAAATTAGATTTTTGTACTAAAAAAAGGTAGAAAATATGAAAGGTAAGAAGATGTCAAAATTTTATATACCTTTTTGCTTGTTGGGGGCATCTTGTGTATTTTATATTAGTTTTTCTCATTAATTTATTGAAATCAATCTCAAAAATCTATAATAATCTTTCTTTCTGCAATGTCAATAGGAAAAAAATTAGTATTAATCAAATTAAATGCAAGTTTCCAGTAATCGAAATATTAAATTTCAACTCACCATTATTCTTGCATCTTTTTGGTAAAGCTTTAATATACTACTAGTTTTTTCAGCTGGGACCAAAGAGTTGTAAAAAAATCCACTCTTGTGTATCGCAATCAAATACCAACAAGGTCCAGTGAAATCTGGGATCGTCGGCACTATGTTTGTGATTGATCGAGAAGAACATATACTGCATTTCAGCTGTCCAGTTTTTCAACAGCTGCTGCTTGAGGAAATGATCTTCCAGATCTTCACTTTTATATACAACACCGTGCTGCGGACAAGAAAAAAAATAAATAAAATACAAAATGAATTTAAAATATAAGAAAAAATAATGAAAATAAGAAGTTATTACGTCAAGACAACAGACTGCGATCAAAGTCGTAGCGTTTCTTAATTAACACATTTTTATAGTAATTCATATAGCGACCAAGGTCGCAGTGTTGTTATTGATAAAGAGGGCCAACAACTGCAATCTAGGGTCGTAGTACATGGACTGCGACTTAGGTCGCAGTACGTTAGGTAGGTGCTTCCTTTATGTTAACACGCATAGCGATCAAGGTCGCAGTGTTTGTTGACAGTAGAACTGCCGCCAGCAACTGCGACCAAGGTCGTAGTGTATTTTATTAAGACTGCGGCCAGCAACTGCGACCAAAGTCACAAACTTCAATTTAAAATTAAATTCGGGTGAAATAATTTAATTATTAATTGCGACCTTGGTCGCAGTATATTCTTTATGCCTAAACATCAATAAAGACTATTAGTAGAATATTTAACGTTCAAAGATTTATTTCACCAAATGAATTAGGAAATTGATATTACAGTAAACCGTAAAGGAGAAAATAGATGTTTACCCAAGTTTCACTCCGAAAGAATATGCTTTTTAATCCTTCTCCTTTCTTTAGATGCTGCATGTAGAAATAAATTATATTCGCATCTAAGTCTCTACTGAACATCAGGTCCTCAATGTTATTCCTTGTAATCATGATTCCGTTGTCGGTATCCTGATACGCAGTAGAACTGCAAGATATTCAAAACAAAGTTAGTAATTAAATTGTTCTTATATAAAGGTATAACGGTTTTTTTGATATGAATTATAATAAAATTAATTAACTTACTCAGAGAAGGACTTGTCGAAGAAATTTTTTATAAGAGCTTGTTGATGGGGCTGCAGAATTCTGTATGCTGTGTTTTCGGTTAATTCTCTCGATTTTAGCTCAGTGGAGGAAATCTCTTTGTCGCCGAAACCAGCGGCAGAACTCAGAGCCGCAGGCTGTGGAAGAGGATGTTAATTTATTTTCTTCTTCTGTTTTGGATAAACGAAGTCGGAGTCATCGCGATCTCTTTCAGCGCGTTTGCGTTCTTTGACTCCCTTTCTATCGTTCCTTTAGAGTATTTCAAAACTGTTTCTTTTAAGGATTGCTTCTGAGACGGAGTATGTTCTTGATTTTTTTCTTCAGAAGCTCTATCTCTTTGGGTTTCTTGAATCATTTGAGTTATATTCAAAGAAAAACTTGGGATATCTTCCTCAGAAATATTTACAATAGATTCAGAACCCATGATTTCATCCTCTTCCAATTTTTTCTTCTTCTCCTCTTCAGCCTGCTTCTCCATCTGCTCCGTCATTCTTTTGTGCTCCTTTTCCTCTTCTCCCTACCTTCTTCTTTGCTCTTCTGTCATCCTCTCCTTCCACTCTTCCCCCCCATTCCTCTTTTTCTCCCGCCTCATCTTTAACTCCTCCAACAACTTCCTCCTCTTCTCCTTTTCCTGCTCCCCCTCTTCTTTCCTCCTCTTTTCCTTCTCCTTCTTCTCCTTTTTGATTCTCCTCTTCTTCTGACTCTCCTCTTCCCTCTTCCTCTCCTCGTCTCTCCTTCTCTTCTCATTCTCCTCCTCGTCCTCTTTCTCCTCTCCTCCCCCTCCTCTTCCCTCCTCCTCTCCTCCTTTTCCTGCTCCTCCTTTTCCCTCTTCTTCTCCTTCTCATCTTCTTCCCTCATTCTCCTTTCATTCTCCTCCTCTTCCTTTCTTCTCTTCTCCTTCTCCTCCACTTCTCTCCTCCTCTCCTCCTTTTCCTTCTCTTCTTCCAATCTTCTCCTCTCATGCTCCTCCTCTTCCCTCTTCTTCTCCTTCTCCTTCTCCGCAACAGCGGCTGCTCTCAGCAGCTCTTCTTCTTCTTCTTCTTCTTTCAACTTTAATTTCCTCTGCTGCCTTTGTAGTTTTTTCTTCTCTCTTTTTTCTCTTCTTTTTATTTTTAATTCAGCCTTGAGTCTGCTCTCAGTCTCCATTTTTTCAATTTTTCTTTCAAGCTGAGAAACATATTCTCTCAAGTGCTGATTTTGAGACCTCAACTCTTTTATTTCTTCAGCTTGATCATCCCGTGGTGGTGGCAAATAACCTGTAAAAGATGGTACTTGCTCACTCGTTTCAGCCGCTTCTGGCTCATTTTCCGCCGGGATGTCAGCTTGATTATATGTATGTCCTTCTTCTTCTTCTTCTTCATCTTTTTTTTCTTCTTCTTCATCTTCATCTTCTGCTTCTTCTTCTTCCTTCTCCTCTTCCCCTTCAATAGGAAGGCCAACCATATTTTTTTCATCATTAGAGACGTTGGTCATTCGACTCAAAATCTGAAAACAAACATAAAAAGGTAAGTTAAAACCAAAATAATGAAATAATTATACTGCGACCATGGTCGCAGTTAATTTATTAAATATTTATGATAATAATGCGACCATGGTCGCAGTATGTTTATCCTGCACAAATTTATATGCCCAGACATGCAGCTCAACTCTGCGACCATGGTCGCATTTCATGTAAAAGGTATTTTCAGAGAATGCGACCATGGTCGCAAATTTTTTTCCATACACAAAATGAACTGCGAAACGTGCAGCTCAATACTGCGACTATGGTCGCATTTTATTTGTACTACACATAAAAAGAAGTCTAACTTACAATATTGCTGTCAATCTCATTTAGATCAACTTCAAGCAGAGATCTGCTAATATTTTGGAGGTCCCATCTTACTGCGCGCGAGATTTTGTCCTCCAAACCAGATCTCGGCTCAAAAATAGGAGCCCTCTCACATAGCCAATACTGCAAAAATGAAAAATTAAATTAGTTTACATAAATATTCACAATATTATGGTTAAATTTCATACAATGTTGGCCAAATATGAGATTCGTACTTACAATAATTTGCACGGAACATCCTTACAGCTCGTACGTTGTGTGCCTGAAGATGTGCATTGACTCAATCAGGAATTGCCAAACAGCTTTAGCCCAGCATATTGTCCTCATCAGCTGCATATTGGCAATCTGTTCCACAATATACCACGGCACCGTGCATTTACTGCCAGAGAAGAAAAGAGTGACCGACATGTATAGGATGATTATTGTGGTAAAGTCTTGAGCTGCAAGTCTTTATATGTCTCTTATAATTTCATTTAAAGTCACTTGCTGCTCAAGATGTTCATCCTGTGTCACATCTAATTCACCCCTCCTCCTTTTCTTGACCAGAAGATCATCCAAAGCCTCTTCAATAGATACTTTGTGATCTTCTTTATATTAGGGAAATAATATTTTATAACCCCTCTGTCTTTCATCGTACATGTCTTATTCATAACAAAATCTGCCCCAATGATAGGTAGACCAAAAGTGAGGGCAACATCCTCCACTGTTAACTCAATTTGTTTGCCCCCAATTCTAAAGGTCCTTGTATCCCTATCATACTGGTCTAAAATCCTCAGTACCGCAACGTTTGATTTTAGAGCCTTTTCACTCCCAAATTCCTCATTGTAGAAGGCCATGAAGATTGGGCCAAATGGGTTATTCTTGATCGCCTCTACGAAATCTGCCTGAATGTACTTTTTAAATCTCTAGCCAAAGTTCATCAAGAAATTTAAAAAGTACATTCAGGCAGATTTCGTAGAGGCGATCAAGAATAACCCATTTGGCCCAATCTTCATGGCCTTCTATAATGAGGAATTTGGGGGTGAAAAGGCTCTAAAATCAAACGTTGCGGTACTGAGGATTTTAGACCAGTATGATAGGGATACAAGGACCTTTCTAAGTGGGGGCAAACAAATTGAGTTAACAGTAAAGGATGCTGCCCTCACTTTGGTCTACCTATAAATGGGACCGATTTCATTATGAATAAGACCTATACAATGAAGGACAGGGGGTTATAAAATATTATTTTTCTAATATAAAGAAGATCACGAAACTGTCCATTGAAGAATCTTTGGATGATCTTCTGGTCAAGAAAAGAAGGAGAACTGAATTAGATGTGATCAATGATGGACAGCTTGAGCAGCAAGTGACTTTAAATAAAATTATTAGAGACAGACAAAGTCTTAAAGTTCGAGACTTTACAACAATAATCATCTTGTATGTGTCGGCTACTCTATTCTTTTCTGACAGTAAATGCACGGTGCCACGGTATATAGTGAAATAAATTGCCAATATTCAGCTGATGAAGACCATATGCTGGGCTAAAACTGTTTGATAATTCCTGATTGAGTCAATGGACATCTTCAGGCACATCACATTTGAGCTGCAAGGATGTTCCATGCAAAATTTTGTAAATATGAATATCATATTTGGTAAACATTGTTAAAATTTACTTATATATTGACAATGTTTATGTAAACTAATGTAATAATATATTTTGCAGTATTGGCTATGTGAAAGGGCTGCTATTTTTGAGCCAAGGTCTGGTTTGGAAGACTAAACCCCATAGGCAGTAAGATGGGACCTCCAAAACATAAGCAGAGTCCTGGCTGAAATTGATCTTAATGATGTTGAAGCAGATATGGTTAGTTTTTAATAGTTAGCGATCATATACCGTTCATTATAATTTTATATATTTAAATGGAGTGCGACCATTGTCGCGTTCCTTTGATTAAATTTCTATGGTGTGCGACCAAAGTCGCAGTTCCTTGATAGCTCGTTATAAGTAAACTGCGACCATTGTCGCAGTTATTTTATTTCCTTGATTCGTACTGCGACTATGGTCGCTGTATTGATTTATTTGTCTGATTTAAAGTTTAAGACTGCGACCAAGATCGCAGTTTTCTTGATAGCGATTCTAGTACAAGTTTCATTTTGCTGCGATATAATTAGCAGATTTGTCTAAGATCGCAGTTTATATTATTTTTCAGATTTTTTATCGAATGGCCAACATTTCAAATGATGAAAAAAATATGATTTGCTTTCCTATTGAAGAAGATGAAGAAGAAGATGCAGGAGAATAAGAAGGTATAACTATTGAAGCTAACATCCCGGCCGAAATAGAACCAGAGCCTGTCGAAATAGTTGATGAATCAACGCGTGAACAAGAACTAGCTATTGCAGGTTATTTGCCAGCACCACGGGATGAACAAGCTGAAGAAATAGAAACTTTGAGGGAAGAAAATAAGTATTTAAGAGCATATGTTTATGAGATAGAAAGAAAAATTGAAAAAATGGAGGATGAAAAAGCTCTCAAGGCTGAATTAAAAAAAAAGAAGAGAGAAAAGAGAGAAAAGAAAAATTAAAAAGCAGCTAAAGAAATTAAAAGTGAATGAAGAAGAAGAAGAGCTGCCGAGAGCAGACACTGCTGCGAAGGAGGAGGAGATGAGAAAAAAAGTGGAGCAGCAGAAGAAGAAGAGGATGAGGAAGGAAAAGGAGGAGCAGGAGAAGGAGGAGAGGGGGAGAAGAGGAGGCAGTCGCAAAAAGAGAAGAAAAATCGTAAAATTCTAGAAGAGGAGAAGAGGAGGAAAGAGCAGGAGGAGAAGGAGAAGAAGAGGATGAAAGAAGAGGAGAGGAGGAAGGAAGAAGAGGAGACAGAGAAGAGGAGGATGAAAGAAGCAGAGCAAAAGAGGAAAAATCAAGAGGAGAAGAAGCAAAAAAAGATGAGGGAGCAGATGGAGAAGCAAGTGGAAGAAGAGAAGAAAAAAGAAGAGAAGAATTTCAAGCGACCTGAATTCGAAGTAAGTATTACTGGGGAACATTTTCCCACTTTTACTTTAAATTTAAATTAACAAATACTTGAAATCCAAAAAGACAAATCTTCTGAAAAAAAAATCAAGAACATACTCCGGCTCAGAAGTAAGCGTTAAAAGAAAAAGTTTTGGATTACTCTGAAGAAATGATAGAAAGGGGAGTCAAAGAATGCAAGCGCACTGAAAGAGATCGTGATGACTCTGATTTCGTTTATCCAAAATAAAAAAATTTATTGAAGAACCTCTTCCATAGCCTGCTGCTCACACTTCTGGCCCTGGTTTCGACAAGGAACAAATTGCAGACACTCAGCCAAAAATCAGGAAATTGAATGAAACCACTGCATACAAAAGTCTGCAGCCACATCAACAAGCCCTCATCAAAAATTTATTGGACAAAGCCTCCTCTGAGTAATTTTATTCATTTTATTTAAAATTTCACTAAAAATATAAGATATTTATATTAGAGCAATTTAATTATTAACTCTTTTTTATTTTTCAGTGCTATTGCATATCAGGATCCTGACAACGGAATAATAGTTGCAAAAAATGACATAGAGGACCTGATGTTCAGTAGAGATTTAGATGCCAATATTATTCATTTTTACATGAAGTATCTAGAGAAGAGAGAAGTAAAAAGTATATTATTTCGAAGCGAAGATTGGGTAAATATCTATTTTCTCTTTTATAGTTAATTAAAACATCAATTTTTTACTTAATATAGTAATTTATAATTTTTATGGTTAAAAATTCTACTAGTCGCATTTACTGCTAATAAGGCATAATGAATTGACTGGAACCTGGGTTGTAGCCGAAGTTGCTAATTAATCCTAAAAAATGAAGCTGAATAATGCTGGTTGCGACCTTGGTTGCAGTCGCAGCCAACATATTCTTAATCAATAACAACACAGCGACCATGGTCGCAGTCGCGGTTACTAATTAATCCTAAAAAATGAACTGAATAATGTTGTTTGCGACCTTGGTCGCAGCCAATATATTCTTAATCAATAACAACACAGCGACCTTGGTCGCAGTCGCGGTTATTAATTAATCCTAAAAAAATGAACTGAATAATGCTGGTTGCGACCTTGGTCGCAGTTGTAGTTGCTATGTAATCCTTAAAATTAAATCTGAATACTGATGAATGCGATCAAGGTCGCATCCAAAAATATAATTAACAATAACCATACAACGAGCTTGGTCGCTGTCAGTTTTTTTGGCAGAATCAATCAAACAACTAGCAGATTAGCAATAAAAATATACCTGATTAAAGATTTACTACGACCCAGGCATAGAGACTTACGATCTTGGTATTAGCTCTGATTTTCATATCGTTTTTGATTTTTTGATTGCATTTTATTATTAAATATATAAATGTTTGAATTTATTTTTGTTTTTACAGCATGGTATTGTATCTCAAAATAGAGATCTGAAAGATTATTTCATTAAGCAGTTATTGAAAAACTGGATAAGAGATGTGCAGTACAAACACAATGCCAAGAAAACTAGATTTCACTGGACCTTGTTGGTATTTGATTGCCAAACACAATAGTGAATTTTTATAACTCTTTGGTCTCACTGAAAAAATCAAGTAATATATTAAAACTTTATCAAACAGATGCAAGAATAATGGTGAGTTAAATTTAATCTTGCAATTACTTAATATTTGCATTTAATTTGATTGATATTGATATTTTTTCTATTGACAATGTAGAAAAAGTTTATTACAAAATTTTGAAATTAATTTCAATAAAAGGATGAAAAAACATATATAAAATACGCAAGTTATCCCCAACAAGCAAACAGGTCTATTTTTCTTGTGAAATTTACCCAACAAATTTTCTACTTATTTAGCGTAAATATCTAATCTCATATAATTTTTCCCTGTACAATTTTCAGTGTTGATTGCGCTGTATATGTATGCAAATACATTGAAAGTATAATATTTGGTACTCCATCAACAGTTATACTGTGACGGCGGCTAATGTAAGAGACTAAGAAGCGAGCTTGCATACATGTCACTCGCAGACAAAGAGAAAAGTTAGGATGAAGAAACAGAATTAATAAGAAGGATGGTATTTGAAGATTGAAATCTGACTTAATTTTTTAATTACAATATTATTAATTCATTCATATACATTATTTTTATTATAAATGTATCCTATTTGTAAAGTAGGTCTGTTGGATTTATTAATATAATTTGTATACATTTTTATTTAGTTGTTATACAGTCCATTGAGATTTCCTTATTTCTCAAATATAGATGAAACAGAGTGAGCGACTTAGGTCGCAGTGATATTAAAAAAAAATAATGAGTTCAGAATTTATACTGTGATCAAAGTCACAATCATGAACTTGGAGGCTGTATCGACTGCTTATAATGCGATAATGGTCGTAAAACGCATAAATTCGTCTGTCCAAAATATATCGATTTATTAGCATTAATTAAATGTAAGAGAGATACCGATCACTGCCGCAGTTAATGTATTATATTTCAATCGCACTGCGACCATGGTCGGATTGCCCAATTGTATATACATAACGATATATGTTTTAAATTTTGTTAAAATAATTAATTTAACGAAAAATAAACATGATCGTCCAGGTCTTTTTCCACGTAAGAAATTAAAATAATAATAGTCTTGTCGTATTCAAAGTAAAAAATAACTGCATCTCAAAATATATTCTTTTAACCAATTTTCGAAAACTAGACAGTCACCTGAAAAATATACACTTTTTGAAAAAAGGCAGATAATAAATTTATGAATTGTTCACGTTGTTTGAGAGCATAAACCTTTTAGAATTTCTTGATTATTTATATATTAAGAGTGTCCATTGGAGGATAACAAGCAGGCTAAATTACATTTCTAATATTCATCTCGATCAAAAATCTGAAAAAGATTCAAAAATGTCTTCTCCACCATCTTCACTAGAAAGAAGCCATTCATCTAATGATGATTAGATGTATAGTTCTGATATGTTCTCTCACAACGGATCAGAGGATGAGCTTGATACAGACGATCCGTTCTGAGAGTTCATGAATGAAACGAAATACCGCTGTGAAGAGGAAGAAAGTAAAGAGGAGAGTGACGGTAATGAGGAGGAAGAGGAGGAAAACGATACGGAAAACGAACACTGTCATAATATGGAAGACGAATCTGATTGCGATGGTGATGACGAGGATGACTAGATTAGTACTTTTAAATATATTTTGTTTTAGGCAATTTAAGCCTTTTTTTGTAATCTTAATTATGTTAATTATAAATGTTTTTTATAATTTTAAGTTTACTGGTAATACTTTTCACTAATTTAATTCTTATGGTTGTTAGAATATGGAACTACGGTGGCAAATTTTAATAGGTTATGTCGAACTTATATGTCAACAATGGGATCCAATCACAAAAATGTTAAAATTATATAAAATGGGATACACTGCGACTAAAGTCACAATCACAAAAAAAATATTATTAGCGACTGAAGATATCTGAATGGCTAATTTAAAAATTTAATCTTAACTACGACCAAGGTCACGGTGTAAAATTGAAAAGGTCCAATTTTCACAATATACAATTTAGTTATAATCATATCTCAACATATCAAACTAGTAACATAATTAAAAAACTTAATTTAATAATTCATTCAGAACTTGAGAATTAAACAATCCAACTTTTTTGTGAAATATAAACTGCGACTCTGGTCGCAGTTATGAAAATACACTCCTCATTCTATAACTGTTATAGACTGTGACAAAGTCGATGTAAAATATAGTCAAATATGAACTGCGACCCTGGTCGCAGTCTATGTTTAGTGAGCTAAAATACAACATATCTGCCAACATTGTCGAAGTAGATTTTTAAAGTAATATTTCAACTGTATTCCAATATGATTATAATGTACATCTTACAATATAACAAGAGACGGGGGACACTTGAAAAGCAACTACAATTTCCCATGAAAGATAAACTGTGACTCTGGTCGCAGTTATGAAAATACACTCCTCATTGTAAAACTTCTAATTGCGACCAAATTCGCTGTCAAATATAGTCAAATATGATCTGTGACGCTGGTCGCAGTTATGTTCAATGAACTAAAAGTACAACATATAGGCCAACATTATCGCAGTGAATTTTTAAAGTACAATATCTTACAATGGAACAATAGATGAGAAACACTTGAAAAACAACAGAAAAGTGTCTGTACTGTGACCCAGGTCGCGTATAACGAAATGTTTCTTTTTTTAATAATGCGACCATGATCACAGATGATGCCTGAAGATGTAAAAATGAAAACTTTATTCGTTCCAAGTAGCCGCAACATGAAACTACTTTTTCTGCAAGTAAAAAGAAACGTAAGTATTTGAAACATTAAACTTTAAATTAAATTATTTAATAGGATTAATTTCATACCAATAATGGACAACCAGTCCTGTAATGACCCAGCTGTTGACAGTTTTCACACTTTCGATACTTCACTTCTTTCTGTGATAAAGAATCTTCAAAACTAGACTTAAACCAAAATACATCTTTAGGCCTCCCCTTGGTTGGTACAGGACTAGTTGGATCGCTTATAGTCAATTTTTCACCATCCCATAAAACAACGACGGATCCACTGGAACCAATATTTATTTTAGACTGTGATGATTGATAATTTACTGACCTGAATTTGTATTCATTACTGGTTTCTGCAGCAAATCTTTCCAAAACAACATCCAACATTGAAAGATGGATATCCGAATCGGCCACCATTTTAAGAATTACATTAAATTTAGAACACAGTGTCCACAGTCTAGCTGTCCCTTGAGTGCCTTGATTGGGAAATGCCTAATGTCATTTTTAATTGCAACATTTTTTTAACGCGCATCCAACCTCCATCTCTGTAGTATATAGGATTCTGGTATATGTGTAACATAATTGCGCCACAAAATGCACAAAATATATCTATAAAGGATACCCTCTGTTTCGAATAATGCGCAACTATAAGACACGTTAAGTTCAGCAAAATTCTCATAACTGACCTTTTCTCAAGTGTCTTTTTATTCTGAAAACTCACCAACCAAATATTTTGCTCCAGGTCCATCGTGTTTCAACTCTTCTGAAAAGAGTTTTATTACAACTGCCCATTCTTTTTGGAATAATTGAAAAATCTTTAGGGTATACAACTTTAAAAATTGTATCTCATATGAATTCGATGTACAATTGGGCACAGAATTCAAACCCTGAAAGTCTTGTTGGGATTCAGAACTACGACGGGCAGCGACAGCTTTATCGTATTGGTGGAAAAACTCAACTAGTTTTGTGTTTGCATTCACAAAACCATCAAAGAAGAAATTAATATTCTCAGACCTCTGACTGGTTGTCATTCCAGCACAGAAAATATTCTTAAGATAAGCATTAACTCAGTGTTCACCAATCTGTACATCTTCAACAACCAACTGTCTTCTTCTTCTTTTATATGATATTTTTCTTTCATCAATCTACACCGTTCCTCGCATGTGCTTATATCACGGGAGGTGTATCAAAGATGAAAATCAGAAACATAATCTTCCCTATACTTATTCGTCAGCGGGATTTGTTGCTTGGCAATATGTTTTCGTACATACTAAAAACAGTACCGGTGGCATCACCGATCTGGGCATCCTTATTAGTAATAATTACTTTGGGTGCAACTCCGTGTATGCATTTGAGCCATTTATTGAATAGCCAAATAAATGTATCTCTCTCATCATCCGCAAGTAATGTACAGCTAAACAAAATTGACTGCCGATAATGATTCACTCCAGTGAATGGAGCAAATGGCAGGTTCAAGTGATTAGTCTTGTATGTTGTGTCAAAAACAATCACATCATAAAAATTCAAATACAAGAAAATTGCTCTTCTATCAGCTCAAAAAATGCTTCTAGGTGTGTCCGCATTATCAACTTCACTTGTAAAGAAAAAATTTAGATCGGACTCGACTTTTTCTTAAAAATATTTGGTGATTGAAATAAACTCATGGCCAATGTTATTTCTACGGTGATGAATAAAATCAATAACTTATTGCGGGCTTACTCCTTCACAACCTTCTCCGTGGTTCATTGCATTAACAACACGGGAAATATTTGAAGGGCGAATTCCTACATCAATCAAATTGCTCATAATGCTTTTGCTAATCTATGACGATGTGTCTGGTGAGAATAAAAGTGATGGACCTTATCCGGGCTTGATAATTTATGTGAATAAGAATCAACGAACTTGGTGACAAACCAAGATCTTCGGTCTAATAATAAACGAAGACGCACATGCATTTCAGCAGGACACGCAACTCTAGTATTGATTCGACGGTTGACTGTAAGCCCATCTTTGCTTTTGTCATACAACTTCTTCACACCCTCCTTATTGCAACAAAATTTTCTGCAAATAACTTCATGATGAGGTCTCTGTGACTTATCTATTCTTTTTCTTCTCACGCCAAAACCTCTATTCCTTACATAAGAATTGTAGAAGTTGTATGTTTCATCGTCTGTGAAAAACTGTTTCCCTAAAAAAATTACTGAGCTTCCAGATATTTCTCCATGTGAATTCAGATCCTATAAAACAAATTGCTGAACTAAATAAAAAGAAATAATTGAAAATCACACGTCTGAACTATAATAAATAGGACCACGACCAAGGTTGCAGTTGTAAAAAAATCTGTAACTTCTGAATAAAAGACTGCGACCGTAGTCACAGTTCTCCGTATGGCCAGATTTTTAAAAAAATATGAATAATAACTGAGAAAATTTGTCATTAATATATACTGCGACCTTAAGTCGCAGTTCTTAAAATCTAATGTATAAAAAGAAATATTTGAAAATCACACGTCTGAACTATAATAAATAAAACTACAACCAATGTCGCAGTAATAAAGATAGCTTTGTGTAACACCCCGCTCCCGGAATACGTACTTAGTTGCGTATTCAGATTTTTCGATCGTATTTTTCGATTTACTTTCTATTTTTGTTTTGTATTATGAGTTGTTTATATGATCGTTTTGCCTTGGATCTAGATTCGTGAACTCGGAGTCAGCCCTAATCTGAACCGAGGACCCGATCCTAGTGAATTGCTCGATTTTGTCTTTTCAATATTCCGATTTGACCGATTTCAGTTTTAAACATCATTTTCCAATATTTTAAATTTTTCATGATTTTCTGGAAATTTTCGGAATTAAGTTGTAAATCTTCAAAACCGGGGTCGACCAGTGCCACAGACCGATTCTCGGATTTTTAATTTACAAACAGAGTTGAATTTTAAGAAACGGCTTTCCTGTAACTTCTTAAAATCATATTTTCTATCTAAGTACTTTTTCTGAGAATTTTCAGATTTTATCAAAATCTGGCCAACCCGGTATAGACCGGTATTGACTGTTGACTTTATGATTTTTATTTTGAAAATGAGATTGAATTTCTGAAAACCAATTTCACCAAAAATCTATATATAATATTTATTATTTTTGAGAATTTTTGGGAAGCTTTCCAAGCTACTTTATTTTTTGGACTTTTATGGAGTTTTCGGTGTTTTCCCAGATACCGGAATATTATCCAGATATTCTACTTTTCCATATTCTCTCTCCTCGCTAGACGCGAGTTTCACCAACCCACATTTAATGCAGAGATCCTCTCCATACTGCATTTAATGCACTGCCAATCAATTCCAATCAAGTCAAATCTGACTTTTCTCCTTTCTGTTAAACGCAAAATTCGCGTTTATCCTCCTGGACGCGGATTTTTCTCCGCGTCCAGTTCATTTGGCCTAGACGCAGGTTTGCATTTGATGGAGACACAACTTTTTAAGTGGACGCAAGTTCCTTATGTATAGGATTGGATGGCAATCTTATTATATTATTCTTCCCCTATAAAACCACCCCCCTTTTTTCCTTCTCTTTCATTCATCCTTTTTCCCTTCCTTCTCTTTCCAGCAAGCTTGGCAGCCAACGAACCAGCAGCCAAACAGCCCTTGCTCCCCCTTTGGCCGGCCTCTTCTCCACCTCCTCCACCTCCATTTCACCACCAACTCCACCACCTCCTTCTTCTCCATCTCCTCCTCCATTCCAACAACAACAACAACTTCACTACCTTCTTCTTCCTCTTTTCTCCACCATGAACCCATTAACCTCCATAACTTCTTCACCATCTCCACCACCACCTACACCACCTTAGCCACCACGAACCACGCCATCTTCCTCTCCTCGTCGTGCTCTTTCCGACAAGCTATTGCTTCGCTCTCCAAAATCTCTTTTACAAAACTCCATTTTCCCAAAATGAACTATACTTGCACCACTAGATGCTTGGGCTTGGGCTTGGGCTTGGGCTTGGGCTTGAGCTACCGGATTCCGGCCGACTCCAGCCGCCGCCGGCCATCGCCGGCCATCCCCCCTTTCTCTTTTCATTCTTTCCTTTCCTTCTTTCATTCTTTTCTTCACTTCTTTCTTTCTTTCTTTTCATTATTTACATTTCCTGCGTCTCCTCTCCCTCATTCCCTGCGTCCCTCTCTATCCCTGCGTCTCTCTCAATTTTTCTAGTCTCTATCTTCCTCTCTGTTAATTGCTAGACGCGGATCTCACCCCCGCGTCTAGGCAATTCTTTAACGCGATCCACGCGTTCTTGTATCAACGCGACGCGGAGTTCATGCTCGCGTCTGCGTTCTCCTTGCGTCCTGACTTGAACGCGGGTCTCGAACCCAGCGTTTGTAGCATTTATGCAACGCGAACCCCGCGTTTGCGATCCCCGTGTCTCACTCTCAAACCCGCGTCCCCCTGTATAATCTCTCTCTCCCTGTACACTCTCTCTTTCCATGGACTTCTCTCTCTAGTTCTCTCTTTCTCTCTCCTCTCTCTCATTCTCTCTCTCCCTCTTGATTTCCTCCTCTCTCTATCACTTTCTCTCTAACGCGTTGACGCGTTCATTTCCTGGATTCCGGAGATCGGGGATTTCACTGTGTTTTCTAAAGATTTAGGCGAGTGTTCTCGCTCACGCCTCCATTTGGGTTTCCCCGCTTCGTCGGGTCGACATGTATTTTATTCCATGTTTTCATGTATTATGTATTGGGCTGAGTCCCTGTATTTGTGTATGGCCGAGTGCCAATGACTGGACCCTTCAGCCTCCGGTCTCTCACTATCTCGAAAGAGACGTGATTGGGACCGTCAGGTTTCTCTGGACCCTTCAGCCTCCGGTCTCTCACTATCTCGAAAGGGAAGTGATTGCGACTGTCAGGTCTCTCCGCCCTTCAGCCTCCGGTCTCTCACTATCTCGAAAGGGAAGTGATTGGGACCGTCAGGTCTCTCAGTTCCGCCTGGTTATCATGATCAGCGTTCAGCGCTTTACCACTAGATTCGTCTAGGCGAGATGCTGCCGGAATTCCTACTCGCACCTTAAGCCGAGTGGTCCCGGTAACCTTGCCAGACGCTCCAGTGTTAAATACTGTTTGCTGTCTGTACACTCCAGCTTGCTCAGCTCCGCTTGATTGTGCTCAGCTACTATTCTATCACATGCCATGTATTTACCTGATATGTTGACACTTGACATGCCATGCCATTACTTCATACCTGTCTTTTACATGCTACTATTTAACACCTGTTTGTATCACCTGACAACTGATGTGTTATCATCTGACACCAGACATGCTATTACTTGGCAAGACCCCTTGTTATGACATGACTTGCCACCGGACTAATATCAATCTCTTGACATGACTGGTTACCTGTCTAATATCACCATCTTGTCATGCTATCCCTTGACACCCGGCATGATATACTTGACCTGTGATTATCTCATTTACGGGAATACTATACTTGTTATCCTGCATTACATGCAGTAACTTGAATCTTGTACTTGTTATCCTGTATTATATACAGTGACCTGAATCTGTAGTACTCATGTACTCCTGAACTCCTGATCATGTCTTGTACCTGCTATTCCCATAAATTGATAATCACATATTAAATTATTATAAGACAACTTGTACTCGGTTTGGGGGAAACTGATGGGCCCTGATTAATCATGTTTATGGTGGTCTTATCGAGCCGCGCGTGGCCACATACTTGAGGGATCACCTGGCGGCCACCAGGGATTCCGTGGGGTGTGCTGGCACCCCTACTCCTGTTTATTCCTGCCGGGTATGCACACGCCCTAGGCCTATTTCTATGGGATCTGCGATACTCTATTCCTGTTCGGGCGTAAATAAGTCCCGGTACCTAGCGGTACGTTCCGGCTCAGCACCGGATACTCCTGAACCGTTGTCCCGGGCATGTACGGGGCCCATCCGAAACATGATTCATCGATCTTTATCAGTTTCCAAATAACTTGCTATATAAGTTGTGAGTGGAAGTATGTGGAATGGGACACATACTGAAGCCTGGAACTTAGACGGCTCCAATTATAATAAGATGCTAATATACAATTTGATGTGCCGTTTTGTAACTCGGGTTGTACGCGCTTGGATTACGGTAACATGGGATAAAGGTATATATATGAGGGTTTCCTTGTTTGGATTATTCCTTCGAGGTACTAATCTCATGGGGCCGTGACCTAAGCTTATGCAATCGGTCTTACTCATAATCGATTTTATTCGATTTTATCAGTTTTTATTGGTTTTATGTTAGTTTAGGAGATATCTGGTGTTGCCCTATCTACTTTACTTCTCATCTCTTTACCTTCCCTTATCTTATCATACCATGAGTAGTTCCTGCTTGATATCACTTGTTTATATCTACTTGCTCCTGCATGCTTACCTATGCTCGTCACTTGGCATTCGTATCACCACTCGCCTGGGGAGTTCTATCTGACTCCCCTGGATCCTCATGTCCAGGTCATGGAGTTTGGAGCGTGCGGATTCTCTCAGTTGCTGATCAGAGTGACGCAGCGGTAGCGTGGATCCCCTGCAGCCCGTTCAGAGCCCCATCCTTCCAGGCCCTCCTGTTTGGCTCTTGAGTTTTCCTGTTGTGACTCTGAGCTCCATTTGTACTGTTCATGCTTATACATCTCTTTGTATTCTCGCATTTGCGCCTATTGGTGATGTAATATTATTGTAATATTTGTCACCTCTGGTGATAACTTTGTAATTGTACTCATGTGTTGGAATGTATAATGCACCATTTGCTTCCGTACTCTGATTCTTGCCTGTACTGATGCTTAGCGTATATACGTGAGGGTATTTCTGACCTGCGTATATACGTTGCAGTAACGTCTCCGTACCCGCTGGGATCGGGGCGTTACAGGGTGGTATCAGAGCCTAGGCTCTCGCATCCTCAGTACGTCCAGACGGCAAATTAATGGTAAAGAAATTTGCAACTGGAATTGCTTGAGTCCTGGTTATACACTCCAACTACAAGTGCAGAGTTATCTATTCATTCTTGATCATCTTTCCTTTGATTCCTAGTCCCTTCCATATATCCACTGTTTTGATTTTTCGTAGCCTTTATACCAACTTAAGATATGGATAGGCTAGAGAGGTAGCGGCTGGTTCTGAATGAAGCGATTATATGATCTCTTTGGCCAACTCTATGAAGCTCGGTATTCTCAGGATTGATCCACGATTGGGTTATCTTTCATAAGTTGGTATCCGGATTTCTCTACGACTCTTATATATTCTTGGCTATATCTTTCAGAGTGATCGATGCCTGGTCTTCGGAATTCTTAATTATCGGTCTTCTTTATTTATGGTCAGTATTATTTGGCATCGTTTAAAGATTTATGCGGCAGGAAGTGCAGAAGATGTCTATATTTAGATTATTGTTCAGTCGACTTGGGAAGCCCTACCTGCAGTGATTCATATCTTGATTGGTATAATTCCTGTCCTTGTCCCTCTTGTGTTCATCTTCCCCTTATCGAAATTGCGAGGACGCAATTTTTTGTAAGGTGGATGGATTGTAACACCCCGCTCCCGGAATACGTACTTAGTTGCGTATTCAGATTTTTCGATCGTATTTTTCGATTTACTTCCTACTTTTGTTTTGTATTATGAGTTGTTTATATGATCGTTTTGCCTTGGATCTGGATTCGTGAACTCGGAGTCAGCCCTAATCTGAACCGAGGACCCGATCCTAGTGAATTGCTCGATTTGGTCTTTTCAATATTTCGATTTGACTGATTTCAGTTTTAAACATCATTTTCCAATATTTTAGATTTTTCATGATTTTCTGAAAATTTCCGGAATTAAGTTGTAAATCTTCAAAACCGGGGTCGACCAGTGCCACTGACCGATTCTCGGATTTTTAATTTACAAACGGAGTTGAATTTCACGAAACGGCTTTCCTGTAACTTCTTAAAATCATATTTTCTATCTAAGTACTTTTTCTGAAAATTTTCAGATTTTATCAAAATCCGGCCAACCCGGTATAGACCGGTATTGACTGTTGACTTTATGATTTTTATTTTAAAAATGGGATTGAATTTCTAAAAACAGATTTCACCAAAAATATATATATAAATTATTATTTTTGAGAATTTTTGAGAAGCTTTCCAAACTACTTTATTTTTTGGACTTTTCTGGAGTTTTCGGTGTTTTCCCAGATACCGAAATATTATCCAGATATTCTACTTTTCCATATTCTCTCTCCTCGCTAAACGCGAGTTTCACCAACCCACATTTAATGCAGAGATCCTCTCCATACTGCATTTAATGCACTGCCAATCAATTCCAATCAAGTCAAATCTGACTTTTCTCCTTTCTGTTAAACGCAAAATTCGCGTTTATCCTCCTGGACGCGGATTTTTCTCCGCGTCCAGTTCATTTGGCCTAGACGCAGGTTTGCATTTGATGGAGACGCAACTTTTTAAGTGGACGCAAGTTCCTTATGTATAGGATTGGATGGTAATCTTATTATATTATTTTCTTCCCCTATAAAACCACCCCCCTTTTTTCCTTCTCTTTCATTCATCCTTTTTCCCTTCCTTCTCTTTCCAGCAAGCTTGGCAGCCAACGAACCAGCAGCCAAACAGCCCCTTGCTCTCCCTTTGGCCAGCCTCTTCACCTCCTCCACCTCCATTTCACCACCAACTCCACCACCTCCTTCTTCTCCATCTCCTCCTCCATTCCAACAACAACAACAACTTCACTACCTTCTTCTTCCTCTTTTCTCCACCATGAACCCATTAACCTCCATAACTTCTTCACCATCTCCACCACCACCTACACCACCTTAGCCACCACGAACCACGCCATCTTCCTCTCCTCGTCGTGCTCTTTCCGACAAGCTATTGCTTCGCTCTCCGAAATCTCTTTTACAAAACTCCATTTTCCCAAAATGAACTATACTTGCACCACTAGATGCTTGGGCTTGGGCTTGGGCTTTAGCTACCGGATTCCGGCCGACTCCGGCCGCCGCCGGCCATCGCCGGCCATCCCCCCTTTCTCTTTTCATTCTTTCCTTTCCTTCTTTCATTCTTTTCTTCACTTCTTTCTTTCTTTCTTTCATTATTTACATTTTCTGCGTCTCCTCTCCCTCATTCCCTGCGTCCCTCTCTCTATCCCTGCGTCTCTCTCAATTTTTCCAGTCTCTATCTTCCTCTCTGTTAATTGCTAGACGCGGATCTCACCCCCGCGTCTAGGCAATTCTTTAACGCGATCCACGCGTTCTTGTATCAACGCGACGCGGAGTTCATGCTCGCGTCTGCGTTCTCCTCGCGTCCTGACTTGAACGCGGGTCTCGAACCCAGCGTTTGTAGCATTTATGCAACGCGAACCCCGCGTTTGCGATCCCCGCGTCTCATTCTCAAACTCGCGTCCCCCTGTACAATCTCTCTCTCCCTGTACACTCTCTCTTTCCATGGACTTCTCTCTCTAGTTCTCTCTTTCTCTCTCCTCTCTCTCATTCTCTCTCTCCCTCTTGCTTTCCTCCTCTCTCTATCACTTTCTCTCTAACGCGTTGACGCGTTCATTTCCTGGATTCCGGAGATCGGGGATTTCACTGTGTTTTCTAAAGATTTAGGCGAGTGTCCTCGCTCTCGCCTCCATTTGGGTTTCCCCGCTTCGTCGGGTCGACATGTATTTTATTCCATGTTTTCATGTATTATGTATTGGGCTGAGTCCCTGTATTTGTGTATGGCCGAGTGCCAATGACTGGACCCTTCAGCCTCCAGTCTCTCACTATCTCGAAAGAGACGTGATTGGGACCGTCAGGTTTCTCTGGACCCTTCAGCCTCCGGTCTCTCACTATCTCGAAAGGGAAGTGATTGGGACCGTCAGGTCTCTCCGCCCTTCAGCATCCGGTCTCTCACTATCTCGAAAGGGAAGTGATTGGGACCGTCAGGTCTCTCAGCTCCGCCTGGTTATCATGATCAGCGTTCAGCGCTTTACCACTAGATTCATCTAGGCGAGATGCTGCCGGAATTCCTACTCGCACCTTAAGCCGAGTGGTCCTGGTAACCTTACCAGACGCTCCAGTGTTAAATACTGTTTGCTGTCTGTACACTCCAGCTTACTCAGCTCCGCTTGATTGTGCTCAGCTACTATTCTATCACATGTCATGTATTTACTTGATATGTTGACACTTGACATGCCATGCCATTACTTCATACCTGTCTTTTACATGCAGTTCCATATACCTTATACAAATTTTTTTATATATAAGAAATTGCGAGAAAAAAGGATAAAATAAAAACCTCTTCATCAGCATCTAAAGATCTCAACCTTTCAATACTTTTAATATTATGTGAGGAAGTTGAACCAGATGATATATGATTCATATTTAGATCAAGAGATAGAAATCGGGGACGACGGCGACCTGAATTGGCAGGAGAAGTGTTCTGCTCCGCTGTCGACATTAAAATAAAAAAAGAGATTTAGGTCTGCAAAGTAAAAAAAAGAAAAAAAACCTGATCCGGATCCCTTTTTTTAGAAAAACTTTCTGGAAGTAAAACTCAAACCTAGATCTGACAACGTGCGGAAAAATAAATAGGGAGAAAATAATAATAAACAATAATAGGGCAACTACCTATTACCGCGGGGCATTAAATAATTTCACTTATTCCAATAGCCGGGCCGCAACTTATTACTGTGGCTAATAATGTGCTACATCACCGCAGGCTGAGGGGGACTCTCAGCTGTCGGCTGATATACATATTTCTGATATATATATATATATATATATATATATATATATATATATATATATATATATATATATTTACACACACACACATATATGCGCGCGCGCGCACATATACATACATAAATATATATGTGTACATATATGTATACATATATATATGGAGATAGACTTGTATCCTTTCAAAAGGATTTGATCCCGGATCCTTCCCACTCAAATTCAACCCTCCAACATTCGAATACAAGATCCACTCCGTTGAAATTGATCTATACTATTTCAAGTATCTATAAACCAAAAATCAAGTGTTTTAAATACTTTTTGCCCATCCATCAAGCGACGCAAAATGGACGGCCGAAAGTAGTGAGTTGGTTAGATCTATGTCTTTAGACATACAAATTCTCGATCCGGCCATTTCATTATGATCTAAACATTTAAAAACCCCTATAAACTAATTTTTGTTAGATTTTAAATGTTCTACACCGTTAAACTAACCAACTCACTATTTAGGCCGTCCGTTTTTCCTCTACTTGATGGATGGGCAAAAAGTATTTAAAACACTTGATTTTTGGTTTATAGATACTTGAAATAGTATAGATCAACTTCAACGGAGTGGATCTTGTATTCGAATGTTGGAGGGTTGAATTTGAGTGGGAAGGATCCGGGATCAAATCCTTTTGAAAGGATACAAGTCTATCTCTATATATATGTGTACATATATGTATATATATATATGTGTACATATGTATGTATATATATAGATATATATAGATATGTGTGTGTGTGTGTGTGTGCATGCATGTGTGTGTCCCTGCCGATGTCCTAGTGGCAAGCCATTGGGTTGCTCCCCAAGTGACTTGGGTTTGAGGCTCGCGGTGGACATTTAGCGCCTGAGAGCCAGAATGACTCTGCCTTACCCTGTTTCGCATAGGGAACTTCATAGCGAGGGGTGACCCGCAGGATTAGTTGGGGGCTACACTCGTTGTTCGTATTGTGGGCCCCGGATACTTGAACGGATTTCATATATGTGTGTGTGTGTGTGTGTGTATATACATACATATATATACACACACAAATATATATACATATATATACATATATATATTAGATAAAACAATGAGATTATCAAGACCTGAATGTTTGAAGGTGGAAACTGCTGGATGATGAAGTAGTCACCCCAAACGGAGGGGTGATAGCCTGCAGAGGCCGGGCGTACGACACTATCTCCGCCCCATTTTCGCTTGGAGGAGAAGAAATATGAAGCAGTGAAGCAGTAGTGCTCTGAATCTGAGTCTCCATCTCCCTGTAAGCAAACCAATAATTAATATTAGTCCTATCAGATAGAATGGAAAGAGCGAGAGAAATTGAGTAGTCTGCTCGGTGAACCTCCTCCTCATGGTATGGTATTTACAGGAGAGGGATGCTCAGTCTCGCTTGACGTAGCGTTGAAAGTGAAAATTGACACTTGAAGAGGACATGCACGTGTCATTGTGAGATAAATTTGGGTCCATCCGTGCATGTGCTATGTCTTGCAAGTTGCATGCATGCAACAGAATGTTTCATGTGTATGGGTCTAATTATCAAAGTTTAGTTTTACAGAGGAAATGTCGGCTGTAGTTTTACACACAAGTTGAGGAGAACCCCATAGTTGGGTCATGTCCGGAATGGGCCACAGAAAGGTGAGCATGTCTCTTTCTCAACAACCCTCACGGGCGCCACAGAAAGATGTCTCTTTCTCAACAACCTCACGGGCGCCACAGAAATGTGAGCATGTCTCTTTCTCAACAACCCTGATGGGCCAAGTTAGGACCCCTCATGGTGTCCAACCAGCAAGAAGGGAAAGGCAAACGCCAATGGCTGAGTGGAATGATGGACATCCTTTTGTCCAACAATGTGAAGATCTTTTATGAACGGTTTATACACATGTTAGTCGTGTGCAGAGAAATGTGTAGACAAAAAAAAAGAATTTCATAGCTATTTTAAATCAATGAATTCAGATGAGGCCTTTGAGCATAAGACCCTATCCTTCTCTCTCTTTAGTTGTTTGGCTGTTGAAAAGCAGGAGGACGAAAATGCAGCGGGCTCCCCTGTGTCAGTTTTTTAGTGTTGTTGGAGCTTTTCGCATTGAAATCTGACATGCCATTATGCATACAAAACTCTGAGGTAGAAAAAAAAGCCTACTTAAGACAAATACAACATTGTCCCTTTGGATTCAATTTCAACCTTACTATCAAACTTGAGACAGATTAAAGCAAAGGCCAAACTTCTTCTATTTAGTTTTCTCTTTTCTTTTCTTTTGTCTTGATCTTCACAAGTAAAATGTTTGTTTCTTTGGCCCAAGTGACTTGTTGGACTCCCATGAATGATTATACGATGGTCCATGTGTCATGAAGCTTTGAATTAAGTTCAGTAGGTAGAAAACTTTAATTTAAATAACATTAATTTGTGGGGAAAATAATGATTTTAACCAATAATACTGCATGAGCGATAATAATCAATAACAATGTGGAGACATGGCTCCATATTTTCCATCTTCTACTGTAATCTGTTGTTACCCTGTTTGTAATGTCATTGCTTTCTGCTACTTGAGCCACAAGCCTCGAATAAAATAGACTACGTGGATATACACAGACTTAACTAGTCTTTTGTCTGAAAATGCCGGACTTTTTTCTTGGTAATTAACACTATTGACTCTCGCGTGTAGTAGAGGGGATACCACATGTATGCATATATAGTCGACCTCTCTTCAAGGCATTAATTTCTCTCTCTTTCTTTATTTCTTTCTTTCTATTTCTTGAATATGACATGATTTTTTTCACTCCCTCCTTTATACCAACTCTCTCCTCTATATTTAGTGGATGAAATTCTTCTTATATTTTCTTTGAGATTTTTTTTAATCATTTTTCTTTGTTACAAGTCATATGTCTTACCATTCCCCTCGTTTCCCTCTAACAATAATAGATATATATTCCTAACCATAAAGGTTGTTATGCATCAGTGCCTCAACTTTAGCTGGAAGTTAACTATTCATGTTTCTTTCACTAGAAATTGAAAACGTATTGATGCGGATATCGAGATGCAATCTTGGCACATATATCGTCGTTGGAGAAGATGTATGGCTTCTACGTGGTCCTTATTGTTGGAATTGAAGAATATAAAAGTGAATCTTCGAGATGAATTATGGTAAGATCCGTTGATCGAATCAACCGGATGATGGTTGGAGTGTGTTCTCCTTCCATTTGTGATGAACGTGGTATATTCACATGTTCAATTCCGACTTCGAATGAATGAGATATTCAAGTCCAAAGATTGCCTAATTCAAAGCCAAAAGGGACTAAAATTGGCTACAAGCATTTAGTCCCACATTGGCCGTGTGATGGAAGCATATGGGGTATAAATAGAGAAAAATGAGACCAAAGGGTGTGCCCTTTGGGTACTTGAAGTTTTCGCGCGCGAAAAGGAGGGAACTATACACGTACATACGTACGTGCACGCTGGCGGCGCCGGCCGGCCGGCGCCGGGCCGGGTCCGTGGTCCTGGGCCTGGGCCTGGGCTAAGTTCCCTACCTGGTTCTTTTTGAATCAGGGTCCGTTGGTCCAACCCGCCCGCGGAAAGATTCGGATCACCCGCCAACGGGCAGATCCGACCGTTCGCCAACCGCTGTCGGAAAACCGACAGTGCGGTTGGGCGGTTGATCGGTTGCGACGGTTCTGTCCGAACCGTCGCAACTGCTGGAATTTGGCGGACGAGAATACCCCTCCGGAGCGCTATAAAAAGCGCCCCAGGGGTTCATTCTCAGACACACCAAAAAAAAAAATCCGAGATCTCTCTCTCTCTCTCTCTATAGTTCTGACTTCAGTTCTGAACTAGGCTCCAGCAAAGTGGGAATCCACGACTTCCAGAGCGACTTCCAACGAAGTGGGAATCCGCGACTTCCAAGTGAAGTGGGAATCCGAAGCAACTTCCTAAAGGAGATTCTGCCAAAATTCTTCAACCTTCCTACGTCCTCAACAGTGGGTGTTCCTCCAAAAGAGTAAGACAAATATTCATTTGAAATTTGTCGTTATACCGCTGTTTTGCTAATCCTGTGTAGGTACTGGTTGACTACGGTTCGACCGTACGGTAATTTGATAGTGCTATTCAAATACCGTGAAGAAGTGTTGTATCTTGGGAGACCAGCGTCCATTATCCCGTTAGCACCGGTGCGGGGGACGTAATTGTCTTAAGGAGATTCGCTGTAAGCGTACCTCACTTCAAATACTGTATAAGTGGACTAAGTCCTTTATACAGGGGATATACTTTACAGTATATCGAGATTGACTTAGATTCAGTCTAAGTGTTACTGTATAAGTGGATTAAGTCCTTTATACAGGGGATATACTTTACAGTATATCGAGACTGACTTGGATTCAGTCTAATTGGTGCTTAAACTAAGGAAGGAAATTGAAAGGTGGTTCTTAAATTAAGGAACGTTCTTTTGAACGGAAAACCTCCCACCTGATATTTGCCGACCTGGCCAATTAGATTGTTGATATCTCAGTGATCTTGATTAGTTGTCAGATTGATTCTTGTTAAGCAGAATACCCAACAATCTTAAGACAATTATTATTGAAGTTACTAACTTCAGTTCTGCTTGAACTTGCAGAAGATGTCTGATACAAATCAAGATACCTCCAGCAAGGCAACAAACATACCGCTCCAAGGTTTGATGCCTACTCCACTTCCTAACCCGAAGCCGGAGAAGCCAGGAAAGTTTGATGGCACAGAGTTCAAGAGGTGGCAACAGAAGATGCTCTTCTACTTGACCACTCTACATCTGGCCAAATTCCTGCAGGAGGATCCACCAGAACCCGGAACTGATCGGGACTCAGTCCTTGCAGTCGATGCTTGGACACAAGGTGATTTCCTTTGCCGAAATTATGTTCTTAATGGACTGGATGACTCTCTTTACAATGTCTACAGTTCGATCACTACGGCAAAGAAATTATGGGCCAGTCTTGACAAGAAATACAAGACTGAAGATGCTGGTACCAAGAAGTTCGTCGTTGGACGATTTCTGGAGTACAAAATGGTGGATAGCAAGACTGTCATCAGTCAGGTGCAAGAGTTCCAACTTATCTTGCACGAGATAGAGGCCGAAGGTATGATTCTTCCTGAAACTTTTCAGGTTGCAACCATCGTGGAGAAGCTCCCCCCTGCGTGGAGAGATTTCAAGAACTACCTGAAGCACAAGCGAAAGGAGCTAAAGTTGGAGGATCTCATTGTGAGGCTTCGTATAGAGGAGGACAACCGCAAGTCCGAGAAAAGGAGCAGCAAGAACTCCTACGAAGCAAAAGCAAATGTGATCGAGGACTCAAAGAGGAAAGCGTCTACTTCCAAAAGCTTGAAGAGGAAGAGCCTTCCCAGGGGTACAAAGGCAAGGCTCAAGACGGCAGAACCATGCGCTTCAAAGGGACCTGTTACATCTGCAACAAAGAAGGTCACAAAGCAAATGAATGCCGCAGCCGTCTAAAGAAGAACAAGAAAAGCCACCCACAGGCCAACATGACCAACCATGAATCACCAGTCTTTCAGCTGTGGTGTCAGAAGTAAATCTGACAACCAATAACAAAGATTGGTGGGTAGACACGGGAGCTACTAGGCACATCTGCTCGGAGAAATTGTTATTCTCAGAATATCAAAGGCTAGAGCAAGATGAGCAATTATTCATGGGTAATTCAGCTTCCTCAAAGGTTGAAGGAAAGGGCAAGGTCATCCTGAAGTGGACATCGGGCAAAGAGCTTACTCTTAACGATGTCCTTCATGTTCCAGACATCCGCAAGAATCTGATCTCCGGATCAATACTTAGTAAGAAAGGATTTAGAATTGTATTTGAATCCGACAAATTTGTACTTACTAAGGGAGGGATGTATGTGGGAAAGGGCTATCTTGTTGATGGACTTTTTAAGGCCAATGTTGCAGAGGTTGATAAAAAGTCCGTGTATTTGTACCCAAAGCTAATCAATAAAAGAAATTCTTCTGTTTATTTGCTTGAGTCTCCTAATTTGTGGCATGCTAGATTAGGGCATGTAAATTACAAGTCTTTAAAGAACTTGTCTAATCTGGGATATATTCCTAAACTCAACTTGGAAGAAATTCGCAAGTGTGAGGTTTGTGTTGAGGCCAAGTTGGCTAAAAATTCATTTCACTCAATAGATCGAAATACAGAACCTTTAGGGTTAATCCATAGTGATCTATGTGACTTGAAGTTTATGCCAACTAGAGGCGGTAAAAAGTATTTCATTACTTTTATCGATGACTGTACAAGATACTGTTATGTGTATCTTTTGAACAGTAAGGATGAGGCAATAAATATGTTTACAACATATAAAGCCGAAGTTGAGAATCAACTCAACAAGAAAATCAAGATTCTAAAATCCGATAGAGGCGGAGAATATGAATCAAATGATTTTAGTGAGTTATGTGCTAGTTTTGGTATAATACATCAAACTACAGCACCATACACTCCTCAGCAGAATGGAATTGCTGAACGGAAGAACAGAACTTTGAAGGAGATGGTTAATTCCATGCTCGTAAGTTCTGGAGCTCCGCAGAACTTTGTGGGGGAAGCTCTATTAACTGCAAATCATATTCTAAATAGAGTACCCCACAAGAAACTTGGTCTTATACCATTCGAGTTATGGCATGGAAGGACACCTTCCTACCATTACCTCAAAATGTGGGGGTGCCTTGCAAAGGTGCTAGCACCATTACCTAAAAAGACTAAGTTGGGAGCAAAAACTATAGACTGCGTATTCATAGGCTATGCCTTGAATAGTAGTGCCTATAGGTTTCTGGTTCATAAATCAGAAATACCTGATATTCATGTAAACATGATTATCGAATCTCGAGATGCTGTGTTTTTTGAAGATATCTTCCGTACAAACGGGAAGCAGATAAGACTTCTGGGAAAAGAACACACGAGATGGCGTTCAGGGACGAAAGCCCCGAGGAACCAATTGTAAATGCGGAAATTGAACCAAGAAGAAGTCAGAGATCTAGAATCTCAAAATCTTTTGGTCCAGATTTCATAGCATACGCTATTGAGAGCGAGCCTCAAACATTTAAAGAGGCTATGTCAAACCCAGAAGCACAAATATGGAAAGAAGCTATAAATAGCGAAATAGAATCCATACTAAGTAATCATACTTGGGAATTGGTAAACTTGCCTCCTGGAAGTAAACCAATTGGGTGTAAGTGGATTTTCAAACGAAAATTAAAACCCGATGGATCTATCGATAAGTACAAGGCTAGATTAGTAGCCAAGGGTTATCGACAAATAGAAGGACTTGACTACTTCGATACTTATTCACCAGTAACAAGAATAACGTCCATTCGGATGTTAATTGCAATTGCAGTATTGCACAACTTAGATATCCATCAATGGATGTCAAGACTGCATTCTTAAATGGTGAATTAAGTGAAGAGATATATATGGAGCAACCTGAAGGATTTAAAGTCAAGGGCCAAGAACACAAGGTGTGTAAATTGGTAAAATCCTTATACGGTTTAAAGCAGGCTCCAAAACAATGGCATGAGAAATTTGATAGTGTCATGATCAAAGATGGATTCACTATCAATGAATGCGATAAGTGTGTTTACACGAAAACAGTTGGAGATGCATGTATCATTGTTTGTCTTTATGTAGACGACATGTTGATACTTGGACTAATATTGAGATTATTAAGTCCACTAAAAGAATGTTATCCAGCTATTTTGATATGAAGGATATGGGGGTTGCTGATGTAATTTTAGGAATTAAAATTACTAGAACACCAGATGGAATCAGTCTATCTCAATCTCACTACGTGGATAAGATGATAGAAAGATTCAAGGATCATGGGATAAAAGAGAATACAAATCCTTTTCTCCTACACGTCCACCTTCATAAGAATACAGGAACTGGAATACGCCAGTTGGAGTATTTGCAGATTATCGGAAGTCTAATGTATTTAATGAATTGCACTAGACCCGATATTGCTTACGCTGTAAGCAAGTTAAGTAGATACACTAGTAATCCTAGTGATCTACATTGGACCGCTCTACTACGAGTATTGGGTTACGTATCACATACCAAGGAATATGCCTTGAGATATGGAAAGTATCCTCCTGTACTGGAAGGATACAGTGATGCTAATTGGATTGCAGATTTTGAGAAATCAAAATCAACTAGCGGATACGTATTTACTCTAGCAGGAGCAGCGGTATCATGGAAATCTTCTAAGCAAACATGTATTGCCCGTTCCACTATGGAATCAGAATTCATAGCCTTAGATAAGGCTGGAGAAGAAGCAGAATGGCTTCGACAATTCTTAGAAGATATACCGTTATGGCAAAAGCCAGTGCCCGCTATATGTATACACTGCGACAATCAAGCAGCTATATCTAGGGCACAAAATATGATATACAACGGTAAGTCTAGACATATTCGTCGTAGACATAATACCGTGAAGCAGTTGCTCTCAAATGGAATTATCTCTATTGACTTTGTATCGTCAAAGGATAATTTAGCGGATCCGCTTACTAAAGGTTTAAGTGGAGAACGTATAAACTGCGCATCGAGGGGAATGGGTCTAAAAGCCTAATCTTACCGAGTCAGCTTAATGGAAACCTCACTTAGCGACTGGAGATCCCACGGACTAAGTTCAAGAGGAAAAACTAGTTATGATTGACTCAGCAAGTAAGCACTTGGGAGCTTGACTCCAATCCATTCCTATGGTGCACATAAGTGCTTTTCTACAAGTGGGTTAAGGATAAGCTTAACGCTTTTAATGATGCCTATATCTTGTTACTAAACAAGTGGAGTAGAGTAGACTACTCTTAATAGGTCCATCACCTATGTGAGTATAGAGTTGGGTCGGCTCTTTGGGAATCTCTATGGAGGCTGTTATTCCCTAAAGATACTCTCTGAAACTAAGAATGTCCAGGGCCAAAACGGACACAACAGAGAACCAAAGTTGATTTGGAAAGTCACTGTGTGAAGCTTATTCACTTGACTTACACTAACGGCTAACAGTTCAAGACCTAGTTCACTGATTAGCCAGTAAGTCCGATAAAGCTTTCGCTATGGAAGGTTCAAGACCTAGTTCACCTATCCTTATGCAGTTTCTTTTCTAAAGTACCTTACACAATAGAGTCAGTCTCTTGTGTGTCATTTCCTTGAATTCTTCATTCATTGTGGGGGATTGTTGGAATTGAAGAATATAAAAGTGAATCTTCGAGATGAATTATGGCAAGATCCGTTGATCGAATCAACCGGATGATGGTTGGAGTGTGTTCTCCTTCCATTTGTGATGAACGTGGTATATTCACATGTTCAATTCTGACTTCGAATGAATGAGATATTCAAGTCCAAAGATTGCCTAATTCAAAGCCAAAAGGGACTAAAATTGGCTACAAGCATTTAGTCCCACATTGGCCGTGTGATGGAAGCATATGGGGTATAAATAGAGAAAAATGAGACCAAAGGGTGTGCCCTTTGGGTACTTGGAGTTTTCGCGCGCGAAAAGGAGGGAACTATACACGTACATACGTACGTACACGCCGCCGCTGGCGGCGGCGGCCGGCCGGGTCTGGGTCCGTGGTCCGTGGTCCTGGGCCTGGGCTAAGTTCCCTACCTGGTTCTTTTTGAATCAGGGTCCGTTGGTCCAACCCGCCCGCGGAAAGATTCGGATCACCCGCCAACGGGTGTCCGCGCGAACAGATCCGACCGTTCGCCAACCGCTGTCGGAAAACCGACAGTGCGGTTGGGCGGTTGATCGGTTGCGACGGTTCTGTCCGAACCGTCGCAACTGCTGGAATTTGGCGGACGAGAATACCCCTCCGGAGCGCTATAAAAAGCGCCCCAGGGGTTCATTCTCAGACACACAAAAAAAAAAAAAATCCGAGATCTCTCTCTCTCTCTCTATAGTTCTGACTTCAGTTCTGAACTAGGCTCCAGCAAAGTGGGAATGCACGACTTCCAGAGCGACTTCCAACGAAGTGGGAATCCGCGACTTCCAAGTGAAGTGGGAATCCGAAGCAACTTCCTAAAGGAGATTCTGCCAAAATTCTTCAACCTTCCTACGTCCTCAACAGTGGGTGTTCCTCCAAAAGAGTAAGACAAATATTCATTTGAAATTTGTCGTTATACCGCTATTTTGCTAATCCTGTGTAGGTACTGGTTGACTACGGTTCGACCGTACGGTAATTTGATAGTGCTATTCAAATACCGTGAAGAAGTGTTGTATCTTGGGAGACCAGCGTCCATTATCCCGTTAGCACCGGTGCGGGGGACGTAATTGTCTTAAGGAGATTCGCTGTAAGCGTACCTCACTTCAAATACTGTATAAGTGGACTAAGTCCTTTATACAGGGGATATACTTTACAGTATATCGAGATTGACTTAGATTCAGTCTAAGTGTTACTGTATAAGTGGATTAAGTCCTTTATACAGGGGATATACTTTACAGTATATCGAGACTGACTTGGATTCAGTCTAATTGGTGCTTAAACTAAGGAAGGAAATTGAAAGGTGGTTCTTAAATTAAGGAACGTTCTTTTGAACGGAAAACCTCCCACCTGATATTTGCCGACCTGGCCAATTAGATTGTTGATATCTCAGTGATCTTGATTAGTTGTCAGATTGATTCTTGTTAAGCAGAATACCCAACACTTATTTTGAGTCAAAAGTCAGTATTTTTATTTCATTGTTGAGTTGAGTGTATTTCTTTTTATTTTGTTAGTTTTGTTTTCTCCTTTTTTTTTATTCTCACATCTGTTTTGAGAAAACATTCAATGCTTTGTAAGCCTATATATAGGGATGAGTCAAATAAAATTATAACGAATATTTGATTGATGAAAAATTGATTATTTTCTTAATTGAAAATTTTCTTCATAAATTTGAAGTATGAAGCACAATTCAAAACAGTTTTTGGTGTGAAGCGTATCCTATTTCTTTGTTTCTTCCTCTTCCCAAACCCTAATCTCTATTATAATTCTATTTACAAAACCCTAATCCCAATTCTTCAATCACTATTTCAACAAAAAAAACTAGAAAAATTAAACTCTCGTCTCTTTTCTAATCTCTCACAAAATTCCCCACAAAAATCCAACAAGAAAGAATACGAGGTTTCCACCTCTGTTTCGTCTGGGCCCCTCTCTCACATCAACAAAACACCCCTCTCTCTCTCTCTCTCTCTCTCTCTCAAGACAACGACCCAACCTCGGCAACCGCCTCGCGGCTCGTTCCCTCGCCACGTGATCCCAAGGCCCCGCTTCATCAGAGCCCGGCGCACGTGCTCCTCCACCTCTCTCTCTCATGCTCTGCCCGAGCACAGGAGATCTCTCTCCTCTCTCCCTACTTGTCGCCTCCACCTCGTCGTCGCCTCCTGCTCGAGCGTCGGTCTCGACCTCCCCTCGCCATCGCCAACCCGATCTCGAGCTCGCCCCGCGAGGTTGTCTCGGCCCCGATCTGTTCCCGCCCACGCAGCCCATGTCTTGTTCGTCCTCGTCTCTGTGCTCTGCCGAACCAGAGCCAGCAGCTAGCCTAGGCCTGCAGCCCAGCCACGCCCAGGCCAGCGCGTGGCCACGCCCGCGTCGACGATCGAGCCATGCCCAGTCGAACACTTGCGTGAGCAGCCTGCGTGCTGTCCAGTTTCGCGCAAGTCTAATGTAGCACTTCACCTGCGTGACTGTCAAGTTCAGAACCAGCCGACCTCCTCAATCGGATTGCGCTGGCGATTGCTGAAGATACAAGCCGTCTGTCTTCAACTGCATGTTAATCTCATATTAAAGGTGGACCAATAACCTTGGTTATTTACATTGGATTCCTATTTAAGTTAACTGATATGATATTATGCCCATATTAAAGTCACATTTATATAGTTATTTGGTCACTTGAAATATAAAGGGTACCATGATGGAAAGGTTTATTTCAAGGGGACTTATTTGCAAATGTGCGACCCACTTTCTCCTCCTGCAAAGAAACAAAACTCACGCTCATTTTAGTTTTGAGAGAATCCATCGTGAAAAGTACAGAGAGTTTTGTGAAAGGAAAGGAGCAGAGAAAAGAGGATCCATTGCAAGTTAGGGTTTGCAGATTCCAGAGGAAGGATTCAACATCTTCTCCAATCTCCATTCAATCTTCATCAATGGCCTCAGGTATGAATAGATTAGGGTTTTTCTATTATGAAAGTCTTGCAATATATGATTCTTGAGATGTATGGTTGATTCTTGATCCATGGACGTTTTATTCCGCATTATAGATGAATTAAATTTCCAACATTGCAGCCTCAACTACATCAGATAACATATCAATAGTGGATCAATAGTTTCGCAATAAAAGATCAACAACATCAGTGGTCACCTGAGAACGTTAGATTATCAATATGTGAGTTTCTAATTCTGCAATTAGGTTATTCATCGGTTACATCAAGCATTTTCATCTCTAAAATATTATCACGAGTTCCTGTTGTTTACTAAATATTGTGAGTTGTGTGAATATGAAAACACGTAACCTACTGATCTTTAATATTGTGAGTAGGACGATTGTTATTATAACTGAGTGTAATGATCCAAATTTGAATTGCACCGGATGATATGATGACACATATCTAAACTATCGAGAAGCTCCCAAAGACATCCACAACTCTCAAAGCTCCCCAAAACTGTTAAACAAATGTGAAACGTGTTTGTCCTTAATTTTGTCTTTTCTTCTCTCCTCTCCCCTCCTCTTTTGTCTTGATCTCTGTAACAAGAAACGTTTAAAAAACTAGCTAATATGCTGAGGGATTAAATTATTGACGGAGTGTTAGCAGTTGGCGGTGCATGCTATTTGGGTCCATCATGCATGTGCTATGTCTTGCAAGTTGCATGCATGCAACAGAATGTTTCATGTGTATAGGTCTAATTATCAAAGTTTAGTTTTACAGAGGAAATGTCAGTTGTAGTTTTACACATAAGTTGTTTCGACTTTGAGGGGAACCTCATAGTTGGGTCGTGATCATCCGGAATGGGCCACAGAAATGTGAGCATGTCTCTTTGTCAACAACCCTGATGGGCCAAGTTAGGACCCCTCATGGTGTCCAACCAGCAAGAAGGGAAAGGCAAACGCCAATGGCTGAGTGGAATGATGGACATCCTTTTGTTCAACCAATGTGAAGATCTTTTATGAACGGTTTATACACATGTTAGTCGTGTGCAGAGAAATGTGTAGACAAAAAAAAAGAATTTCATAGCTATTTTAAATCAATGAATTCAGATGAGGCCTTTGAGTATAAGACCCTATCCTTCTTTCTCTTTAGTTGTTTGGCTGTTGAAAAGCAGGAGGACGAAAATGCAGCGGGCTCCCATGTGCCAGTTTTTCAGTGTTGTTGGAGCTTTTCGCATTGAAATCTGACATGCCATTATGCATACAAAACTCTGAGGTAGAAAAAAAAAAAAAAAACCTACTTGAGACAAATACAACATTGTCCCTTTGGATTCAATTTCAACCTTAATATCAAACCTGAGACAGATTAAAGCAGAGGCCAAACTTTGTTAAAAATAAAGATATTGATAAGCCATGCCCACTTGATATTCCTTAATCAAAGCTACAGAAGTAGTTTGGAGTGCACCTAACATCTCTGGAAGTCAAAAATAAAAACACTACTACTGCAAGATTCATACGGTTCTGCAAAGAATTCAACAAGATCATTTTGCAAGCCGCGGACATGAACCCAATACGGCATCAAGGCCAGTTGCCAAGTTATGAAAGATACCCAGTCCGTGCCACATTCCGCGATGTATCACCCAGCTCTGTTCTTTCACTACGCAAAACTTGATCACATCACAAAAGTAATCTGTGCATAGCAATTGATATCCAAAACACAGCCATGGTTGCAAATGAAATAGTAGACAACAGATAACAAGTTAATGATAAAAAAGGATAATCCTGAAGAAAGGCTTCAGTCAATATTTGTTGTAAGATACCTAAATAGCAAAAACCACTCAGGAAAGAAAGACAAAATCTGCTAATCAAAGAGATACAAGCGGCCTACAAAATTAAATGTTTTTTAAGTCTCTGAAAACTAGAAAGGCATAGTAATAGCTTCCAATAGTGCCTCTTCTTATCACTCATCTTCTTGGCTGCGGAGCCTGGCAAGCTTGTTGGTGACAATGATATCGAGTTGTGCAGCCCTCTCTACAATTTCTTTTCGCTTTCTTGTAGAGACATTGTGTGCAATCTCAGCACAGTAAGTCCTGACAGAGACCACAATTTTCGACCATTAACAGCAGAGAATGGATGACTTTAACAAGCAACAAAAAACAGCGGGCAATGAAAGGTTAGCTTATAAGTTGTGAGAATGAAAACAAGAGAGAAGGTGCAGATAGCTTACCTGTTATGCATCATAAGCAGTTCCAACTCAGATACATTATGGACCACAAACTTCTTGAAGCCGTTGGCCAGATAATGCCTGGTCTTCTTGTCAGAACCATAACCAATATTGGGCATCAAAGTAACTCCCTTGAACTTTCTCCTCACTCGGGAATCAATACCCTTTGGCCTACGCCAACTTGGCTGTCACAATAATAAAAAGAAAAATAGACAAATCAGCCCCACACAAATTCAAACTACCAACAGAATGAGAAAAACAAAGAGCACCCACCAGACAAATTCCACTAGAGACAATGAGAAATGAAACCTAAATCAACATCAATACGAGGAAGCTCTAAATAATACAGAATGACTGAAGAAACCAGCTAGATAAGCAAAAAAATGACCAACAAATCTGGGCAGACACTAAATAATACAAGGCATTACAGGAAGCAACCAGGTGTGCTCTAAATGGACTTCAGACCAACACCAAAGGCAGGCAATAACAAGTGAGGAAAGAAGGAAACCAGATAAGCAAAAAATCATTTTGTGGTAAAAAAGGAAAAGACAGAAATTAAAACCACAGTAAAATTAGAACTCGAATAATAGATCCTATTTTTAACTACAGCTTGAAACATATGATGCTTACCAAAGAAACACAGCTAGAAAACCAAAACTGTCAAAAAGCACATCTTTTACAAGGTCTGTATTTACTACTCTGATTGAGATTTCCATTCAACACCCACAAATACGATACAAATATTCTACAAAAGCTGCACATTCTTGCTCTTTTCCTACTTATAAAATGGTTCTAGACATGTCTGTCCACAAACATACAAAGATGTCAAAGAATATGCCTTCTTGTGAAAATTACAAAATAATGTTCAACAACAAACTCAAAGTAAATGTTTAAACATGTCCTGTTCACCAAAAAGAAACACAAAAACCTAATCCGTCGTGTCAGGCTCTTGGACACTCATTTCTGATACTTAGTACCAGTGTTAAAATAAAGAAATTGGATCTCTGTCCTCAGAAAAAGATAAATTGTTGATCTTACACTCATCAAAGATTTCAGGTGATATGTGGATAACAAGAACATTGAAGTTTTAACTTCTGTGAATTTAATCGAAATTAATAAACAAACATCTGATATGCAGAACTCAATACATTGTGAACGTACCAAACGTAAAATTGTTTAGAATACACGGACAAGTACCTCCATATAAATGATTGTGAGTGTTTATGCATGTGGGCAAGGAAAATTTTATATAGGCAGGCTGCAACTACTAGCATACCACATTAGTGATAGCAGGCAACTCGCAATGTGATCATTTAGATAATGAAGCCGGATTCGTTGACCATATGCTTCAAACATCATAAAATAGATAGAAACAAATGAATGAAGACCATGCACCTCAGCAGAATTGCATTCAAAAATATACAACTGCAGAACAGTGAAAAGAGTTTCAAAATCCTATAGATGAATTGTGAAGTATCCACACAAAGGTAGCTGCCAATGTCAAATATCAAGATTAAAAGATTGACATCAAATTTTTGATATTCAAACAAAATTAACTTAAGAGGAATTGCACTCATCAAGATTAAAAGATTGGCATCCAAATTTTTATATCTGAATAAATTTCACTTGAGAGGAAATGCACTCAAGCATCCCATTGTAGATATAAGTGTGCTGTTTAAGTATGTCCGTGCAAGTTTGAATGATTGATTCACCACAGTACCAGCCAAAAACGCTAAGAAAATGTAATTTGCTTTCGAAAATATGTATCATAAATTATTCAAGCTATTTTTGCCAGAACTTCCCTTAGGGATATTTAAATCAAACAAAGAGAAAAGCAAAAGTCATATTAAGAGGTTTTTAAAAACTACGCTAATTGACCAAATTATAACACTTGGTACCATCCCGAGTGAATACTAAGAATGCCTTTCATATAAGATATCCATTCCAGAAAATGTCCAGTGAAGATCTGTTGAGAAAATTTCCAGTGATGATCTGTTGAGAAAATTATGATTCTTCTAATGACAATGCCATTATGTCACAATATCTCTTCCGTGGGATTCCCTTTAGCTATGTAACAAATAGTCAAATATATGTTGTTAAACTATTACATCATATTCTGAGATGAAAAAGTACGCAAATCCTAAATATGTGCGTCCTTCATATATGATATCCAGTCCATCCAGTGAAATCAATTCTGGGACAAAAAATGACCCTTCAAATTGTAGAACTATTGGGGAAAAAAGTGACAGAAGGACAAAAAAAGACTGGAAAACTAAATAATAGTTGGTGTTAGCTCCAATGCATCTCATTTTATAAGAATTGGTGCAACACCACACAATTACAATTATTTAAAAGGAGAAACTCTTGGAGATAATGAATAAGTTGAGTCAATGCACCATAGTAAAAGAGATAATCATCTCATGACAATAACACATTTGTATGAAGATTAACAAATATCGCATTTCAACAAGTAAATAATAATAATGTAACACCTTCTTAACGTATCCTGCATGTGAGGTCATAGCATGACTCATCATTGTCAAAAAATACCAAAGTCTAACTTTAGGAGATCAGTTTGGTTCAGCCAACACTATCAGTCACCAATGCAATAGCTTGCATCTGATAGTCATGCCAACTTGCATTGATTTCAGTATATAACTATTGCTTGCATGATTCAGATTAAACCGGGATACTATTTTACTTTCTTAAGCCTTTAGATACCAGGAAAACTTATTTAAAAACCATGTAACAAGTGGCCTTTCATTTGAAAGGATATTTGGGAACCCATTATAACAAAACTTTCACACGATATAATAACTAAATTTTCACAAGGCATGAGAAAGATTATAAAATATACAGGAATTACAGTACTAATCATATAACCATTAATAACACATATAGAACATAAACTATACAGCAAATATTGTCACTTGTATAATTCTCGCAACGTAATAACCAAAATTTAACAAGTACCGTGTCACGTATTCTACAAGGACGACATTTTACATGTTAAAGGTTTGGAATGTTGAAGGACAAAAAAAAACACCACTAACAATAACATATACTAAAAAAATACATAAACTCGTCTATTAAAAGACCACATTTTAAAGAATTCAAAAACTTTGAAAACCAAACCAAGCAGAAGGATGTTCTATCAAATAATTTTGAAGTTATCAATGTAAGAATCGAATCAATCAGATAACTGACCCAATAAATCCTCCCAAAAATAAAAAAAAATAATACCTTTACGCAGATCTTGCGATCGCTCTGCGTCCCCTTAAACTTCTTGACCCTCTTTTTGACAATCTTCTTGGTTGCCAAGAAGGTGATGCGATATTTAAAGTTGGGAGTCTGATGTATGCTCAAGTTTGTACTCATCCAGATATAACATATGCCGGACAAATACATGTACAATCCTGAGATTGATTACTGATAGGCTGCCAAGAAGGTGATGCAATAATTATAGAGGACCAAAGATTACATGCTTACCTATGGAAAACCTGATTAGTTGCAGCTGGTTGGATACACAAATTCAAATTACACTGGAGGTATCAGTAATAGGAATTCCACTTCAGGTTGCATTTTCTAATAGCAAAAGGATGGTTGATTTAATCAAGAGGTCATTTCAGTTGTTATACTGTGACAATAGAGTTGCAGAGCTCCACTGCAAAAAGTGATAAAAGTTCAGCAAAGTCGAAGCGTATCAACATCAAGTTTCTTGTCGTTAAGGATAGAGTTTAGAATCACATTGTCTCTATTGATAATATAAGTACTACACTTAATATCGCAGATTCACTTGCTAAAAGGCTGCAATCTAAAGTCTTCTTAGAGCATGTTGCTCATATGGAGATGACTAGTCTTGATGATATCCTGATTTAGTGGGAGTGGATTTTTTTGATTTATTTAACAAACATTATTTCTTGGCGCACTATATATGTATTTGGTGATTCTAATAAAACGAAATAATAACTGCTTCTCTTAATTTTTCTTTTGTTATTTTAGTTTGTTAAAATAGTAGTTAGACTCATTGGAGTCATAAAGTTATACTAGTTGGAGTCATAAAGAGAAAACTAGTTGAAAATGTACCTTATTTGATCAAAAAATATTTCCATGTCATACATTTATATTTGATCTATATCGTTAAGGATTCTGAAAATTGTGATGCAGAAGGTCTTACTTCAATAATGAAAAGGCAACAACCGTCATGTTCAGTGTCAGGGCACTAATGGACTAGATTGATATAAAATGTTGATTTTGTTGGCGAATAAAGTTTTGATACCATAAAGTTAAGTGTAATATCCTTTCAGTATTAATTGCTTGGCCCAAGTGAGAGATTGTTAGACTTATTTGAATTAGAGTCTAAATTGATTTGGTCTTACACAAGTCTAATTGGATATTATACACCCTCTTTATATGCCTATGTTATTTGACCTGTTTAAGAATTGATCAAATCTAATGTTTGGGTCTAAACTTTTTTCAATTACACTTAGCTATAGATGTATTTAATTTATGATGAGGCACTCATTTACATGTGTGGAACTCGTGTTATTAATCAAGGGCCTATATCTATGACGAGTTGTACTAGGATTATATTGATGGACAATATTGATGGACTATATATATATATATATATATATATATATATATATATATATATATATATATATATATATATATATATATATATATATATATATATATATATATATGGGGTTACTGTACCTCAGCCGGCAGGCTGAGAGATTTCTCTCAGCCGGCGGACGTGGCAAAATCACCGCCTCACATCTGTCATCAATTTTGGCGGACAAATCTTGAAAAATCCCGCCCAATTTAATGCCAGTCACCTCAACATTGTATTTTCTGAAAATACCCTCCCTCACAACTTTCTACCGTATGTAAATAAAGTTGGCTACCAAAAAAATTTACAGCTCTAAAATTTCAACCGGCGATTCTGATCCAAAATAGTTATTTTCTTTTACAAATTTGATCCTTTTTTTAAAGAATATATTTGCAACTGATGGCGCCTAAGAAATCATCCGTGGAAAAAGGTACTATAAAAAATGATATTTTCAAAATTTTTTAGCGTTTGTGTATTTTAATAGTTTTAATTTTTTTCCAGATTTATTTCCGAGGTCGCAATTTTTTTAATTTTTTTTTTAATTTTGGAACCATGGTCGCAGTTCAGAAAGAGATTTTGAAACTTTAGATGTCGAATAAATTTTTAAATTTATAAATTTTGTAACATGATGATAAAGGTCCTATTTTTTTCACCTTTTTTTTATTTTCTTCTATTTTTACTATGTCTTAGTATTTTCGAAAAAATTGATGTGCATACACTGCATGCGACCTCGGTCGCAATTGTTTAAAATATGAGTTGTCGACTCTTGCGACCAAGGTCGCAGTGTATTTAACGTCATTTATTTTATCATACTTGGGTCGCAGTTGTTTCTGATTGCAGTGTAGTCTTATGCGACCTTGGTCGCAGTGTCAAAACGGGTCACAGTTGTTTTTGATTGCACTGTAGTCTTTTGCGACCTTGCTCGCTGTGTCGACCCTGGTCGAAGTTGTTTCTGATTGCACTGTAGTCTTATGCGACATTGGTCAAAGTGTCGTCCCTGGTCCAAGTTTATGTTTGCAAAGTATGACTGCGACCGTGGTCGCAGTTTATAAAAGAAAATATGCTTTTTACAAACATTGGTCGCCGTGTATGATTGCACTGTAGTCGTATGCGACACTGGTCGCAGTGTCGTCCGGGTGCAAGTTGTTTGTGTTTACATTGTATGACTGCGACCGAAGTCGCAGTTTATTAGAAACAAATATGCCTTTGACCCCCTTATAATTTTAAATGATCATTGGTCTGAACTGTTTATTTTTTCTTATTATGTAAGTTAACAACAGATAAAGGTTCGTCCTCTGAGATCAAGCCTGAAACCTATGTGCGAGTTGATGAAAAAATTTAAAAAGTACATTCACGCAGATTTCGTAGAGGCGATGAACAATACCCCATTTGGCCCAATCTTCATGGCGTTCTACAATGAACAATTTGGGGCTGAAAAGGGTCTAAAATCAAACGTTACTGTGCTGCGTATTTTAGACCAGTATGATAGGGATACAAGGACCTTTAGAATTGGGGGCAAACAGATTGAGTTAACAGTGGAGGATGTTGCACTCACATTTGGTCTACCTATCATTGGGGCAGATTTTGTGATGAATAAAACATGTACAATGAAAGAAAGAGGGGTGATAAAACATTATTTCCCCAATATAAAGAAGATCACTAAAGTATCCATTGAAGATGCTTTGGATGATCTTCTTGTCAAGAAGAGGCGGAGAGGGGTATTGGATGTGATAAAGGATGAACAGCTTGAGCAGCAAATGACTTTACATGAAATTATAAGAGACATGTACAGACTTGCAGCTCAAGACTTTACCACATTAATCATCCTATACATGTCGGCCACTCTTTTCTTCTCTGGCAGTAAATGCACGGTGTCGTGGTATATTGTGGAACAGATTGCTAATATGCAGCTGATGAGGACAATATGCTGGGCAAAAGCTGTTTGGCAATTCCTGATTGAGTCAATGGACATCTTCAGGCAAACCACGTACGAGCTGCAAGGATGCTCCGTGCAAATAATTGTAAGTACAAATCTCAAATTTAGCAAACATTGTATGAAATTTACCCAAAAAAATTGTGAATATCTGTGTAAACTAATTTAATTTTCCTTTTTACAGTATTGGCTATGTGATAGGGCTCCTATTTTTGAGCCGAGGTCTGGTTTGGAGGACATAACCCCACGCGTTTTAAGATGGGACCTCCAAAATATTAGTAGATCTCTACTTGAAGTTGATCTAAGTGAGATTGACAGCAATATTGTAAGTTAGACTTCTTTTTATGTTCAGTACAAATAAAATGAGACCATAGTCGCAGTATTGAGCTGCACCTTTCGCAGTTCGTTTTGTGCCTGCAAACAATGTGCGACCATGGTCGCAATCTCTTGAAAATACCTTACATGGAATGCGACCATGGTCGCAGTGTTGAGCTGCATGGCTTGGCAGATAATTTGGGAATGACAAACATACTGCGACCATGGTCACATTCTTTTCAAACATACTTCATAAATAAAACTGCGACCATGGTCGCAGTATCATTATTTCATTGTTTTATTTTTAACTTTCCTTTTTATGTTTATTTTCAGATTTTGAATCGAATGGCCAACATCTCTATTGCTGAAAAAAAATATGGTTGGCCTTCCTGTTGAAGGGGAAGAGGAGGAGGAAGAAGAAGAAGCAGAAGATGAAGATGAAGAAGGAAAAGAAGAAGAAGGAGATGAAGGAGGCCATACATATAATGAACCTGACATCCCGGCGAAAAATGAGCCAGAAGCGGCTGAAACGAGTGAGCAACAACCATCTTTTACAGGTTATTTGTCACCACCACGGGATGATCAAGCTGAAGAGATAAAAGAGTTGAGGTCTCAAAATCAATACTTGAGAGAATATGTTTCTCAGCTCGAAATGAAAATTAAAAAAATGGAGACTGAGAGCAGACTCAAGGCTGAATTAAAAATAAAAAAGAAAGAAAAAAGAGAGAAGAAAAAAACTAAAAAGGCAGTAGAGGAAATTAAAAGTGGAAGAAGAACAAGAGCTGCTGAGAGCAACCGCTGCTGCGGAGAAGGAGAAGGAGAAGAAGAGGGAAGAAGAGGAGCATGAGAGAAGAAGATTGGAAGAAGAGAAGGAAAGGGAGGAGAGGAGGAGAGAAGTGGAGGAGAAGGAGAAGAAGAGGGAAGAGGAGGAGCATGAGAGGAGAAGATTGGTTGAAGAGAAGAAAAAAGAGGAGAGGAGGAGCATGAGAGGAGAAGATTGGTTGAAGAGAAGGAAAAAGAGGAGAGGAGGAGAGAAGTAGAGGAGAAGGAGAAGAGAAGAAGGAAGAGGAAGAGAATGAGAGGAGAATGAGGGAAGAAGAGGAGAAGGAGAAGAAGAGGAGGGAAAAGGAGGAGCAGAAAAAGGAGGAGAGGAGGAGGGAAGAGGAGGGGGAGGAGAGGAGGAAGAGGGAAGAGGAGGAGAATGAGAAGAGAAGGAGAGACGAGCAGTGGAGGGGGGAAGAGGAGGAGCAGAAGAATAGGAGCATTGAAAAGGAGAAGAAGGAGAAGGAAAAGAGGAGGATAGAAGAGGAGGAGCAGGAAAAGGAGAAGAGGAGGAAGGTGTTGGAGGAGTTAAAGAAGAAGAGGGAGAAAAAGAGGAAAGTGGAGAAAGAGGAAATTAGAAGGAAGGCTGAAGAGGAAAAGGAGAACAGAAGAATGAAGGAACAGATGGAGAAGCAGGCTGAAGAGGAGAAGAAGAAAAAACTGGAAGAGGATAAAATCATGGGTTCTGAGTCTATTTTAAATATTACTGGAGAAAATATCCTAAGTTTTTCTCTGAATATAACTCAAATGACTCAAGAAATCCAAAGAGATAAAGCTTCTGAAGAAGAAATTCAAGAACATACTCTGCCTCAGAAGCAATCCTCAAAAGAAGCTGTTTTGAAATACTCTAAAGGAACGATAGAAAGGGGAGTCAAAGAACGCAGGCGCGCTGAAAGAGATCGCGATGACTCCGACTTCGTTTATCCAAAACAGAAGAAGAAAAAAAATGAACATCCTCTTCCACAGCCTGCGGCTGTGAGTTCTGCCGCTGGTTTCGGTGACAAAGAGATTTCCTCTACAGAGCCAAAATCAAGAGAATTGACTGAAACCAGAGCATACGGAATTCTGCAGCCCCATCAACAAGCTCTTGTAAAAAATTTCTTCGACAAGTCCTTCTCTGAGTAAGTTAATTCATATCAAAAAAACTGTTATACCTTTATATAAGAACAATTAAATTGCTAACTTTGTTTTGAATATCTTGTAGTTCTACTGCGTATCAGGATACCGAAAACGGAATCATGATTACAAGGAATGACATTGAGGACCTGATGTTCAGTAGAGACTTAGATGCAAACATTATTCATTTCTACATGAAGCATATTGAGAAAGGAGAAGGATTAAAAAGTATATTCTTCCGGAGCGAAGCTTGGGTAAAAAATCTACTTTAGCCTTTACGGTTTAATGTAATATAAATTGTGGAACAGACTAATATTCTCTATCTCTGTGTAGGCATGTACTGCGACTAAGGTCGCAGTTTATAATTTAAATGTATTGCGACTAACTCAGGTATTGCGATCAAGGTCGCAGTTTATAATTAAAATGTATTGCGACTAACTCAGGTACTGCGACTAAGGTCGCAGTTTATATATAACATGTACTGATACTAACTCATGTACTGCGACTAAGGTCGCAGTCCATGAAAATATTAATTACAACGAATATAATTTTGGTACAGAAAAGAGTGCGACCTAAATAGCAGTTGCTGGCCGTCTTTATCAGATAACAACACTGCGACCTTGGTCGCTATATTAATTACTATAAAAATGTGTTAATAAGAAACGTTGCGACCTTGATCGCAGTCTCTTGTATTGACTTAATGACTTCTTAATTTAATTAATTTTTTTCTTATATTTTAAATTCATTTTGTATTGTATTTAATTTTGTTTTTTCTTGCCCGAAGCACGGTGTTGTAAATAAAAGTGAAGATCTGGAAAATCATTTCATCAAGCAGAAGCTGTTGAAAAACTGGACAGCTGATGTGCAGTACATGTTCTTCCCGATCAATCACAAACATAGTGCCGAAGATCTCGGATTTCACTGGACCTTGCTGGTATTTGATTGCGATACACAAGAGTGGTTTTATTACAACTCTTTGGTTCCAGCTGATAAAAAAAGTAGTATATCAAAGCTTTACCAAAAAGATGCAAGAATAATGGTGAGTTGAAGTTTAATATTTTGATTACTGGAAACTTGCATTTAATTTGATTAATACTAATTTTTGTTCCTATTGACATTGCAGAAAGAAAGATTATTACAGATTTTTGAGATTGATTTCAATAAATTAATGAGAAAAATAAATATAAAATACGAAAAATGCCCCCAACAATCAAACAGGTATATAAATTTTTGACATCTCCTTACATTTTATATTTTCTACCTTTTTTAGTACCAAAAATCTAATTTTAATTAATGATTACTCTATGGAATTTTCAGTGTTGATTGCGGTGTATATGTATGCAAGTACATAGAAAGCATAGCGTCTGGTAGTCTATCAGCTGTTGATACTGTTACGGATGCTCATGTACAGAGATTAAGAAGTGAGCTTGCATACATGATACTTGCAGATAGAGAGAAGAGTTGGGATGAAGAAATAGAAATGATACGAAGGATGACATTTCAAGACTGACAGTTGACAAATTATTGATATACCACAATTTTTTATTTTATAAATGTAAAAAAATAATTGCAATTGCAATTCATTAAATAATTATTTTGTTTTATTGATTTAATTTATGAACATTTCTATACATTTATTTATTATAAGTTCTATTGATTATTTCCAATCTACAGTTGTTACACCTTGGATTTTACTATTGCGTATTGATATTAGAAACAAACATGCGTTCAGCAATTGTACTGCGACCAAAGTCGCAGTAATGACCTGTTTGAGTTTTAGCGTTTCCTTATACGGCGATACTTTAATCGAGACAGCGATAATGGTCGCAGTTACTTAATCATTTATCAGTTCCCAATGCGACTATGGTCTAAATCAATAATTAAGTTATTTCACCCGAATAAAATTTTAAAATAAAGGTTGCGACTTTGGTCGCAGTTGCTGGCCGCAGTCTTAATAATACAACAACACGGCGACCTTGGTCGCAGTTGGTGGCGGCAGTCTTAATCAACAACAACACTGCGACCTTGGTCGCTATGCATGTTAATGTAAAGGAAACACATACCTATTGTATTGCGACCTAAGTCGCAGACCATGTACTGCGACCCCTAGATTGCAATTGCTGACCATATTTATCAATAACAACACTGCGACCTTGGTCGCAAATAACCATGTACACTGCGACCAAAAGACTCTGAGTACATTATATACAAAAAAATTAAACATGTAGGAGAATTTGGAAGCAGTAAAACTTTAAAGTACAACTACTTACAAAAATAATACAGTAGAAATCAAAGAATGAAAATAAATCTGATTATAATGACACGCCAGTGGCAGACTGCGACATGAATCTCTCTACACCGTGCGACCCTGGTCGCACTTCATGAAAAAATTGAAGTCTTTGTTCCTTCAAGATGGAGGCAACCCAAACCTACTTCTTCTGCCATTAAAAAAGAAATAGTAAGAATTTTAAAGATACATCATTATAAAAAAACGATTAGCTGGTTTAATGTAATACCAGTAACGGACAACCAGTCCTGTAATGGCCCAGCTCTTGGCAGTTACCACATCTTCGATGCTTAACTTCGTTCTGATATATAGAATCTTCAAAACCAGACTTAAGCCTGGATGCAGCTCTAGGCCTCCCCTTGGTTGGTACAGGACCAATTGGATCACGTATATTCAATTCTTCACCATCTCGCAATACGACAACGGATCCACTGGAACCAACTGTAGTTTTAGGCTGTGATGAATGATCATTTCCTGACATGACTCTGTATTCTCTAGTGGTTTCTTGGGCAAAACTTTCCAAATAAACCTCCAACTTTGAAAGATAGATATCAGAATCAGCGACCATGTCAAGAATTGCATTAAATTTTGAACGAATTGTCCACAATCTAGCCGTCCGTGGAGTACTTTGACTGGGAAAAGGCCTGATGCCATTTTCAATTGCAACGTTTTTGTAACGAGCATCCAACCTCCATCTCTGAAGTATATATGATTCCGGTATATGTGTAACATGATTGCGCCACAAAATACACAGAATATGTCTACATAGGATACCCTCTGTTTCAAATAACGAGCAACTACAAGAAACATGAAGTTCCTCACGCTTATCATAACTGACCTTTTCCCAGCCGTCTTTTGATTCTGAAAAATTACCAACCAAATATATTGATCCAGGTTTGTCGTGTTCCACCTCTTCTGAAAATAGTGTCATTACAACTGCCCATTCCTTTTGGAACAACTGAAAAATCTTCGGTGTATACAACTTCGAAACATGTATCTCATATGGATTGGATGTACAATTGGGCACAGAATTCAAACCCCTAAAATCTTGAAGAGATTCAGATGTACGACGGGAAGCAACAGCTTTATCATATTGGTGAACAAATTCCACTAGTTTAGTGTTTGAGTTAACAAAACCATCAAAGAAGGAATTAATACTCTCGGACCTCTGACTGGTTGTCATTCCAGCACAGAAAACATCCTTGAGATATGCATTAACCCAATGTCCACGGAGCCTGTACATCTTCATCAACCAACTGTCATCATCTTCTTCTAACTGATATTTTTCATTCATCAGACGCCATCGTTCCTCACAAGTGCTTATATCGCGGGAGGTGTACCAAGCATGGAAATTGGAGACCATATCTTCTCCATACTTGCTTGACAATGGGATTTGTTGCTCGGTAATATGTTTCCGCACATGCCAGAAACAGTAACGGTGCCGAGAAGTTGGGAAAACAATCTTGATGGCGTCACCAATCTGCGCATCCTGATCAGTAATAATCAGCTTCGGTTCAACTCCATGCATGCACTTGAGTCATTTTTGGAATAACCAAACAAAAGTATCCCTCTGCTCATCAGCAAGCAATGCACAGCCGAACAAAATTGACTGCCGGTGATGATTTACTCCAGTGAATGGAGCAAATGGTAAGCTCAAGTGATTAGTCCTGTATGTTGTGTCAAAAACGATCACATCACAGAACCTCAGATACGAGGAAATAGCTCTTCCATCAGCCCAAAAAATGCTTCTCATTGTGCCCGCGTTATCGACTTCACTTGAAAAGAAGAATTCTGGATCGGTCTCGGCTTTCTCTTGAAAATATTTGATAATAGCAATAAACTCATGGCCGCAATTATTTCTACGTTGACGAGTGAAATCAATAACTTGTTGAGGCCTCACTTCTTCACAGCCTTCTCCCTGGCTCATTGCATTCACAACGCGGGAAATATTTGAAGGCCGCATTCCAACATCAACCATATTGGTCATAATGCTTCTGCTAATTTTTGAACGATGATTCTGGTGAGAGTAATGGTGATGTACCTTATCCGGGCTTGACAATTCATGTGAATGAGTATCAACAAATTTTGTGATAACCCAATGTCTTTTGTCCAAAAAAAACAGCAGGACAAGCTACTCTAGTGTTAACTCGACGATGCACTGTAAGCCCCTCTTGTCTTTTGTCACACAACTTCTTCATACCTTCCTTGTTGCAGCAAAATTTTCTGCAAATAATCTCATAAGGAGGCTTCCGTGACTTATCTGTACCTTTTCTTCTCACGCTAAAACCTCTATTCCTTGCAAAACAATTGTAGAAATTGTATGCTTCCATATCCGACAGGAACTGTTTCCCTATAAACTTATCTGAGCTTCCAGACATTTCTCCATGTGCATTCATGTCCTACAAAAAACAATTACACAAATTAATGAATATAAATATTTTTTAGATATCACTGTAATATAAAATATAAGTTATATAAATGCGACCAAGGTCGCATAAGAGATGAAAACTATATTACTTCTTATCAAATACTGCGACCAAGGTCGCAGTTATTCGTATGAGAAGAAATCTATATTAATTCTTACTAAAGACTGCGACCTAAGTCGCAGTAAATAAAAATAAGATTTCATATACGACATGAAATCTATAATACTCCTTTATTGAAGACTGCGACCTAAGTCGCAGTTATCCGTATGTGAAGAAATCTATATTACTCCTTACTAAAGACTGCGACTTAAGTCGCAGTTATCCGTATGTGAAGAAATCTATATTACTCCTTACCAAAGACTGCGACTTAAGTCGCAGTTCCCGTATGTGAAGAAATCTATGTTACTCCTTACAAAAGACTGCGACCTAAGACGTATACCCAAAAAAAAAGATTTCACAGCCTGAGACTATTTTCAAATAAGATTGCGACCGAATATTAAAACGGTCGCATTTCTGAAACTTTAAATCATTTGTTATAAGTCGCAGTACCTTATAGACTTAAAGAGAAAATTTCAATATTTAAGAAATTGTTTTTAAAAAAATGAAACAATTAAAACCTGTTGATCGGCATGCAAAGATGTCAACCCTTCAAGATTTTCAATATTCTGAGAGAAAGTAGAACCAGATGCAATATCTTCCATATTTAGATCGCCAGTAGACTGCTCGGACGTCGACATTTAATATTTTGGAGAAAAAGTTGATCTGAAAAGATTTTATATTTTCAGAAAAAAGTTTAAAGCAGGCTGAAAAGGAGAAACTAGATCTTTCAAAAAGACGTAAGGAAATAGGGGGAAAAGTAATTTATATAGAATAACCTAAAACCTATAAAGAGCGGCCAAAAATAATAATAAACAATAAGGAAGGTTACCGAAAGAGTTGCTTTTCATAAGGGGTATTTGGTAATTTAACTTCTTCCTAAAAGCGTGCCGCGAGTCAGTGAAGTGACAAATTGAGCCACGTCACCGCAGGCTGAGAGAGTACTCTCAGCCCGCAGGCTGATATACATTTTTCTGTATATATATATATATATATATATATATATATATATATATATATATATATATATATATATATATATATATATATATATATATATATATATATATATATATATATATATATATAAGGGTAAGATTTTCTCTCCACCATTATTGTCTATTCTCTCTTGGAAGCCTATTATCTCCTCTAAGGATCAAGAAGAGTAAGTACTAGTGAGAGAGAAGACCCCCCTTCAACTCCGACGCCCTCGAGATCGTGCAACATTTGATATTCCTTTCGTGATGGAATCAAGTATGCCTAAATCTTCCTTCCCTCTGATCTTCATAAAGAGGCTATTATATGCATGTGATCTTGTTTTGAATAATTTTAAGATCAAAATAAAAAGGTAATACTGGAAAGAGTATGAAATGTATAGTAAAAATTGGAGAGATAAGTGTACCACTTGAAAGAAGAAAATTTTTTTTATACTTATGAGAAAAAGAGGCCATGAGTGAGCGTTATGTCCTAACGAAAGGAGAAGATATGTTCCCACAAACTCTAGGAAGAAAGACCCATAGGTTTTTATGTATAAGTGAAGTTTAGGGGATACTGCAAAAAATAGGAAAAATAAGTTCTCATTACAAGGCAAGCTTAAGGGCGTGGAGGCATCCAATGAAAAGGGAAATAAGTTTTCATTCGGGGATTCTTGGACAAAAGAGCTCCCATTGGAAAAAAGAAACTCTACGAAGGGAGAAATGAGTTCCCAAAAAAGACATGAAAAATAAGTTTCGACTAAAACTTTCATGAAGATTAGTGAAAAATATTCCTCTAAAGAGAAGACTTAAGATAGGAGAAATAAGTTTTCTTACAGTGCTATGAATTCTATTTTTTTTTTTGTGTAATTTACGCAATTTAACTTGTAAATCCTCTCGTGATGCCTAGGAGTCTGTTTGGCGAGTGGGAATAGATAAGAGATTAAGTTTTGATGGTTACATTCAAATGAAGATTACAAAAGATTAGGGTTTGGAATTTTCATTCTGATTCCAAAACTTTTTAGGAAATGAAAATGAAATAGGATTTGATCTCAAATCAGGAAATTGGCCTTGGGCTTTTCCTTTTTCAATTTATTTAGGAAATCCCTCAATTACAAATTTATTTTCGCCTCAACCTCAATCCATGTTACCCACATGGTCCACTTTAAATCTGTATAACTAACTCCTATTTTCACATTTTTAATTTTGCTCTTTCTTCATGTCTGACCGAATAATTCTATTTTCTGTCGATTTAATTCTTTTTTTAGATCTTCTTCATCAATCATCACAGACTTCCTTGACTTTCTCTCATTATCATCGTCTATCCTTTCCTATGGTGAATTTTAAGGATCAGGTTAATATTTCATTTTTTTTATTTTTTTCGTACATCATATTGATTTCGAATAAATAGTTGTAGCAACTGATTATTTTTGATTCATTTCGCTTATTTTGATTCATTTTGTTTTATTTGAATTCCACAGTGGATACACTGAAGCAGATATTATGCAATAAATGGAGTGTTTTCACATCTTGGCCTATTGAAATGTATTTATGTAAAAAACGTGATACGGTTGAATGCGAGATTTGATTTAAGCGAGTTCATTTGTAAGTGTTACTGGTAATTAATAAAATCTGTAGAATATTTTTACTCATGATTGTTACCCAAGTCACAGTTCTTATACAAAGCTAATTCTTTACACTATGCGCATTGCAACCATAGTCGTAGTTCATCTAAAAATGATAGTTCATGCCCTTCAATATGACTGCGATTATAATTCACAGTCATATTCATTTAGGATAGAACTGTGACCACGATCATAGTCCTTACAGAGACAGCTAATTCTTTAACATTGTGTACGCACTCGACATGATCGTAGCTAAAATGATAGTTTATAGCATTCAATATGACTGCGATTATGATCGCAGTCATATTGATTTAGGAAATTACACGATCTTCACAGTCCTTATAGAGAACTAATTCGTTAATATTGTATGCACATTGGGATCATGATCACATTTTAGCTAAAATGGTAGCTCAGATAGCATTCAATATGACTGTGAGTATGACCGCAGCCGTATTGATCTCTGATTTTAATAGTACTGTGATCACAATCGCAGTTCTAATAAAAATTGAAAATTTTGTACGTCATCATACTTAACAAAATTGCTACTAAGGTCACAGTCATTTACTTAATACTGTCTAAGTTTTGTTATATGATCAAGGTCACAGTTTATTAAACCTTTGTGTTAATTGATCATTTACTTAAAACTACGACTCAACGTGATCGCGATCTCTATCTTGTTTGTTCGTGATCATTAAGATCGTGATAAAAAATACCGTTAAAGTGCATATTGTGTAGAATACTCTATACATGTAAATCAGAAGCAAAAAAACCTTGAAAGGTAAATTTTTCAGAAATTTACTTTTTTTGCAACCACTTTCTTTCTCAGGATGATAATTTGATCTTTTACTCCTTTGTGGTTTGATATAGGTAAACAAAATCGTCCTAATTCGATTATTCTCTCTCTAAAATTCACTCAATTTTTTTTTATTACTGTCGAATCACAGTCGCTGTTAATTTGGGGTGAGACAGTATGTTGTCCAGGTAAAAGTTAAAACTGGAGTAAAATAATCTTTTTCCGCACTTCATGAATAATACCTTCTTGACACGTGTCAACGATCTAGTTATCGGCTAAGAAAAATGAGACACAGGTGAAAAAAATTGTAATTGAAATTTTCACTAATTAACTTTTAATATAAGCGGCCGACATCCCCATCTAAAATTTGGTTCCAATTTCTTTGTTTGATTGCTGGAAAGAGAATCGAATTGAAGAAGTCATTGGAAGAAAGTGAAATCAGAATTTTATTCCCTTGTGAGGTGGAATCACAATTGGGAAATTGTTTGGTGTGGAACGCTGCAAAAACCATTTTCAGCCTAAAAGCTGCAAATTGACAATTAAATCCATAATATGCATCGAAGGCCGAAATTTTTGAAAACCCAATCTTAGTGGAAACTCGGGCCCAAATGGTTGTCTGCCTTTATAACTCAGACCCACTGGGCCGAGAGACGAGGCCACATATATATTATATATTCCCACTCCATAAAACTCCGTAACCCTAGCTGTCAAAGCGCCACTCTCCCCCTCTCATTTCTTAGGCTCAGAGCTTTGGTGAGCGGCAGCGGTTGTCCTCTTTCTTTCTTTTTTTTTGCCCCGAATTAGGGTTTTCGTCCTTAATCTGATCGATTTCTCTCATTTTTCAGTTGCCGGCGTCGCTGTTTCGGAGTAGAGATGGCCGTTCCGCTGCTCACCAAAAAGATCGTCAAAAAGAGGGTCAAGAAGTTTAAGAGGACACAGAGCGATCGCAAGATCTGCGTAAAGGTATTATTTTTTTAATTTTTGGGAGGATTTATTGGGTCAGTTATCTGATTGATTCGATTCTTACATTGATAACTTCAAAATTATTTGATAGAACATCCTTCTGTTTGGTTTGGTTTTCAAAGTTTTTGAATTCTTTAAAATGTCGTCTTTTAATAGACAAGTTTATGTGTTTATAGTATTTATTATGTTAGCGGTGTTTTTTTTGTCCTTCAACATTCCAAACCTCTAACATGTAAAATGTCGTCCTTGTAGAATACATGACACGGCACTTGTTAAATTTTGGTTATTCCGTTGCGAGAATCATACCAGTGACAGTATTTGCTGTATAGGTTATGTTATCTGTGTTATTGATGGTTTTATGATTAACACTGTAATTCCTATATATTTTATAATCTTTCTCATGCCTTGTGAAAATTTAGTTATTATATCGTGTGAACGTTTTGTTATAATGGGTTCTGAAATATACTTTCAAATGAAAGGCCAGTTGTTACATGGTTTCTAAATAAGTTTTCCTGGTATCTAAAGGCTTAAGAAAGTAAAATAGTATCCCGGTTTAATTTGAATCATGCAAGCAATAGTTATATACTGAAATCAATGCAAGTTGGCATGACTATCAGATGCAAGCTACTGCATTGGCTGAATGATAGTATTTTAAGAACCAAGTGATGTCCTAAAGTTGAACTTCGGTATTTTTTGACAATGATGAGTCATGTTATGACCTCACATGCAGGATATGTTAAGGAGGTGTTACATTAATATGATTTTCTTGTTGAAATGCGATATTTGTTAACCTTCATACATACATGTTATTGTCATGAGCTGATTATTTCTTTTACTATGGTGCATTGACTCAACCTATTCATTATCTCCAAAGGTTTCTCCTTTTAAATAATTGTAACCGTGTGGTGTTGCAATAATTCATATAAAATAAGATGCATTAGAGCTAACATCAACTATTATTTAATTTTCCAACCTTTTCCCCCCTTCTTCTCACTTTTTTTTTTCAATAGTTCCGCAATTTGAAGGGTCATTTTTTGTCCCAGAATTGACTTCACTGGATGGACTGGAGATCGTATATGAAGTACATATATATTTAGGATTTGTGTGTACTTTTTCATCTCAAGCTATGATGTAATAGTTTAACATCATATATTTGACTATTTGTTACATAGCTAGTGGGAGTCCCATGGAAGATATATTGTGACATAATGGCATTGTCATCAGTTTGAAGAATCATAATTTCCCCAACAGATCTTCACTGGAAATTTCCTCAACAGATCTTCACTTGACATTTTCTGGAATGGATATCTTTTATGAAAGGCATTCTTAATATTCACTCGGGATGGAACCAAGTGTTATAATTTGGTCAATTAGTGTAGCTTTTAAAAACATCTTAATATGCCTTTTGCTTTTCTCATTGTTTGATTTAAATATCCCTAAGGGAAGTGCTGGCAAAAGTAGCTTGAATAATTTGTGATTCATATTTTCGAAAGCAAATAACATTTTCTTAGCTTTTTGGGCGGGTACTGTGGTGAATCAGTCATTCAAACTTGCAAGGACATACTTAACAACACACTTTTATCTACAGTCGGGATGCTTGAGTGCATTTCCTATTAAGTGAAATTTATTCAGATATGAAAAGTTGGATGCCAATCTTTTAATGTTGATGTTTGAGAACAATTCTTCTTAAGTTAATTTTGTTGGATATCAAAAATTGGATGTCCATCTTTTAATCTTGATATTTGACATTGGCAGCTACCTTTGTGTGGATACTTCACAATTCATCTATAGGATTTTGAAATTCTTTTCACTGTTCTGCAGTACTCAAATTGTTTATTTTGAATGCAATTCTGCTGAGGTGCATGGTCTTCATTCATTTGTTTCTATCTATTTTATGATGTTTGTAGCATATGGTCAACAAATCTGGCTTCATTATGTACATGATCATATTGCGAGTTGCTTGCTATCACTAATGTGGTATGGTAGTAGTTGCAATCCTCTGCCTATATAAATTTTCCTTGCCCACATGCATAAACACTCACAATCATGTGTACGGAGGGAAATCATACTTGTCCTTGTATTCTAAATAATTTTACGGTTGGTGTGTTCACAATGTATTGAGTTCTGCATATCAGATGTTTGTTCATTAATTTCGATTAAATTCACAGAACAAGTTAAAACTTCAATTTTCTTGTTATCCGCATATCACCTGAAATCTTTGATGAGTGTAAGATCAACAATTTATCTTTTTCTGAGGACAGAGATACAATTTCTTTATTTTAACACTGGTACTAAGTATCAGAAATGGTTTTTCCAAGAGCCTGACACGATGGAGTAGGTTTTTGTGTTTCTTTTTTGGTGAACAGGACATGTTTAAACATTTACTTTGAGTTAGTTGGTGAACATTATTTTGTAATTTTCACAAGAATGCATATTCTTTGACATCTTTGTATGTTTGTAGACATTGACATGTCTAGAACCATTTTATAAGCAGGAAAAGAGCAAGAATGTGCAGCTTTTGTAGAATATTTGTATCGTATTTGTGGGTCTTGAATGGAAATCTCAATCAGAGTAGTAAATACAGAACTTGTAAAAGATGTGTTTTTTCGCAGTTTTGGTTTTCCATCTGTGTTTCTTTGGTAAGCACCATATGTTTCAAGCTGTAGTTAAAAATAGGTTCTATTATTTGAGTTCTAATTTTATTGTGGTTTTAATTTCTGTCTTTTCCTTTTTTTTTTAACCACAAAATTCTTTTTCGCTTATCTGGTTTCCTTCTTTCCTCACTTGTTATTGCCTGCCTTTGGTGTTGGTCTAAAGTCCATTTCGAGCATACCTGCTTGCTTCCTTTAGTACCTTATATTATTTAGTGTTCGCCCAGATTTGTTGGTCATTTTTTTGCTTATCTAGCTGGTTTCATTAGTCATTCTATATTATTTAGAGCTTCCTTGCAGTGATGTTGATTTAGGTTTCATTTCTCATTGTCTCTAGTGGAATTTGTCTGGTGGGTGCTTCTTGTTTTTCTCATTCTGTTGGTGGTTTGAATTTGTATGGGGCTGATTTGTCTGTTTTTCTTTTATTATTGTGACAGCCAAGCTGGCGTAGGCCAAAGGGTATCGACTCCCGAGTGAGGAGAAAGTTCAAGGGAGTTACTTTGATGCCCAATATTGGTTATGGGTCTGACAAGAAGACCAGGCACTATCTGCCCAACGGCTTCAAGAAGTTTGTGGTCCATAATGTGTCTGAGTTGGAACTGCTTATGATGCATAACAGGTAAGCCATCTGCACCTTCTCTTTTGTTCTCATTCTCACAACTTATAAGCTAACCTTTGATTGCCCGCTGTCAATTGTTGCTTGGTAAAGTCATCCATTCTCTGCCGTTAATGGTCAAAAATTGTGGTCTCTGTCAGGACTTACTGTGCTGAGATTGCACACAATGTCTCTACAAGAAAGCGAAAAGAAATTGTAGAGAGGGCTGCACAACTCGACATCGTTGTCACCAACAAGCTTGCCAGGCTCCGCAGCCAAGAAGATGAGTGATAAGAAGAGGCACTATTGGAAGCTATTATTATGCCTTTCTAGTTTTCAGAGACTTTAAAAACATTTAATTTTGTAGGCCGCTTGTATCTCTTTGATTAGCAGATTTTGTCTCTCTTTCCTGAGTGTGTGGTCTTTGCTATTTATTCATGTTATAGCAAAAATTATCTGAATCCTTTCTTCATGATTATCCCCTTTTGTCATTAACTTGTTATCTGTTGTCTACTATTTCATTTGCAAACTATGGCTGTGTTTTTGGATATTGAATGAACAAAGCTGGGTGATACGCCGTGGAATCTGGCAACGGACTGTGCATCTTTCATAATTTGGCAACTGGTTTTGTTGAATTCTTGGCAGAACCATATGAATCTTGCCATGGTAGTTTTTTTTATTTTTGACTTCCAGAGATGTTAGGGGCACTTCAAATTAGTTCTGTAGCTTTGAAACCAGTTCTGTAGCTTTGATGAAGGAATATCAAGCGTTGAGCCTATTCTTTAAAGCTAGCTACACTGTGATTCTCACTTTTAAAGGCGTCCAAATCTGAGCAAAAGGATAGCAAACTCCACTAAAACTCAAAGAGTTGATAACAATATGTCACAGAAAACTCATTATGTATTTGTTAAGGAGTTAAAAGGGTCTTTGGATGGTGGACAAAAAGCGACTCAGGTAGCATGGCTTCTCGAAACCCTTCAGTGCCGCAGTAGTAATAGTCGGATCGGCATCCAGTAAGGTTAGCTCCCGGCGCAATCCCAGGCAGCCTTTCTCAGGTCACATTGAAGGCTCATTAGAAGATTGTATCATTTGTGCATTGCAGTCTCATCTCATCACAACCTCTAGTTCTGGATGTAATCCTTAGGGTCAGTGGTGCTGTCGTGCTTCTCTATGGGAGACATTTCGAACTCTGGCAACTCGACGTTTGCTGTCTCCTGACAGAGGTCACAGTCTTCATCATCGGTCGAATACTCAGGGGAGTCTTGACAATACCGTGGGGTGCGTGCTCTCCTCCTCTTGTCCCCGCCATTATGCCGTCCCCCCAACCGGTTAGGCGCCACAGGATGGCGGAGTCTCTCCCAGTCAGTTTGGTTTAACCTTCTTCATGAGTCCTGTGCGATTCTGACCACTTGGTCTTGAACCCCGGCTCTTGAAGCTCCGGATGACGAGGTAGAGGGACTCATAAGAGCTTCAACCAATCCTGTCTGTTGGCCGGTCAAATTGGAGGTGCACTTCTGAAATTGATCTTGGGTGGTATAAGGTGATGTGGTTTGAGATAGTCTGTGATTGTTTGTTGTGTTCGTGTCATCATCAAGCGAGCTCGTTAATCTGAGCGAGTTCTAACAATTGGCATTAGAGCTGATGGTTGTCGGATCCGGGATTCTCTCGGGCATAAAGGAGATCATCGATTCCCTTGAGAGAAGTTCGGGGGTTTTCAAGTTATGGCGAGTAAGGTGACGACGGCAACAAGGTTTGTTGCGGAAAAGTTTAACGGTAGATGAAACTTTTTCTTATGGCAAAGAAGGGTAAAAACGTTTCTAGCGGAAAAAAAATTAATCAAGATATTGCATGACAAAGAAAGCAAACTCCATGGCATGACCGATACAGATAGAGAAGATATGAATATTAACATGGCGGACACTATCGACATATGCTTGAGGATGAGGTGATGTATAACATCAGGGACAAGACTTCAGTGACATGATTATGATCAAAATTAGAAAGCCTTATATGACAAAAAGCTCGTTTAACAAGCTCTATCCGAAGAAGCAACTATATAGTCTTTGCACGAAGGAAGGTACACCCATCCTTAAACACATGAATATCTTCAACAAAATAGTTTGTGATTTATTATGTCTAAAAGTTAAATGGAAGAAGAGGATAAAGTATTATTACCTCTTGTTTCTCTCCCACCATCATATGATCACTTAGTAACCACCGTGTTGAATGAAAGAGAAACATTGAAATAGAGGAGGTCAAAACTACTCTTTTTTTATGCAATGAGATCATGAAGAGACCGACTCTAGAGGAGGATACATCAATATGTTTGATTGCTAAGGAAAGAGGGAGGTCTCGAAGCAAATGAGGAAGGAAATCAAGATCTATATCTGAATCCTCATCTTTTGACCAAGAGATGACGACGATGGATGCTATTTCTACAAGATGCCGAGACACGTAAAGGAGTGTAGAAACTATAAAGCATGGTTGAAGGAAAAGAGAATGAAGAAACTAAGGAACAAGAAGAAGCATGCAGATCAAGCTAGTATAGCAGAGGAGACAGATGGATCATGTGACGTGTTTATAGCCTGCACGAAGGATGGACACTTTGATGATTGGTTTTTTTTTTTTTTTTACCCTGGTTTCTCTTATTACTTGCCCCTAAAGAAGAGTTGGCTTTGCACCTATAAAGACAACAACGAAAAACAATTCTAATGGTAAAACCGAGACTATTGAGATTGACAGTATCAAGTTGCAAATGCTCGATTGAAAGGTGCAAATTTTGACAAACATGAGACACGTTCTAGACTTGAAGAAAATATGATTTCTCTGGAAGTATTGTGAGCTGCAGGATGAAAGTTTTTAGGAGATGATACAATGTCAAGGTGATAAAGGAGCTACAGTTACTATTAAAGAACTGTGGGACAAAGGTAAGTATTAGACTATCGACAGCATGGTGATCGGTAGTGCTTCGATTAAAGAAGAATCCCGCTGATATGCATCAAGATTGTTTCGGAAGTAAAGTTTACACATTGCAAAGAATTGCTCCATATCCTTTCAATTATGTGAGCTCAGTGGAACTCGTTTGGATGAACTACGTGTAGCTTGATCCAATTGGGCATCGGTATGTAGGCAACCACAATGGTGCAGTCAATTGGAGTCGACATGGTGCTAAATAGTGTTCGGATCAGATTTAGAAATCTTCGCCGAGGTGGAAAATTGTGGGGGGAGGGTAAAATCTTGTTGATAATTTTTTAAACTCTGTTGAAGGTTAGCCAAAGCTCGATGCAATCAATGATCTCAAATATGAGAGTGTGTCAGTCGTTTCTGTTGTGCGCGCAAACAATCACAACAACAAACCAACAGAGAATCCCTAGATCTCCAGCACAATGCAATCACAAGAGAAAACTCACAAATCACAAACACCAAGTTTAACGAGGTTCGGCCAACGTGCCTACGTCCTCGGGGCAATCAATGGAGAGGTTTTTCTATTAGGAAGATGAATACAAGTTGCTCTAAGTCTCTTTGAATACAAGAGAACTTCAGCAAATACAATTTTCGCAGAGCAGTGAAACCCTAGAAATCCTTTAGGTTTAAATACCTTATACAACGGATCAGCAGAAAAAACCCAGAACCCGCATGTCGGTCGACCGGACGGTCGACCGACCTCCCAATTCTCCAATACCGGTCGACCGGGCCGGTCGACCGAAAAAACCCGAGAGTTTGGGGTTTGACAGTCACGGGCTTCCGGTCGACCGGGACGGTCGACCGAAAAAACCCGAGAGTTGGGTCTTGTCAGTCAGAGCCCTTCGGTCGACCGGGCCGTCGACCGCTCCAACTCCTGTGCATGTTGTGCACGTCGGTCGACCGGACCAGTCGACCGACCTCTCTGTTTTTTCCTGCTGCTGCTGGCTGCTTTTCTTGCCCGCTGTTCCTTTGCCTTTCGTCGTAGAATTCTTGGCAGTCTTCAACAGCACCTGGCATGACCTCATCTCCTCTACTGTACTCTCTCCTCCAACAATTCTCCACCTCGGTGAAGATTGTTAAATCTGAGCCGAACACTGACTCAATAGCGGCTGCACCAATCTGGTTGCCTACGTACCCCTTGCCCAAGGGATCAAGCCATCCGTAGTTCACCCAAATGAGCTTCAGCAAGCTCATTTCACCTGAAGGACATGGAGCAAGTCTTTGCAGTGTGCAAACTTCACTCCCGTCACCACCTTTGTAAGCATATCGGCCGGATTCTCCGAAGTATGAATCTTCAACAAGTTGATGTCATCTTCCTCCAGAATCTCCCGAACAAAGTGATACCTGACATCAATGTGCTTCGTCCTTGCATGTTAGACTTGTTCTTCGCCAAATAAATGGCACTCATACTGTCACAGTGTATCTTCAAGATCTCCTGTTCCACTCCCAAGTCATCAAGCAATCCCTGAAGCCAGATTGCCTCCTTCATAGCCTCTGTCAAAGCCATATATTCAGCCTCTGTGGTCGACAACGCGACGGTAGACTGAAGTGTGGAGCGCCAACTCACCGGTGCCTGTGAGAATGTGAAGACATATCCCGTCGTCGACGCGGCGTTTGTCAAGATCACCTGCATAGTCTGAATCCACATAACCTATGCATTCCTACTTTCCGGTGTTGTCCTTCTCAAATACCAGGCCTACATCAACAGTTCCCTTGATGTACCTCAGAATCCATTTCACAGCTCCCAATGACTCTGTCCAGGATCATGCATGT
>JAVJIF010031565.1:0-106375 GCA_038442645.1 Agave tequilana | reverse complement strand
TGATTGAAGCTTTACCTGCACACAAAATACAGAATTTTAGATCTAAGAATAAAGATGTGCAAGTGCTCAATTCTTACCGCTATAGCAAGTGGCTATGCGGGTCATGATCCACAAGGAGGGTTTGCGATAAAAGCGTTTAAGGTTTGTATTGAAATCTTTATGAAGAAACGAAAGTTCTTCTTTGTTTTTAAGAAATAAAAATAAAAAAAGAGTTATGTTAAAGTTAGAAAGAAAATGGTAGAATGAAGAAAGTGGAGAGAATTAGAAAGTGGCTGTGTACAAATGATTATTTACAAAGAAGTGAAAAGGAGTGATGAAGGAAGTGGGTGTTGGTGATCTAAACTAAGAAATAAAAAAGTGAAGAAAGAAGATGAAAGAAGTACTCGCCTAGTTTGGTTGATGACTTACCTGGAACCCTTGCATGTTCTACCTTACTTGAGGCGTTCAACGCATAGATCATAGGATCGAGCTCAGTCCCTGTTCGCATTATATCATCAAGCGGAGTAAGAATGAAGTGATACGGATCTTGAGGAGGAGAACGTCTTCATGAACTATCGTTGGCACTCACACAACATCGTTATACTTATGCTTCTGGATTCACTTGCAAGCTCATAAAAAACAAAAGAGGTAAAGTAGGAAGAAGAAAAAGAAAAATGAAAGTAAAGAAGAACATAAACATATTACCTTTTATTGCTTGAAACGATGGAAGAAAGAAGGAGGGTACATCGGTGTCACTCTCAACATAAGCCTCTCTCTTACTTACATGAATCTTCATCTAACCTAAGCTTACATACAAATTACATAAAAGAAAAGAAAAACCTAAACATTAAGAAATGAAAACTAGGCTAACTCCTATCTCTGCATGGTCGTCCCATTTTGCTCAGCTGAAACCAGTATTTATAGGCAAAACCCATACGGAGAGAATCCCGGGAAGATTGGGGGAGCAAACGCGCCCCCTAACTCCTTAACCAAGCTGCGAAAATGCGGCTTTTGTCGCGTTTCCGCGCCAAGGTGTGGCCAGGTGGCCACACCCTGTTGGTGGGTCTCCCTCCTAATTTTCCTTTTGCATTTATCTTCAGTTGGTTTTCTCGTTTGAGTCCAGGATTGTGATGAAATGGCCTTTGATTCTTGGCTTTAACTGATTGATTCTGAGAGGATTCTTCTCAACCAGTCTTCAACCTCTTGATTTTGCCCTGATTCACTGAGCTCGAATTTAATTCTGATTTAATTCAGTATTTGGTGGGCTTTTAGGCTCATTTCTCTTCATCTCCTTAAGGAATGGGCCTGCAAATAAATTAAGCATTTAATTAGGACAATGCAGATTTATTCTATAATAAGTATGGAAATATGATACTAAATGTGCAACATTAGCGACCAATCACACCCCCATACCTATCTTTTGCTCGTCCTCGAGCAAAACAACTAAACTATACTAAGGATTATTAGACCACTTTCGCAGGTCACGCGATTGCACTGAGCATGTGCAACAAGCTGTTAAACCTCTAGGTTTCCCCTAGAGGACGAGTTTTGTCTCGTGAGGGTTTTCAGCGGATTGCACCCACAAAATCCATAAAGAAAGAGAAATAAAGAGTTAGTATTTTCGAAAAGCATTTTGAAAGAGAAAAAATATTTGAAATATAATTGTAAGATTTAAGTAATCTATAAGTTATAGGAAAACTGAATTTCTCATTCCTAAACTTAGTCTCTATTCAAAAATTTGTTATCAATCAAAGTAAGGAGTCAAATTGTACTTCTCATCTAGTCTATTACTTTACCCTAAGTCATATGCACCTTGTGATTGTGAAAATTTTGACTAAGGGTTCATTAACTCTAACTCTTATGCCTTATATATATATATATATATATATATATATATATATATATATATATATATATATATATATATATACTTTTTTGTGGTATTATTCCTTAGTTCTATTAGGCTTTCTAATCTGCCCATGTAACGAGCTTTTAATCGATGACTCCCAAACCAAACGGTCTTAGGGCACCGGGTGAGAAACACCCCAAGGACTTAAGGACTCGAGCAAATAAGGCCACAAAACTAAGGATTTTATTATATGGACCCCTTTTAGGCGTGAATACTTATGCTTTATTAGGCACAAATACCCAGCTTAATCAGAGGATTTTTTTTTTTTTTAACTTATCTAATCATCTTTCGCATAAATACTAAGGCTTGCTTAGGCCAAAGCATCTAGCTAATCAATAATTAGACTTGTTCATTTTTCATAGATATTTTTTTTCTTTTTTTTCTTTTTTTATATATAAGGCATAAGAATCTTTATTTTTAAACCCTAAGTGTGTAAGTGTATGAAGTGTGCATATTTCATTAAGATAAAGATCAAGACTAAATTACTTTGACAAATTTTCTTCCTAACCCTAAAAATCAAACAAATAATCTTATTTTGACCAAGTATAAGAAATCCTAATTTGGATTTTCCTATTCCTTAAAATTAACTTAATTTCTTACAAAAAATATGTCAAAATATTGTTTCTATTTTCAAAAAGTTTTGAAAAGCAAAGAAAAAAAAATTTTAATAAAAAAGAAAACCTAAGTTATGTTAGAACCCTCCAAAAAGAAAAACCTAAGTTATGTTAGAACCTTCCAAAAAGAAAAATCTAAGTTATGTTAGAACCCTCCCCCACACCAATCTCATGCATTATCCTCATGTATGAATTAATGCATAGATGCATGAAAAAGAAGAAAGGGAAGAAAAATGTTACCTTAAGGTGGTGGTTCCGTGGTGGTCTGATTGGTCCACGAAATGTGGCCCAATCGACTTTTCATGGGGTTCGGAGAACCCACCAGAAATTTCTCTAATATAACCCATTAAAATGATGAATCCATAAAGGATTTTTATTAAATATTTGACCCCATCTAATTTCCATATTCCATAATTAATTTCGGAGTCAAATTTGTCAACCACCTTGTCCCAAAATGGAGTGTGAAAAGATAGAATGATTGACTTGGACTCAGGAAGTACAGGAATTAATACCGACTCAGGAAGGTGACTTAGGTCAAGTAAAGGTTCAAGAGTCGAGATTGGTTCAAGAAGCGGGTCCAAGTCAAGAAGTTGAAACTCAAGTCCACATTTATTTTCTGACAATGGAATGTGACTTAATATTGGTGATTCAAGTTCAAGAATGATAGGTGTGGGAATCAAAACTGACTCTAAAATATTACTCAAGTCGGGTAACAAAACAGGAGTCAATATTGATTCGAGAATTTGAACTGGATCACAGATTTGAGAATCTAGGTCACATTTCTCATTGAGTTCAATGTCATAAAAATGAGAACTTGCCAAATTGTCAATAGGACTTTCAAAAGTATAAAATTGGTCAAGTTCAATATGATCATCAAAGATGGGTGATTCAATTTCATGATGAATTGGCACAGGATCCAATGTTAACTCGGGAAAAAGATTGAAATCAGATGAAAACACCAGAGTCATTATTGAATCAGGAAGTAGAATTGAATCACTAAGTTGAGGTACATGTCATAATCATTCTCAAGTTCAATTTCAGGTAAGGTATAACTTGCCAAACTGTCAATATCATTTTCAAAATTTGGAGTTTGGGCAAGTTCAATTGATTGTTCTGAAATGGAACCTTGATTTTCAAAACAACATGACTCTTCGGCTCTAACAGAATGGTTAGTGACATCAGAATTGGTCAGACGGTGGGAACGTAGAGATTGGACCATCATATCTATGTCATGATTACGAGCATTTTGAGCCTGAGTCATAGCTTCAAACATCTTTTCATAGTTGATGGGTTCATAGGCTTGTTGAAAAGATGAAGTGTTGTTTTAGAATTGGTGGTGAAATTGTGAGTCCATCAGATTTTGTGATTTTTGTTTGGACTCACGCATATTCATTTTCAAAATTGATGGTTTTCTATTTTGGACTGGTGGAACTGAGTATGAATCTTGGAAATATTGTGGACAAGGTGGAGAAGGAGGACAAGTTGTTGAAAATTTGACTCGGGGGAGGTGAATCCCCATTGACTTTGTGAAGAGTTAAAATTATTATGGAAACTATGGTTATAAGATTGGGAGCATAGGTTATATTGATTCGGATAAGACCAATCCGGCACACTAGGTTGGTTAAACTTATGATATGTCGGGTTGGTAATATCTGAAAAAGATGTTGGTGTGTAATATGGATTATTATTGAAGTTGGAAAAATTGTTGTTATGAACCATATCACACAATAGAATACAACAAAAGGAAAACAAACAAATAAGCAAACAAAAGAGAAAAAAATTCTAAACTAAATTAGGGCAGACCTATGACCTAGACGACTCCTAACTGATTAGACTGTCCACGGGAGGCTAATGCAGACTTTGACCACAAGCTAATCAGCCAGGTCAGGGTAAGGTTGGTGGGAGGTTTTTCGTCAAAGACATTCCTTAATTAAATAACCACCAACCTTCGGGCTTTCAGCCTTAATCCCTTTCCTAGACACTGATCTGGCAGGAGTCAAATTCCAACTCCTTTCCCCCTTAGGATAATCTCCTAATTGAGTCCGAGATGTCCCTAGGGCCAACATCTACTCATTTTTAGTTAGGCTTGGGTTAGTGAGTGCTTGGAATCTGATTTTTGGGTCAAGGAAGGGTGATTAAATCCCCACCTTATCTTGTTATTGGGTGTTGCCCTTAAAATCAATTTGTGCAAGTGTACAAGATGTGTAGACAGGATTCACTCAAAGCGATGTAAATCAACTAAGAGATGAGTCCTATTCTAGATGCAATGCGAACATACCTTGCTCCAGCACTCTTAAACAATAAAGTAAATGAATTGAAAAGACACGTGCCTAAAATGCAAACGTCTAACCAATTTTTAAAATTTTCAACGAATGTTTTACTGTTGAGTTATTAGCAGGATCCTGGTGAAAGAATACAAGAATTAAGATTTGCAGCAGCTATTTTTTGCAAAGTAAGCAACCCTGCACAAAACCTGTTAGTAGTCAACTCCTTTTTGCCGTGGATCCGCGGCTTTGGCCGAAAACCGCGGCAAATCAGAGGGCACTTGGTCTCTGCTTTCTAGAGTAGAGGCCCAAGACCACTTATATGTTACTGCAATCGTTTTTTCTGCTTTTCCTGACCTGTAACCTACAACAGAGAAGAAAATTCGTTTTAGTTCTAAAAATTCAATAAAAATCAGATTTCAATAAAAACCATTACCCTCCCCGGCAACAGCGCTAAAATTTTGATTGAAGCTTTACCTGCACACAAAATACAGAATTTTAGATCTAAGAATAAAGATGTGCAAGTGCTCAATTCTTACCGCTATAGCAAGTAGCTATGCGGGTCGTGATCCACAAGGAGGGTTTGCGATAGAAGCGTTCAAGGTTTGTATTGAAATCTTTATGAAGAAAAATGAAAGTTCTTCTTTGTTTTTAAGAAATAAAAATGAAAAAGAGTTATGTTAAAGTTAGAAAGAAAACGGTAGAATGAAGAAAGCGGAGAGAATTAGAAAGTGACTCTGTACAAATGATTATTTACAAAGAAGTGAAAAGGAGTGATGAAGGAAGTGGGTGTTGGTGATCTAAACTAAGAAATAAAAAAGTGAAGAAAGAAGATGAAAGAAGTACTCACCTAGTTTGGTTGATGACTTACCTGGAACCCTTGCATGTTCTACCTTGCTTGGAGGCGTTCAACGCATAGATCATAGGATCAAGCTCAGTCCCCGTTCGCATTATATCATCAAGCGGAGCAAGAATGAAGTGATCGGATCTTGAGGAGGAGAATATCTTCATGAACTATCGTTGGCACTCACACAACATCGTTATAGTTATGCTTCTGGATTCACTTGCAAGCTCATCAAAAACAAAAGAGGTAAAGTAGGAAGAAGAAAAAGAAAATGAAAGTAAAGAAGAACATAAACATATTACCTTTTATTGCTTGAAACGATGGAAGAAAGGAGGAGGGTACATCGGTGTCACTCTCAACATAAGCCTCTCTCTCTTACTTACATGAATCTTCATCTAACCTAAGCTTACATACAAATTACATAAAAAGAAAAGAAAAACCTAAACTACAAGAAAAATGAAAACTAGACTAAATCCTATCTCTACATGGTCGTCCCATTTTGCTCAGCTGAAACCAGTATTTATAGGCAAAACCCATACGGGGAGAATCCCGGGAAGATTGGGGGAGCAAACGCTCCCCCTAACTCCTTAACCAAGCCGCGGAAACGCGGCTTTGGTCGCGTTTCTGCGGCCAGGGTGTGGCCAGGTAGCCACACCCTGTTGGTGGGTCTCCCTGATTTTTCCTTCTGCATTTATCTTCAGTTGGTTTTCTCGTTTAAGTCCAGAATTGTGACGAAATGGCCTTTGATTCTTGGCTTTAACCGATCGATTCTGAGAGAATTCTTCTCAACCAGTTTTCAACCTCTTGATTTTGCCCTGATTCACTGAGCTCGAATTTAATTCTGATTTAATTCAGAATTTGGTGGGTTTTGGGCTCATTCTCTTCATCTCCTTAAGGAATGGGCCTGCAAATAAATTAAGCATTTAATTAGGACAATGCAGATTTTATTCTATAATAAGTATGAAAATATGATACTAAATGTGCAACATTAGCGACCAATCAAAACCTTACTTGGCATGATAAACTCAAAAAAATTTATTTTCATTTTTATTTATTTTTATTAACAACATATTTTCTTTTAAATAATTAAGCGATAAATTTGAGATGATGAAGCCGAATACCCCTTTAAGGGTTCTAAACTTCTCCTCGAGATTCCTCTAGATAAGAGTTAAGACGCGCAATTGCCATCTCTATTTATTAGCTTAAATAAATCTTTATTTTGACAATATTCTTATAAAACAAAAAAAATCTTGATACATGGACAAATAACATATGGCAAGTATAAAAGCAAAATGAATACACATTCCCAATCATAGTTAAGATACAAAAAATATGGATATGCAAGTTTACACATGTAAGGCATATTATCACAAAATACAACTAGCAAATCCAATACATATACAAAAGGAAATTTTAGGTGGAGAAGTTACCAAACCATGGGTAATCTTCAAAATGGGTGCCTCTTTGATAGCGATACAAATGACGATGTATTCGTTAAGCTTTGATGCATCCATCACGCGGGCACCATCTCCCCCTAAGTCTTGGAGGAGGACGACGCACCTGTATCAATTAAATTCGGCGTGTCTTTTGGTACCCAAATCGTTTTTAGTCCTATAGGGTTAATATTTTCTCGAACCCAAACATTTTTATTAGACAAGTTTAGCTTAGCATAACAAAATTTTGCTAAATGGCCTATGCGGCCACAATCTGCACATGTATGTATTCTACCATACATAAGTGCATGTTTGTGTGAGTGTGCATGCTTGTGTGTGTTTGATGCAGGAGTGTGTCCCCCTTGGGTTTTTCCCTTAGGAAACATAGATGCAAATTTGGTCATATCAAATGCACATTTCTTTAAGGTAGTATCCAAAACTTCAATGCGTTTTTGTATTTCTAAAAATTCATTTTTATTGCAAGTAGTGATTGGGCTTTTACCCTTACAAATAGTTTTATATTTTTCAAAGTCCCTTTTCATTTTCTCAAAAGAGTTTGACAATTCATTTTTCTCATTTAAAATAAGTTCAAATTTATTCTTTATAGAATTTTTCCTTTTTCAATTTTTTATTTTGAGCTAGAGAAATTTCATATCTACTTTGCAATTCTTCAAAAACTTGTGCTAATTCATCCATGGTTAAATCTTCATCTTCTAAAGAACTTTTTAGGTTTACCTTTGAAGCTTCACCATCACGTGCCATGAAGCATATATGTGCGGTGTCGATCTCCTCTTCAGATTCGGTCTCGGAGTCACCCACGTGACCACCATTGCCTTCTTCTTCTTTTGCACATTCTTGAAGGTAGTAGCTTGTAGAGAGGGGCAATCCGCAATTAGATGTCCCGTTCTTTTACAATGGAAACATGGACTCGTTCCTCCCTTTTCTTTTCAAATCTTCCTTGAGGTCTTCCTCTTTGGAAGTTGCTTTGTCTACCTTTCTTGTAGAACATTTTGCCCACTTTTCTTATAAGCAAGGAAAAGTCTTCATCGTAGTCTTCTGATGATTCCTCTTCATCATAGGAGGATGGAGCCACCTTGAAAGCAAGTACTTTCTTCTTTGGTGCCTCCCTTTCTTTCCTCACCTTCATTTCCATCTCATGTGTTTTGAAATTATCGATGAAGCCGGAGAAGTCCATCTCCTCCCTATCGTTGAGCTCCTTGAGGGTGGTTGCCTTAACTTTTCAAGACTTGGGAAGAACTCTAATGACCTTCCGGATCTTTTGGTCATTGTCGATGTTGTCACCTAAAGAAGAAAAAGTATTAGTAATCTTGGTGAACTGAGTGAGCATTTCATCTATACCTTCATTATCAAGCATATAGAAATTCTCATATTGAGAACGGAGAAAGTCAATTTTAGATCTCTTGACTTGCGACGTCCCCTCATGAGTAATAATAAGAACATTCTACACTTCATAAGCAGATTTGCAATTAATAATGTGGAAAAGATCATCTTCATTTAAAGCTTAAGTAAGTGCATATTGGGCTTTAGCATTAGCCTCATAGTCCTTAGTGGTTGCTTCGGACCATGTATTCTCATCACTGTGAGGTTCAATAAATTCTTTGGTAATGGATTTGGCAACTCTAACTTCTAGGGACTTTAGGAATAGGTTCATTTTGACCTTCCAAATAGGGAAGTTCAACCCATCAAATTTGGGTGGGGACTTGATGCTAGAGAAATCAACTTATGCCATGAAAACAAATTAGTGCACAAACAAATATAGATGCAATAAATAAATATAGTCAAATAATGAGGATCTCTCTAAGGTGGTTAAACCAAATGCTAGGGTTAGGCTCTGATACCATTGAAATCACCTAGAGGGGGTGAATAGATGATGGCTATACTTATTGGCAAATAATACGATTAAAATTAATTAACAATAAGAAATAACAATAAGAAAACTTGCAAGAGAGTAGACAAATAATAGTGCAACTAAAGGAGAGAGTAGAGTTTAGAGAGATGTGGACAATCACAAACACAAGTATATGTTTCGAGGTTCGAGCCACTGCTCTACGTCCCCGCCTTAGACACGATGAAGGATTTCCACTATGCTTGATCCCACCGGATCGTCAATCAAGTACAAGTTCTCACTAGAACTCTTCGGATACACTTGTCCTCCTCACGATGCCGCAACACCAACTTAGAGCTCATTAGCTCGCTTGAGGCCGCAACCTCTACAACTTCTCAATTTGAGAAAATAGTGATCAACACTTGACCACAAAGTAAGCTCACATGTACAATCCTACAACCAAGATGAGGAGATAAAACTTTAGAGATTGTGTAGTGCAAAACTAAGTAGAGAAGTGGAGGAGAATGCTTCAAGCTAAAACACCAAAGGATTGGAAATATATGGCTCAAGGGAAAATCTTTTGCTTAAAAAACTAAACTTTGAAAAACTTTGATTTTAAACTTATAAATCTTGTGTTTGAGTTGTATAACACTCCCACTGTTTATAGGGATGAAAATTGGGTTAGAAAAGTCAATAGATCCATTGGGAGAAGCCCCAACAAAAAACACAAAAGAATATAGCGTTGGCAGCCAGTACAGCAGAGTTATCTTCTACCAGTCGACCGCCAACGGTCAGATTTCCGACCGCTGGGAAAGCGGTCGACCGGACGGTCGACCGAGAATCCCAAACTGAGAGTAAACACTCTATGTCGGTCGACCGGAACAAACAGAGAGCACTCTCTTGCTTCTGATCGACCGGGCCGGTCGACCGATGTGCACACATGCACATTGGTGCATGTCGGTCGACCGCCCGGTCGACCGATAGAGCAGTTTGCTCTGCCAGCGGTCGAACGTGCGGTCGACCGGACAAGGCCAAAAATCTAGTTTTGAAAATTCTTTTGAAGTCTAAATTTTTTCAAGTATTTTTCTTATGATAGAAAGATACAAAATAGAGTTCTAGGGCTTTGAATAACCAGAGTGTGATCATAGATCAACACCAATAAAATTTGAACTATAGTTTGATAAAAATTCTTTTCTAAAGTAAAAATGGTTTTTCCAAACTTGTTTTTACAAACACTGATTTTTTTGAAACTTCGTTTTTCTGAAACTCGATAAGAATTTTGGTAATAAATTTTGCTTTGAAAACATGAAGCAATATGAAATGTGTGTGTATGTGTGACAATCCCAAGGTTATCAACCTCTATCATCTCAGTTTTGACAAAAAGACTATAAATCCTAAGTAAAATAGAAAATAGAAATATACAAATCTTGTAGTATAGTCTTCTCAACTTTTACTTGATCCTGGAGCTCTTCTAGTGTATTGGGCTCTGAGATCCAAATGTGTGAGTCTTGCGATGGAGCCGACAATCAATTTATGTTTTTACCTAAAACTCAATTTAAACAATCTTGTTAATACCTAACTACATATGGTTTGTTATCATCAAAACTTGGGGCTAATGGCCTTTGGGCCAACACCACTTTGTTTAAAGACGCATTTAACTTTTACAAAACTTGCACAAGATGCCAAATGGTAGGAAGGATTTCTAAACGTAATATGATGCCCCTAAACCCAATTCTAGAAGTGAAACTCTTTGATATTTGGGACATTGATTATCCCCCTTCCTAATTCATTTGGGCACCAATACATCTTGTTGGTTGTAGATTACATATCCAAATGGGTTGAAGCCTTCCCTTGCAAGACAAATGACAACAAAATTATTGTCAAGTTCTTGAAAGGAAACATCTTTTCACGCTTTGGAACCCCTCGTACCATAATTAGTGATAATGGTACACATTTTTGCAATAGAACTTTTGAAGCTCTTATGCGAAAATATGCGATAACACACAAGTCTCAAATAGGCAAGTTAAGCTTATCTTGGAGAAAACTATAAATTAAAACAGGAAGGACTGGTCCACTAAATTGGTGAATGCCTTATGAGATATAAGACCACCTTTAAACGATTCTAGGAATATCTCCTTATAGATTAGTCTTTTGAAAAGATTACCACCTTCCTGTTGAGTTAGAGCACCGAGCCTTATGGGCAATTAAGCAGCTGAATTTTAATCTAGATAAGGCTGGTGCACGTCAAGAATTACAAATTTCTAACTTGAGGAGTTAAGGAACGAGGCGTATGAAAATGCAAAGAATATGAAAGATAGGGTTAAGGTTTTTCATGATAAGTTCATCATGAGAAAAACTTTTGTCCAAGGACAAAAAGTTTTACTTTATAATTCTAGACTTCACCTTTTTTCAGGAAAGTTGAAATCAAGATGGATAGGGCCTTTCGTTGTTAAGACTGTGTTCCCACATGGAGCCATAGAGATATACGACCCTAAGAATGGTAATGAATTCAAGGTAAATGGTCAGCATCTAAAATCGTTTTTAGAATCAGTATCAAAAACAGACACAGCCATGGGTCTTTTTGACCCAATGTATCGGTAACTCTACCTCTCTGCCAATTTATTTCATACATTTATTATACATGCATACATTAGGGACAATGCATGAGACAAGTGTGGGGGAGGGTACTAACGCTTAATTTCAAAAAAAATAAAAAGCAAAAAAGCAAAAATATATATAAATATATATCTTTGAAAAAGGAAACAATATCTTGACTTATCTTTTGAAAGAAATCCAAATTAATCTTAAGAATTAGGAAAATCATGATTAGGATTTCTAAAAACTTGGTCAAAATAAAATAAATTGTTGGATTTTAGGTATAGGAAAAAATTTGAATAAGTAATTATTCTTGATTTTTATCTTAATGAAATGTTCATACCTAATACACTTACACATCTAGGATTCTAAGACAAAGACTCTTGTTCCTTATAAAAAATATATATAATAATAATAATATAATAATATAAATAAAAAATAGAGTTCACTAATTAAGCTAGATACATGTGCCTCAAGAAGCATAAGTATTCACGCCTAAAGGTGATTGTATAAATAAAGTCCTTAGTTTTGTAGCCTAGTTCACTCGAGTTCTTAAGTCCGTGGGGAGTTTTCTCACCCGATGCCCTAAAACGACCGGTTTGGGAGCCACCGACCTTAGGCTCGCTACATGGGTGAATTAAAAAGCCTAAGAAAACTAAAAAAATATTATCTATATATGTACTAACACATCTAATAGTCAATTAGCTAGGTATGAGGGCCTCAAGAAGCCTTGATACTTATACAAAAGAAAATTAAATGAGTTATACTTATTAAAATATATATATATATAATAAATATATATAAAATAAATATATATATATAAATAATAAAGAGGCATGGGAGTCCAAGTTAAAGAATCCCTAGTAAAGACTCATGTTCACAAGGATGCATATGATTTAGGGTAACAAAAGAGGCTATATATAAAAATTCAATTTTAATCCTTACCTAAAATTGATAACGAATTATTTTATAGAGACTAAGTTTAAGAATGAATAAAAATGATAATCCTAAAACTTATAGATTGCTTAGTTTCTTCAAACATATTTCAAATATTTCTCTCCTTTTTCAAAATAAAAAAACACTAATATTTTTTCTTTTTTCTTTTATAGATTTCGTGGGTGTAATCCACTGAAAACCCTCACGAGACAACACTCATCCTCTAGCGATAGCCTAGAGGTTTAATGGCTTGTTGCATATGCTAAGTGCAACCGTGATTTCTACGAAAGTGGGTTAGGATAGGTTAGTTTTTATTTTCTTTTCCTTTTTCTTTTTATTTTCACTCGAGGACGAGCAAAAAGATAAGTGTGGGGGTATGATAGGTAGTCAAAAGTGCATATTTATCATCATATTTATCATCATATTTTCTTACTTATTCTTTTATAAAGCACTGCTATATAACGTTTTATTGTTTAATATTGTGCAAATCTTGAGTAATTAAAGAATAAATAAATGAAGCACAATTAAAGCCCAAAAGCCTAAAAATCTCACAAGCCCACATGCATGATTTATTTTAATAATTTAGAAGCTTCAATCTTATCTGACCTAATCTAAACTTGAATTTTAAATTATTAATTAAAATCTAGGAGAGGAGAAGGGAGGATAAAGTAGGACTCCTAATTGCTATTCAAATCAAGAGGAGGAGAAGGATAAAATAAGATGAATCCTTATCCTAAAACAAAGATGGATTTCTACTTGAAACTGGTTGCATGCACTACAAGATAAAGATAAAGGGGAGAAAGACTCAAAGATAATGATAAAGAGACCAAATCCTTTTCAAATTCGGATTTTTCATAAATTGCTTCTCAAGTTATTCCGAATTCTCAAGATCGAGGGTCCGAATGCAGAATTCAGAAGGAGGCGCCCAGATGGACGGACAAAAGGAGGCCACACGAAAAAGCGCGTGGCTATTGGCCACGCTTTTGCCGCGAAAACGCGGCTATAGCCGCGTTTCCGCGGCCATTTGGCAACGCAATTTCGTGGAAGAGTTGTATTAGGACTCTACGTCTTAAATCTCTTATAAATACCCTTGCAGAGCAACAGAGGAGGGGATTTGAGAGCTGAAGCTTAGGTTTTCTTTATATCTTTCCTTCTTTCTGAATTTTCTTTTATTTTTTGTTTTTTATTTGGAGAAGAAGATTGTTGAAGAAGCAGAAGAGCTTTGTAATTGGCCGATGACATCCAATAAAAAGGTTCTTTATTCTTTTTTCTTTTCTTACTTTGCAATTCAATTTAGTTATCTGCTTAGCTTATTTGTTTTAATTCTTTTAATTTTCATGAAACTTTTCTTATTCACAATAAAAATTAAAAAAAATAAAAATATGAATAACTAATTAAACTTATAGTTTGCTAATCTCTCGATCATCCCTAGATTAGTTAAAAGATAAACTGATTGACATCTATGCTTGTTAGAAACCCTAGCATTAAATTGGTGTTCTTGAAGATGAATGATTGTACACATTTATTGCATTATTCTTTATTACTTTTTCATATTTATCATATAATAAATCTGCTAAATTCCTTGTCTTAAATGTCTATTTTACAGAAGATAATCATGGAAAGAAAGAGGATAAAATCAAATAAATATCGGTTAAATTTAGATTTAATTAGATCTATTTGGTTAGAAGAGGATAATCCCAAATCCAATTGGTTAAATTCAGTTTTTGGTGAATCAAGTTGTTAAATCTAAAGATCAACTGAGGATAACATCAATTACAGAGTCCAAATCTAAAGAGATAAATCGATAGAGAGAAGATCAACGGATGGATGAAGCAAATTTGACTCAGATTCTGACTGGATATATTTTAATATTTGAATCATAACTTTTGCTACCAAAATTCAAATCTAATGATTCAAGATGATCCAAAAAGACAATTTAAAGGGGTACAACTCTTAAGTTAATCACTATTTCGAATTCTGTCATTTGATAAGCTATATTTAGCAATCAACATGCCAACAAGTTACAGATCAGAACTGAATATCCACATCAAATAAGTTTGAAGATAAGGGGAGGATTCAAATTCAGAAATATTCAGCTTCCCCTATCTTCATACTCCTCTAACCTCTGCATTTCTCATATAAATACCTGCAATCTCAAAGGCAAAGAGGAACGACCAAGCAGAGATAAATTTTAGGCCAATTTTTCATTCTTTAAAGTGTAAGTTTTTATTTTTTTATGTAATTTTTTTATTTCTTTGTAAGCATAGGTTAGACTGAAATTCATGTAAGTAAGAGAGAGACTTATGTTGAGAGTGACACCGATATAACCTCCTCCTTTCTTTCATCGTTTCTACAACTAATCAAAAGTAACATCTTTATGTTTTTCTTGTTTATATGTTCTTCTTTTATTCTACTTTTCCTTTTTTTTGATTTTGATGAATATCCAATGAATCTAGAAGCATCAGTATAGCCATGTTTGTGTGAGTGCCATCGATATTTCATGATGATGTTCTCCTCCTCAAGATTCTATATCATTTCATTCTTATTCATCTTGATGATGTAATGCGAATGGGGACTGAGCTTGATCTTATGGCTTATGTGTTATCGCCTCCGAAGCAAGGTAAAACATGCAAGGTTTCCAGGTAAGTAATCTGCCAGAGGAGGTAATTTTTTCTTTTAGGTTTTCTTTCTTCTCTTTTAATTCTTTAGTTTAGATCACCCCAATCTTCCAACCATCTTTATCACTCTTTTTAATTTCTTTGTATATAATCCATTTTTCATTTTCCCATCTTCTCAATCTATCACTTTCTTCCTAACTTGACTTTAACTCCATTTTTCTCTTTTCTTTTTAAGAACTAAAAGAAGAATTTTAACCACTAATTGTAGCATGAAAGAGAACTTACTAAAGAAGCTTCCATCGCTAGTCCCTCTTTGTGGATCACGAACCGCATAGCCACTTGCTATTGCGGTAGAATTGAACATCTTGCACAATTATTATAAAGTTCTGAAATTCTGTATTTTTGTGCAGGTAAAACCTTAATCAATGAATCAATAATTAAGTTTAACTAATTTGGGTTGCACCTTTTAAATGATTATTCATGGTTCATATTTAAATACTTTGATAGCATAATTTTAAGTGGACTTTTCTTATGCTATGCTTTGAAATTAAGATGAACTATAGTTTAATTTTATTAATGCACATTAATTAGGGTTCCAATATTTTTATTCATCTTACTTGATTCTCAATCAATAACCTAGGGTAGATAATTCTTCATTCAATATGATGTTCACTCTTTTAGACTAATACTTTGATTATGGTAGATGATTAGTAGACTATAATTCTTTTGCTTGATTAAATCTAATTCTCTCAGCCCATATCTCTTTTTCTTCCAAGCCAATTTTAGAGAAAATCTTTCTAAAAAGTTTCTATCGCATCCATCCATGTGGATCGACCCGTCTAGCCCTTGCTACACGGTTACATTGAAACGAGACTAAGACTTTCTAACTTTAACTCTTTCTTTATTATTTTTCCGTTTCAATCATTCGTCTTAATAATGTAATGCGAATGAGGACTAAACTCGATCTTATGGGTTATGCGTTGATCGCCTCTGAAGTAAGGTAAAACATGCAAAGGTTCTAGGTAAGTCATCAACCAGAGGAGGTAAGTATTTCTTTTAGATTTTATTTCTTTTCTTTTAACTTTTAGTTTAGATCACCAACACTACAATCTCCAAATTCTATTCACTCTTTTTATTTTCTTTGTACAAAGTCATTTTCTGCTTTTCTCCACCTTCTCAATCTATCACCTTCTTTCTAACTTAACTTTAACTCTATTTTTCTCTTTTTCTTTTCAAGAACTAAAAGAAGAATTATAACCATTCTTTGTAACCTAAAAGAGAACCTACTAAAAAAGCTTTCATCGCTAGTCCCTCCTTGCAGATCACGACCTGCATAGCCACTTGCTAAAAAACTTATTTCAATCAAATTTTTTGGCGCTGTTGCCGGGAGGGACGGTAAGTTATTCTCATTTTATATTTACATTTTTGGTTAACTTTCTTCTTTGTTCTTGGTGTACAGGTTTGACAACAAGGAATTTTTGCTGCAGTGGACATATAAGTGGCCCTAGACTCTGCTGAAGAAAGCAGAGCCCAGAATCCCTCAGATTTGTTACATTTTTGTAGCAATCTGAGTGAACTACTAACCTGTATTTTCTGCAGGTTGGCTGAATTGTAAAGTTTAATATCTGTAACTATTTATTTTATTATTTGACTCACTGTAAATACATTTCTAACAACAACAGTAAAATTGATTGTAAATGCTAAAAATGATTTAGATTTTGCATTTAGGCAGGTGTCTATTTCGTTACATTTTCTATTTATTGTTGAAGAGTGCTAGAGGCAAGGTATGTGTGCATAGCATTTAGTATAAGGTTCATTCTCGTATGAAATATTGCTTGAGTGTTACTTTTTTCTATATACTTGTACACTGCACTAAATTGATTTAAGGGCTTGTCTTATAAATAAGATAAGGTGGGGAAGTCATTACTCTCCCTTAGCCCACAAAAAATCTCCTCACTCACTAACCCAAGCCTAATTAAAACTGAGTAGACGTTGGCCCTAGGGATATCTCAGACTCAAATAGGAGACTGACCTAAGGAGAAAGTTGAATTGAATTTGACTCTTGTCAAATCGGTGTCTAAGGTTGGGGATTGAGGGGCGAAACCCCGAAGGCTGGTGATTTGACATTATTAGACCCGTTGCTTTAAGAACGGATAACTCCCACCAATCTTGCCCCTACCTGGCCGATTAACTTGTGATCAGATTCAGCAATATACCTCCTGTAGACTATCTAACCAGCTAGGAGTCGTCAGGTCTAAGGTTTACCCTAACTTAGGTTAGATTTTTTTCTTTTTTATTTGTTTGTTTTTCTTTATTTGTGTTTGACATTTCCTGTGTGATATGGCTTATAACAATAATTTTTTTCAATTTTAATGGTAATTCATATTACACCCCGACCTCTTTTTCAGATATTACTAACCCGACATATCATAACTTTAACCAACCTAGTGTGCCGGATTGGTCTTATCCGAATCAATATAACCCATGCCCCCAATCTTATGACCATAATTTTTAAAATAATTTCAACTCTTCACAGAGTCAATGGGGATTCACTCCCCCCGAGTCTAATTTTCAACCAACTTGTCCTACTTATCCACTTTATCCACAATATTTTTAAGATTCATACTCAGTTTTACCAGTTCAAAATAGAAAACCATCAATCTTGGAAATGAGTATGTGTGAGTCCAAGCAACAATCACAAAATCTGACAGACTCATAATTTCACCACAAATTTCAAAACAAAACTTCATCTTTTCATGTCCAATCGCAACAAAACGATGAACCAATCGACTTTGAAAAGATGCTTGAAGCTATGACTCAGGCTCAAAATCGCTTGTAATCATGACATAGATATAATGGCCCAAACTCTCCATTCTCACCGTTTGACCATTTCTGATGTCGCTAACCATTCTTTTAAAGCCGAAGAATCATGTTGTTTTGAAAAACAAGATTTCATTTCAGCACACCTATTTGAACTTACCCAAACCCTCAATTTTGAAAATGAAATTGATATTTTAACAAGTTATCCCTTTCCTGAAATTGAACTTGAGAATGAATATGATCCTAAACTTAAACTTGGTAATTCAATTCTACTTCCTGATTCAATAATGACTCCAGTGTCTTCACCTGATTTCAATCTTTTTTCCGAGCCAACATTAGATCATGTATCAATTCATCATGAAATTGAATTGCCAATCTTTTATTATTATCATATTGAACTTGACCAATTTCATACTTTTGAAAGTCTCTTGACAAATTGGCAAGTTCTCATTTTTATGAAATTGAACTCAATGAGAAATGTGACCTAGATTCTCAAATTTGTGATCCAATTCAAATTCCTGTATCAATATTGACTCCCTGTTTTGTTACCCAACTTGAGTAATATTTTAGAGTCAGTTTTGATTCCCACACCTGTCATTCTTAAACTTGAATTACTAGTGTTAAGTCACATTCTGTTGTTAAAAAATGAATGTGGACTTGAGTTTTAACTTCTTGATTTGGACCCACTTCCTGAACCAATCTTGACTCCTGAACCTTTACTTGACTTAAAACTCTTTCCTGAGTTGGTATTAGTTAATGTACTTCCTAAGTTCAAGTCAATCATTCCTTCTTTTCACACTCCATTTTGGGACAAAAGTGTTGACAAAATTGTCTCTGAAATTATTTGTGAAATTTAAAAATTAGATGGGGTAAAATTCTTAATAAAGATCATTCATATATACATCATTTTAGTGGGTTATATTAGAGAGGTTTCTGGTGGGTTCCTCCGAACTCCACGCAAATTCGATTGGGCCTTCGTGGACCAATCAGACCACCACCAGAACCACCACCTTAAGGAAATATTTTCATTCCCTTTCTTCTTTTTCATGCATCTATGTATTAATTCATACATTGAGGACAATGCATGAGATAGGTGTGGGGGGTTCTAACATAAACGTAGGTTTTCCTTTGTATTAAAAAAAGAGAAAAAATTAACATTTTTTTTACTTTTAAAAACTTTTTGAAAATAGAATAATATTTTGACATAATTTTTGTGAGAAATTAAGTTAAGGAATAGGAGAATCATAATTAGAATTTCTTATACTTGGTCAAAATAAGATTAATTGTTTGATTTCTAAGGTTAGGAAGAAAATTTGTGAAAGTAATTTAGTCTTGATCTTTATCTTGATAATATATGCATGCTTTATACACTTACACACTTAGGGTTCAAAAATAAAGATTCTTATGCCTTATTAAAGAAAGAAAGAAAGAAAAAGAAAAAGAAAAGAAATATATATATATATATCAAAAATCCTCGATTAAGATGGGTATTTGTGCCTCATAAAGCAAAAGTATTCACGCCTAAAAGCGATTCATTTAATAAAATCTTTAGTTTTGTGGCCTTATTTGCTCGAGTCCTTAAGTCCTTGGGGTTTTCTCACCCGGTGCCCTAAGATCGTTTAGTTTGGGAGTCACCGATTAAACGCTGGTTACATGGGCAAATTAGAAAGCCTAATAGAACTAAGAAATAATACCACCAAAATAAAAAAATAAATAAATAAATATGGTATAAGAATTAGAGTTAAAGAACCCTTAGTTAAAATTTTCACAGTCACGAAGGTGCATATGACTTAAGGTAAAGTAATAGACTAGATGAGAAGTACAATTTGACTCCTTAATTTGATTGATAATAAATTTTTGAATAGAGACTAAGTTTAAGAATGAAAAATTCGATTTTTCTATAACTTGTAAATTACTTAATTCTTACAATAATATTTTAAATATTTTTCTTTTAAAATGTGTTTTCGAAAATACTAATACTTTATTTCTCTTTCTTTATGGATTTTGTAGGTGTAATCCACTGAAAACCCTCACGAGATAAAACTCGTCCTCTAGGGTAACCTAAAGGTTTAACAGCTGGTTGCACATGCTCAGTGCAATCGCATGACCTGCGAAAGTGGTGTAATAATTTTTAGTCTAGTTTTGTTGTTTTGCAAGAGGACGAGAAAAGATAAGTATGGGGGTGTGATCGGTCGCTGATATTGCATAATTATTATCATATTCTTATACTTATTATATAATAAACTCTGCTTTTAATCCTAATTATTGTTTAATTTATATGCAGGCCCTTAGCTAAAGGAAAAGAAAGAGAAATGAGCCCAAGCCTATCAAATTTTTGATTTAATTCAGAATTAATTCGAACTCAGAAAATCAGGGCAGATCAGGGCAGATCAGAGAAGTTGAAAACCGGTTAAAATAAATCTTCTAAAATCAATCGGTTAAAGCCAAAGATCAAAGGCCATTTCATCAAAATCCCAGAGTTAAACTGAAAATCCGGCTGAAGATAAACGAAAATCGAGGAACCAGAGACGTGTACCCCCTCGGCTGTGGCCACCTGGGCACAGCCAGGCCGCGGAAATGCGGCGATAGCCGTTAAAGGAGTTGGGGGAGTGTTTGCTCCCCTATCTTCGTACGCTCTCCTCTGTTGGGTTTTGTCTATAAATATTGGGCTTTTCAGAGACCACAGGGAGCGACCATGCCGAGATAGATTTTAGGCTACTTTTTCATTCTTTTAGTGTAGGTTTTTGTTTTCATTTTTATATAATTTTTATTTCTTTGTAAGTATAGGGTAGACTGAGATACATGTAAGTAAGAGAGAGAGTATTATGTTAAGAGTGACACCGATGTACACTCCTCCTTTCTTTCATCGTTTCTACAAGTAATCAAAGATAACATCTTTATAATTTTTTTCTTGTTTATATGTTCTTCTTCTATTTCTACTTTTCCTCTTTTGGTTTTGATAAATGTCCAAGTGAACCCTGAAGCATCAATATTATCATGTTTGTGTGAGTGCCACCGATATTTCATGATGATGTTCTCCTCCTCAAGATGTCGTATCATTTCATTCTTGTTCGTCTTGATGATGTAATGTGAATGGGGACTGTGCTCGATCTTATGGGTTATGCGTTAATTACCTCCGAAGTAAGGTAAAACTGTTGGCCTAAAGGCCCATCACTCTAGTTTTGATGATGATCAACTTATGTAGTTATAATACTAAAGATCTTGTGTTTATTTAGTCTCAGATTTATGATGAAGATCTTAGTTGGTGTTTAGCTTCATCAAAGGATTTAAGTCAAGTTTTGGAGCTAACACGATTTGATTCAAGAGCCTATGCATCAAGACCACATCAAGTACTCAAGAGGAGTCTAGCTCTTTGGATCAAGTTTGGACCAAGTAAAGAAAGAGGAGAAGACTTCAAGTGAAGACTTCAAGATCAAGACTTGAGTCTAGGTTTGTTTTAGTTAAGATTTTATTTTTAGTTAAAATGTAAAGGATAGAATAGTTGGTGGATTGCTCAAGTATACCATATACACACACACTCTTGATTTAGTTGTGTTTTCATGAAAGATTTTCATTTTGGAAAAGACTTTTCATTTTGACAAAATACTGTTTTGGTTTTTGGTATTCAAAGTTTACATGTCTTTAACGAAAACTATTTTTAGTGATCATTGTCAAAAACATAGATATTCCATCATGTATATGTAGTGGATCATATCCTTACACTCTATGCTTTAAAAGTATTTAAAATATCTTATTTTTGTATTTGGAGAAGTTTTGGAAAAACCAATTTGAAAAAATACAGTTTTTGTTTTTAGCCAAAATTTCTAAGTTTCAAAAATAGTTCAAAATGTTTGTAACATGGTTTGATTTTGCTCAAACATGTTTCTATATCAAAGTATAATACTGAAACTATTTTTGTGAATTTTTAGAGATTTTATGGGATTTAATTAAAAATAAAATACCCATGTTTTAAATCCTGAAAAAGGCCTGCCAGGCTCTGGCAGTCGACCGACCGGTCGACCGGACCAGGAGCCGCTCGACCGGAACGGTCGGCCGACGTGCACAGACGTGCACAGGATGGGCCGGTCGACCGCCAGAGAGTATCTGCTCTCTGGAAACGGCCCCGGTGGCAAAGAGCCCAGCTCTCTGTATCCTTGCCACGGTCGACCGGCCGGTCGACCGCTGGCACAACAGTCAGAATTCTGACAGTTGGCCGGTCGACCAGGCGGTCGACCGACAGGTCATCTTGGCTGTAACGGCTAGTTTTTGGCAGCCCTATAAAATGGGGCTTTTGGGGGCTGTTTTAGCTAAGATTTGAGGAGAATTTTAAACCTAGTTTTTCCCATCTATCTCAGAGTTTTCTCCACTTGTTTGAGAGCAAATATTTTCAATCAAAAGGGAAGTTTATCAAGAGTGTTTTCAAAGTGATTTCTTGAGTTTTTCTCCACCATTTCAATCCTAGTTTTCTCACACAACACTTGAGCTATCCATTGATATATTCATCCTATAGGAGTGTTATTGTGAGATTATTTTTAGGTGATCAAAGTGTTGTGATCACCAAAGACTTCATATTTGCTTTGAGGAGGCGGACGTGTGTGTTCGCATTATTTCGGGTTCTAGTGTGAACTCGGTGTTTGAGGTGCGGCCTCGGCGAGCTAGTGGACTTGCGGTGTGTTCTTGCGGGAACGAGTAAAGGACTAGAGAGTCCAAGGAGTTCAAGTGTGAACTCGCCTTGTAGGTGTTGTGGCACCGAGTGATCCGGTAGGATCGGTTTATAGTGAAAACCCTTCAAGTGTTGAAGGCGGGGACGTAGAGCAAGTGTGCTCGAACCTCGAAACAAATCTCCCGTGTTTGCGATTGCTCTCTCTATCTCTTACTTGTCTTTATATCTTGCATGCTAATATTGTCTTTATCTTTATATGCTTGATATGTTATGTGCTTAATTGTTATATGCTTAGGGATTGTTTGCTAACACTTGTATTCAACCAAGAGAGCCAACGCGGCACCTCAACTCTTATTTAGAGGAATCTTGAGGAGTTTGCCCAGAGCCCTTCACGGGGAATCCGGCTACACTCTTGTGTTATACGTGGTGTTTAGTTTAAGAAGTTTTAGTTTGCATTAAATAAGTTTTAATTCCGCATTAATTGACCATTAGATTAGCTCATCACCTATTCACCCCCCTCTAGGTGATTTTCAATTGGTATCAGAGCCAAGTGCTCTTGATTTGGGTCTTACAACCTAGAGTTAAAGATCCTCATTTTATAGCTAATCACAATATTTGTACACACTCCATGGATTTCATGTCACCTCCCACCTTTGACATTCTTAACATCCAAACTTGGAAGGTTAAGATGTCTTTGTACCTCAAAGCCTTAGGGATTCATATTTATTTTTTCACTATTAAAGATTCTTGTTGTTTAAATGGCAAAAATATTGAGGCTAATGCAAAAGCCCTACATGCTTTAAGATCTACCCTAAATGATGATTATTTATCTAGGGTTGCTAACCTTGATTCGGCTTTTGTAGTATGAACTCTTTGATCTCCCTTGGCGAATAAGAACAATATTATACGGGGAGCGATTCGGATGTTGGAAGTGACACTTCCAAGGTGTGCTACATGGTCCAAGGGGATAACCCCCTTGAAATAAATACCGAATCCGAGGTAGAAGAGGATGTTGAAATGCCTTATAATGAACTAGCATCATTTTGTCAACAACTCTTAGAAAAATATGAATTGCTTAAGAAGGATAACAAGAATTTGAAAAAGAAATTTGATTGCATGTTAAAAAAAATGATTCTTTTAAAAATAAAGTTGCATGCATTGAAAAAGAAAATGAAACTTTGAAAAATGAGATATTTCCTTGCTTTCTAAATTAAATGATCTTTGTGAAGGAAATACTTCTTTGAAAAATAAAATTGTTTTGGTGGAAAAATAAAAAGAAGTCGCTTTAAATGAAAACAACTCTTTAAAAAGAAAAATTGTTGAAAAAGAAAAGGAAAATGTTTCTAAAAAGAATAAAAAAAATGACTCTCATTCTCACCATACTTTACATGCCACTATTAATCAAAATGAGATTAAATTTTTGAAAAATAGAATTGATTGTTTAAGCTCAATTTTGAGCAATTGTGCATTTAACCATAAAAAATTGGAATCCTTATTTCAAAGGAAACAAGCTCCACATGATCATGCACATCATCCTCATCATGCATATGCACACTTTGCACGCCATGATCACACTCATACACATATGCATCCTAGAGTGTAAAAATGTACACATTGCGGCCGCAAAGGCATTTAGCAAAGTTTTATTTTGATAAGATACATCATATTAATTTTGCTAAGAAAAATGTTTGGGTTCCATTAGATGCTAGCCCCCGTGGACCTAAAAGAAAATGGGTACCAAAATCCCCACCTTGTGTATTTGTTGTAGGTGCGGGCTCTCACACGACGTGAGAGAGTTGGTGCCTTGGTGGTGGATGCATGGACTTGATGAACACATATATTGATGCACCGCTATCAAAAAAGTTTGGTGGGACAACCACCATGTTTTGGAGACTTAGAGCATAGTTCTTTGGTTTGGTAACTATCTTTAAACTCCTAGTTTATTTACATGCTCTTTCATTTGATGATATTTTTTAGCATGTTTGTGCTTCATGTGGTAAATACATGGTTAGATGTAGATTTCATTAAAACTTGTATTTATACGTGTAAAAGTAGTGAGCAACATTTGATTCATATATGTTTGTACTTCATTGTTCATGTGTACTCACTGTATGCACATGTATAGCCTAGTTTTGATGATTTCCTCATTGACGCTTGTTTTACCTATTTTCATGTTTTACTTCATGTATATGCATTTCTATTCAAATCTAATAAATATACATGTATACCCCTTGAGTCATTTGCCTTCATGCAATTTATATTATGGACTCTTTTTATGTTTGGGATATATATGCATATTGTTAGTTTTAGATAAATCATACATATACCTAGAAGTTTGTTTTTAAGATGAAAAATGAATTTTTATGATTTTCATCTTTAATTGAAAAATAAATTTTCATGATTTTTGTTTGATAAAATGATATTTGTTTGAGCTTCATTGATTATCTTCATGGAAAATGCTAATTACATGATTTTTGTGCACTTACACTTTATTTGTTTATTCATGACTTTGTTTCATGATTATTTTTGAGCCTTATAGATTTCGAGTGTCAAACTTTATGTATTTTGTATGCTTCATGATATACATATGATTTGGTTTCATATTTTTGAAGGATCTTTAACTAGTTTTCCAAAAATTATTTTAACTAGTTATGTATTCTGCATTTTGGTAGTGTTTTCATTATACTAAAATATTTTCAAGCACTTATTTTTGAAAACCCCTACCTACACCTTTTAAAGGGAGGACGGATGGGCGAGTATGCCTTGTAAGCCTTATTGAAAATCTTTTATCTTGTGCATAAAAAGGTTGGTAATTATGAGTTATATACTTGATTTACATTGTCATTTTCAATTGGTATCTCAATTGATATTTATTTTTTATATACTCATATTTTGTTTTCTATATATGTATGCTTCATTTCAAATAATATCAATTTCTATTGGTATTCTCTTTTCATACATATATATGATTTGTTTGTGCTTGATTTTCAAGATATTTACATGTTTTAAGCACAAAGTACGTTTATGCTAAGCTTAATTCAAATCTTAATTTTCAATTGATTTCTCAATTGGTATTTTTTTATATAAGCTTATGCATTATCTTCAGTTGGTATTTTTTTTACAATTGGTATTTTTTATTGATATCAAAATGTATAATATGTTTTAATTGGTATCAACTCATGGATCACAATAAAAAAATAGATATTGATCTATTTATTTCAATTGGTATCCATGAAAATTTATATTAGTATCAAAATATAAAATACTTTCTTTCATTGGTATCAAGATTACAATTTGTATCAAAATTTCATTGTTATTTCAATTGGTAAAATGTGTTAATTACAATTAAAATTCAAAATTTGTAACGATTATTTACAATTGGTATCTTAAAATTTGATTTACTAAGATATCTCAAAATTTGTTTTATTGAGAAAATTCAAAATTTTGTTTTAATAAGAAATATTAAAAATGTTTTGATTTATATTGCCTATATACAAGGGGAGCTTAACATCTTTTCTACATATAGATTCATATTGAGTGTATCTTATATTGAGGAGCTTGACAACTCTTCTTTATGCGGTACACGTGTGTAGGGGGAGCTTCACATCTCCTCTTATGCATTGCATATTATGTGTTATGTGAATTAGGGCTTGCCATCTCTTCTTCATGTAATGCGTATATGTAGGGAAGTTAACTTAGCCTCTTCCTCTTCATGAATGTATATCGCATATATCTTTTATTGATTGATTTGAGTTCACCCCTTTGTTGATTTTTTTTGTTTCTAACAAAAAGGGTGAGAACATTGTTTTGTGTTTACTTTAACCCCTTTGTTGATGATTGACAAAAAGGGGGAGAAGTATTTGAGTATATATGCATGTTTTCCTTGTTTTATACATAAAGGGGGAGAAGAATTTTTTTTTATGCATATTACTTTGTTTTGCAAAAAGGAGAAAAGAATTTGATGAGTTTTATGCTTAATTGGCATGTTTATCTCCTTATGTTTGCATACATGTTTATGTGCTTTATTGCCATATCTTATTGCTTATTTGTTATGCATGAGTTAAGGGGGAGCTTTTTTGAAGCTTTACTTTAATCTATGCATATATAACTCCATAAGTTTTGTTATCAATTGTTAGCCCAAAGGCCCATCACTCTAGTTTTAATGATGATCAACTCATATAGTTATAGTACTAATGATCTTGTATTTATTTAGTCTCAGATTTATGATCAAGATCTTAGTTGGTGTTTAGCTTCATCAAAGGATTTAAGTCAAGTTTTGGAGCTAACACGGTTTGATTCAAGAGCCTTTACATCAAGACCACATCAAGTACTCAAGAGGAGTCTAGCTCTTTGGATCAAGTTTGGACCAAGTTAAGAAGGAGGAGAAGACTTCAAGTGAAGACTTCAAGATCAAGACTTGAGTCTAGGTTTGTTTTAGTTAAGATTTTATTTTTAGTTAAAATGTAAGGGATAGAATAGTTGGTGGATTGCTCAAGTATACCATATACACAGACACTCTTGATTTAGTTGTGTTTTCATAAAAGAATTTTCATTTTGAAAAGACTTTTCATTTTGACAAAATACCGTTTTGATTTTTGGTATTCAAAGTTTACATGTCTTTAACCAAAATTATTTTTAGTGTTGTCAAAAATATAGATATTTTATCATGTATGTGTAGTGGATCATATCCTTACACTCTATGCTTTAAAGTGTTTAAAATATCTTGTTTTTGTATTTGGAGAAGTTTTGAAAAAACCAATTTGGAGAAATACAGTTTTTGTTTTTAGCCAAAATTTTTAAGTTACAAAAATAGTTCAAAATGTTTGTAACATAGTTTGATTTTGCTCAAACATGTTTGTATATCAAAGTATAATACTGAAACTATTTTTGTGAATTTTTAGAGATTTTATGGGATTTATTTGGTAATTAAATACCCATGTTTTAAATCCTTAAAATGGCCTGCCAGGCTCTGACGGTCGACCGACCGGTCGACCGGACCAGGAGCCGGTCGATCGAAACGGTCGACCGACGTGCACAAACGTGCACAGGATGGGCCGTCGACCGCATAGTCGACCGCTAGAGAGTGTTTGCTCTCTGAAAACGGCCCCGGTCGATCGGGCGGTCGACCGGCAGAGAGCCCAAGGCTAGGTAAGGCTATTGTGTAACACAATGTCAGGCGCTAAGTATGAGGATGTGGTGGAGCTAACGCTTTGCGAGGTTCGCACTTGACGAAGCAAGCGCATAACACAGCGCTAAATGCTAAGCGCCAGGGTGTAGCAAAGACCACGTCCGACTGAGTTCATGTGGCTAGAACACGACTCTCGCTTGGTGAGGCTAGCGGGGTATGTGGTACATCAAATCAATAAACCATAAAAACTGCTGGGCATTGCGGCTCAGAAGGACATGATCAAGAATTCATAATAACCGAAATGAGCCCTGAATGTTATTTTCTGGATGTCAACTTTACGATAGATTAGTTCCAAAAATACCTTAGCTCTATGAAGTTGATAGAAGAGATCGTGATCTTTGCTAATATAAATAGAGAATACCATAGCCCTATCTGACAGAAGTACTAATTCTAAAATTTCATTTCATACTGACATTCCTTATGCAGCCTTACCACATCTTCTGTCTATTCATATCTTAAGTTGGTGTAAAGAAAACGAGAACTGAAAAGTGAAAAGATGGAATGGAGATGAACACTGAAAAGATAGGAAAACATGAAAAAAGGAGGTATTACAAAAAACTAAGATTGAGGATAATGGTGTGATAAAGTGGATATGATATAAAAATCTGCCAACTCAAAGCATGACAAATTGGGGATAATGGTTACGAGTGACACTGTCAAGGTTCTTGTCCCAAATATCGGGCACCACTTCCTGCTCTCACTTCATCTGATACTCTGGCTTCCTCTTTGGTCGAATCATATGCTTGCCTCCTTCTGCCATCTGCTCTAACTCTTGGTCTTCTCTGTACTTGGCTATATGCTTGCTACTAGGGATGAAGTGGGGCTCCTTTTGTTGGTCCCGAGAAGATGCCAATTGTAGGATCTAGAATATACGTCTACACTCAAATAAAGATATTAGCATTATAGAAATAAAGTACTTGCAATAAAAAGAAATTAAATCTCAGAAAGTAAGACAAACGCAAACACGAGAGATTTATCCTAGTTCGGTCCTCGTGACCTACATCCAGTCCCCAAGCCACCCGCTTGAGATTTTCCTTTATTCTTTGACTTTGTACACCCAAAATCAACACCTTGCACACCATTTGACAAATCTCCTTTACCAAATGTGTACAACTCTTCTTACAACCAAGAAGACCACAACACCTTGTACAAACTCTCTTCAACCCGAAGACGCTCATATACAATGCTCCTCTTTGAGTGATTACAAACAATCCTATAAGCCTTGAATCTGTATGTGATAGTGAACAAGGGCTCTTATAGGTGGACTTTCAGAAATCTTCACAATAGAGTAGGAATTAGTGAAGAAACAGAAAGTGAAAACAAGTTTTCTGAAAACCAGAATTTTGACAGAGTTTTTGTTCATAAAACTTTTAATTTTGATTGGTGTTTTTAGCCTAGCATAACATACCTATTTATAGCTAAAATTCATAGTCAGTTAAGGTAGTTATCTGGTCCATTTTGAATATATAAACGTTGGATAACGTTGGATAAAACACCAGAAAACAGAAACTATCCAACAGTCAGAAACTGTCATTAGTCGACTTGGGGTAGGGGGTTAGTCAACTAGGTTAAGCAATTTACACTGGGTTAGTCGACTACAAAAGAGACCAAGTTGACTAGGACAAGATTGAACAAAGGACAAGTTTCTAAAAACTGAAACTAATCGACCAGACTAAGGGGTTAGTCGATGTTTAGATGAGAAAGGTGTATGTAAATGTGTTCGATGTATCCCTTTCTTATCTCCGTTATAGCATAAGGCTATACCGAGTCGATTCTCAGGGAGAGCTCGCGATGGAAGCTTTGACGAGTGGTAGTGAAGACAACAAACGAAGATTCTTCTATGCTAATAAAAATAATGAATCAAATGAAAAAGAAACTAAAGAAAGGATGGATATATTCATGATGGAAATAGTCGGAAAAGAAAAACAAGATTTGATTCGGTATTCACACTAAAAGAAAAGGAAACTTAAAGAAGCAAATCATGACTAGCTTACCTTACTACCTTACCAAAGCTTACCAAACTCCGTGATAGTGAAGGCGTGCCTCATGTTGTCACTCCATCGGCGTAGGTTTCGTCTTGCGTGTTGATCTAATTACTTTCTCATGTAGATGAAGGGTGGTTTAACCCATCGGAGAAGAGAAGACCATCCAACTTGCAAGATGAACTAAAGCAATCACCCATGAGTTAGTGAAGATGGCAAGGCTAGTGGTTAGCTAGTACATGGAGAAAGAATTAGCTACAAGCCATAAGAAAAGTAAAACAAAGCATGAATTAAATTGCAAGGATTTAAAGCAAGCAAGTAAAGAAAGCAATTAAAGAAAGCAAGTAAACTAGAACCAAGCTCAAGTAGAGGAAGGAGAATGGATGAATCCTTGTTGCTTCAAGTTGTCACACCTTGATTACACAAGCTCTCTCTCACAATCTCTCTCTTTTACAAAGTATCTAGGGAAGAAGAAGAGGGACTAAAGAACTAAACCTAGAGAAAAACCTATGAAAATTACAACAACTAACAATTTCTCCTCTCTTCTCCATTCTGTCTTTTTTCGCAGGTCTATGGTCCAATATTTATAGCCCCAGAGAGAAGCTTCGAGATCCAGGTGGTTGGCGCAAAATCTGGATCTCAACAGACTTGTAACTGCCGCGCGCGCGGGGCAATCTCCCAGATCTGGCGGCAAAATCTGGGCCATTGAGCCCAGATTTTCTGTTGGGATCAGGTTGTTAGGTGGTTATCCACGTGGCCTTCTGGATTCTTTATTGGGCGCGCGGATCTTAACTGAATCCAAATTCAAATCTTGGCTTTATCTTGATCTTGGATTTAATCCCTTTAATTATTGCTAATTAAAGTGATTATTAGCTTTCTCTCCATTAGAGTGTGTACCTGCAAATATATAGAGAAGATGAGTAAAAATCATATATTTATTAACTAAATGCATGGGAATTATGTGGTAAAATATGCAACATTGGATACCAATCACACCCCCACACTTATTCTTTTGCTCGTCCCGAGCAAAAACAAAGAAAAAGAAAAGAAAATCCTAACTACCAATTTTATTACACCACTTTCGCAGGTGACGCGATTGCACTGAGCATGTGCAACAAGCCGTTAAACCTCTAGGTTACCTTAGAGGAGGAGTGTTGTCTCCTGAGGGTTTTCAGCGGATTACACCCACAAAATCCATAAAGAAAGAAGACAAATGTTAGTGTTTTGAAGACGCATTTTGAACAAGAGACATGTTTACGAACTATTTTTGCAAAAATATAAGTGATCCTAGGTCATAAGTCCACCTATAATCATTCTTCCTTAAACTTAGTCTCCATGCAAGATCTTGTTTTCAATTAAGGTAAGAATTCAAAATTGGATTGAATATTTTATCTTTCATAAAACCTAGATAATATGCACACCGTGCTCGTGAAGATTTTTGGGATTTCAACTCCAACCATCAAGCCATTTATATATTATATATATATATATATATATATATATATATATATATATATATATATATATTTTTCTTTTTTTCTTCCCTTAGTCTAGGCTTTCTAGTTTACCCTTGTAGCGAGCCTTTAACCGATGACTCCCAAACCAGACGGTCTTAGGGCACCAGATGAGAAAACATCCCGGGTTTAAGGTCTCGAGTAAAAAAGGCCACATAACTAAGGGGGATTATTTATTTCCTTTACCACCGTTAGGCGTGAATAATCATGCTTCTTGAGGCACAATTATCCAGCTTAATAAGTGATGTTTTATTTATATATTTTTTCTTTTTTTTTCTTTATTTATATGGCATTTTTGGTCTTTATTTCCATCCCAAGAAATGTGTAAGTGTGAAGTGCATATTATCTAAGGCAAAAAATTCAAGATAAAAATATCTCACCAATTTTTCTTACTTAGCCTATAATTTCAAACAAGATCTATTATTTCAACTAGGTTTAAGATGTCATAATTAAGGCTTTCTTAATTTCTAAGATACATCTTAATTTTCTTAAAAATAGATCAAAACATTTGTCTCTTATTTCAAAAAGTTTTTTTTTATTTTAATTTTTCTAAAAGAAAAAGGTAAAATCTAAAAAGAAAGTGGAAAATCTAGAAAAAAGATAAAATCTAAAAATAAAATGGAAGACCTAAAAAAATAAAAAAATAAAAAAAATAAAAATCCTAAAAAATAAAAATCCTATAAAGAAAATAAAAAGTCCTATGTTAGTACATACCCCCCATACCTATCTCATGCATTGTCCCCAATGTATGCAAGATGAAATGATGCATGAAATAGGTAAAAGGTAAGAAACTACCCCCTCTGTCGCTTTGGACCCGTAGTGGTGCTGGGTCCAGCTGACTGTGATCTCCTCAGCGTGGCCTCAATGCTATCTAATCTAGAGGATTGCTCCTCTACCTTTTTTCTCAATCTCACTTGCCCCCTAAAAATCTTCTTCATGCCCTTCCAGATGGAGGACATGAAGGCATGTGTATCATGTGGGGGGTCCTGCCTCCAAAACTCAGGTTCATCTTCTTCCTCAAAACTCTCCTCAGAGGAGGACTCTACCGGTACATCCTCGGGCTGGACAGTAGGTGTCCAGACCGCATGTAAACAACAATTATACGAACTGGTAGGTCTCTCAGGTGCAACAAACACTCGGTCGAATGAATCAAAAACATCGTCTGGTAGGAAAGTCCTACACAGACGTGTAATCAGGATGGGGTGAGAGTATTTGGCACCTCGTGTGCGTGAAGAGTTGGCTATAAGTGCATGGAAGATGACCTTATTCAAACAAACCGAGTGTTGACGAGTCATTAAATCATGTATAATTTGCAACACTGGTCTGTTGAAAGAGGAGGTGTGGTCTAGCCCTAAAATGTTTCGTTGGATCCAACGTCCAACGCAGTGAATATTTCTAAATGTCGTGCTGGCTTTGAGCCCACGATCCTGCTCAGTACAACGAGCCCCCATAATAGTCATATACTCAATCAACGGGAGAGGCTCGCTATGTTGTGTGATGGTTGGGACAGATTTCCTCAAGAAGAGGAAGCGTGACAAGTAAGTCTCCTATGGGCATGTGTACAGTAAACTGGTACATGTGTGGATCAATTGATGCTTGGTCAATGTGTGTGTAAAACATTGTCACCAAGTCGGGACAATAAAAAGCATCAGTCTCAGAGTTGTCGTATACTAACGTGTACCAATTCCAAGCCCTAATTCTCTCTAAAAACACATGCCCATAACCATTTGGATCACTCAATATCCGCCCAAAATCTTTCTCAACAAAAATTGGAGGTGCCATACTATGAATTTAAGATCAAAGCGGTAAAAAGAAGAGATTTAGAATTCGAACCACCCCCGAAATTCGTGGGGGGAAGAATTTCGATCTCTGCAGTGGGTTCAGGAAGCTCTGAATGAAGATGTAGCACCAGATCACCAACAAGAACTTGAAATCGATCGGAACGGACTCTGGCGGCGCGCAGGAGTCGTCAGAATTGCCGCAGAAGCTCGGCTGGGCCGCGGTTTTGCGGCAGATCGGAGAGAACTGGGAAAGGGAAAATTTCAGTGGCGGCGCTGGAGAAGGATTTTTTTAGATCTGAGATGATTTTTTCGTTTGAGGGAGGAAGTGTGTGGAGAGGGGCTATTTATAGAAGGGAAAGAACTTTAGAATCCCACTTCTATCCCTAGGTTAAAAACGAATTTACCCTAGGGAATTGGAAGTTTTGAAAAGAGCTTTGACCCTAGGGACTTGGAATATGAGGAAACCTAGGAATTTAGAAAGATTTTGAATTTGGAAAGTGTGGAAACTCCTTTTAGCATAAAAATCCCTCCTTTATTTTTATTATTTTTTTTTCTTTGTTTTTTTTAGAAAGATTTTTTTTTAGAAAGATTTTTTTTTTATTTTCTAAATCCTATGTTAGTAAACCCTCCCCCACACTTATTTCATGCATGCATGAAACAAAATGGAGAGGGAAGGAAAAAAAAATTATTACCTTAAGGTGGTGGTTCCGGTGGTGGTCGGATTGGTCCACGAAACATGGCCCAATCAACTTTACGTTGGGTTTTCAGGAACCCACCAAAAATATCATGAATATGACCCACTAAAAAGATAAATCCTTGAAAGATTTTTATTAAGACATGACCCCATCTAATTTCCATTTTTTCAAATAATTTCGGAGTCAAATTTATCAAAGCCCTTGTCCCAGAATGATGTATGAAATGACAAAACAGTTGACTTGGACTCAGGAAAAACCGACTCAGGAAGGTGACTGAAATCAAGTAAAGGTTCAGGAGTCAAAGTGAATTCTGGAATTGGGTCCAAGTCAAGAAATGGAAACTCAAGTCCACATGTATTGTCTAACAATGGAATGTGACTATCAAAAATTGGTGATTCAAGTTCAGGAGGGATGGGAATCAAAACTGACTCTAAAATGTTGCTCAAATTGGGTAACATAACAGGAGTCAATAATGATTTAGGAATTTGAATTAGATCACAAGTTTGAGAGTCAAAGTCACATTCCATATTGAGTTCAATTCCAAAAATGAGAACTTGCCAATTTATCAATAGGATCTTCAAAAAGGTATAATTGGTCAAGTTCGACATGATCCTTAAAGATGGGTGATTCAACTTCATTGTGAATTGGGAAAGGATCCAATGTCGACTCCGGGAAAAGATTGAAATCAGGTAAAATACCGGAGTCATTATTGAATCAGAAAGAAGGATCGAATCACGAAGTTAGAGTTCAAGATCACATTCCTCATGTAGTTCAATTCCACAAAAATGAGAACTTGCCAATTTATCAATGGAACTTTCGAAAGTATGGAATTGGTCAAGTTCAATATGATCATCATAAGATATTGGTGATTCAATTTCAAAATGGACTGGCACTGGATCCAATACTGACTCGGGAAATGAAGTGAAATTATGTGAAGACATCGGAGTCATAATTGAATCAGGAAGGAAAATTGAATCATCAAGTGGAATTTCAGGATCATATTCACACTCAAGTTCAATTTCAGGAAAGAAAAACTTGCCAAAATGTCAATGGGATCTGAATTTTGGACAAGTTCAGGTGATTATGCTGAAATTGAATCTAGATTTCTAAGACTACATGACTCTTTGGTTTTAACAGAGTGGCTAGTGACATTAGAAATAGGATGAGAATGAAGAGTTTGGATCATCAACTCTATGTCACGATTTCTAGCATTTTGAGCATGAGTCATTTCTTCAAGCATCTTTCCATAATTGATGACTTCATTGTTTTGATGAAAAGATGAAGTAGTGTCTTGGAAGTGATATTGAAATTGTGAGTCAAAAATGTGTGGTGATGGAAAAGTGGACTCACACAAGAGATCTTTACTCGTTTCCATGACAAATGGTTGTTCATAATGAAAAGGAGGAACTGAGTAAGACTCTTGAAAATACTGTGGAATTGGAGAGGCAAATGGTTCTGAAGGTGTTTGCTCGGCTCTTTGTAAATTGGCTTCTAAACTCCTCAGTAACTCAGATTTTTCTTCAAATGGAGGTTCAGAAAAAGGAGTGTATGAAGCGGAAACGGGACATGAATATTGTGGACAAGGTGAATATGGTGGACAAGGAATTTGAGAATTTGACTCGGGGTACATGAATCCCCAATGACTCGGTGAAGAGTTGAAATTATTATGGAAATTATAATTATTAAATGGGTGGTATGGGTCATATTGATTCGGATAAGGCCAACCCGGTGTATTTGGTTGGTGCATATTATAAAACACCGGGTTGGAATTATCCGAATAGAATGGAGTTGGTGTGAAATATGGATTCATGTTCAGATTGAAAGAATTATTATTGTTGAATTCCATATCACAAACAATCACAAACAAAAAAAAAATCAAACAACAAACAAAAAAGAAAAGAAAAAAAATCAAAACCAAGCCAAAAGAATGGTTGACCTAGACCTAGATGACTCCTAACTGATTAGATCGTCCACGGGAGGTTTAGTGTAGACGTAGACCACAAGTTAATCAGCCAGGGAAGGGTAAGGTTGGTGGGAGATTTTCCGTCAGAGACGTTCCTTAATTAAGTAACCAACAACCTTCGGGCTTTCGGCCCTCAATCCCTTTCCTAGACACTGATTTTGCAAGAGTCTATTTCCAACATTTCCCCCTTAGGATAATCTCCTAGATGAGTCCGAGATGTCCTAGGGCCAACGTCTATTTTTTTATTAAATTAGGCTTGGGTTAGTGAGTGCTGGGATGGTGGTTTTTGGGCTAAGGAAAGGGTAATGAAATCCCCACCTTATCTTATTTACGGGTTATGCCCTTAAAATTGAATTGTGCAAGTGTACAAAAATATATAACTAGAATTCACTCAAAGCATGAAAATCAAGCAAGAAATGATTCCTAGTCTACATGCAATGCAAAACGTACCTTGCCTCCAGCACTCTTCAACAGTAAAAGTAAAGGAATTGAAAGACACGTGCCTAGAATGCAAATGTCTAAACAATTTTTAACAATTTCAACCAATTTTTTACTGTTGATTAAATTAGCAGGTATATGGTGAAAAATATAGGAAGTCAAGTATAGAAGCAGATGTATTTTGCAGAACCAGAAGCCCTGCAGAAATTTGGTCAGTAGTCAACTCAGGATTGCCGCAAATCTGCGACAAAAACCCAGAAATTGCGGCAAAGCTAAGGGATCCTGGTCTCTGCTTTCGAGAGCAGAGGCCCAGGTCTACTTATATGTCACTGCAATTAAAATTTTCCTGTTTCTTCAACCTGTAACCTGCAACAGAGAAGAAGATTCGTTTAGTTCTTCACTTTAAAGAAAATCCGTTGCTCTCCCCGGCAACGGCGCCATTTTGGTTAGATGAGAAAGGTGTATGTAAATGTGTTCGATGTATCCCTTTCTTATCTCTGTTATAGCATAAGGCTATACCGAGTGATTCTCAGGGAGAGCTCGCGATGGAAGCTTTGACGAGTGGTAGTGAAGACAACAAACGAAGATTCTTCTATGCTAATAAAAATAATGAATCAAATGAAAAAGAAACTAAAGAAAGGATGGATATATTCATGATGGAAATAGTCGGAAAAGAAAAACAAGATTTGATTCGGTATTCACACTAAAAGAAAAGGAAACTTAAAGAAGCAACCATGACTAGCTTACCTTACTACCTTACCAAAGCTTACCAAACTCCGTGATAGTGAAGGCGTGCCTCATGTTGTCACTCCATCGGCGTAGGTTTCGTCTTGCGTGTTGATCTAATTACTTTCTCATGTAGATGAAGGGTGGTTTAACCTATCGGAGAAGAGAAGACCATCCAACTTGCAAGATGAACTAAAGCAATCACCCATGAGTTAGTGAAGATGGCAAGGCTAGTGGTTAGCTAGTACATGGAGAAAGAATTAGCTACAAGCCATAAGAAAAGTAAAACAAAGCATGAATTAAATTGCAAGGATTTAAAGCAAGCAAGTAAAGAAAGCAATTAAAGAAAGCAAGTAAACTAGAACCAAGCTCAAGTAGAGGAAGGAGAATGGATGAATCCTTATTGCTTCAAGTTGTCACACCTTGATTACACAAGCTCTCTCTCTCACAATCTCTCTCTTTTACAAAGTATCTAGGGAAGAAGAAGAGGGACTAAAGAACTAAACCTAGAGAAAAACCTATGAAAATTACAACAACTAACAATTTCTCCTCTCTTCTCCATTCTGTCTTTTTTCGCAGGTCTATGGTCCAATATTTATAGCCCCAGAGAGAAGCTTCGAGATCCAGGTGGTTGGCGCAAAATCTGGATCTCAACAGACTTGTAACTGCCGCGCGCGCGCGGCAATCTCCCAGATCTGGCGGCAAAATCTGGGCCGTTGAGCCCAGATTTTCTGTTGGGATCAGGTTGTTAGGTGGTTATCCACGTGGCCTTCTGGATTCTTTATTGGCGCGCGGATCTTAACTGAATCCAAATTCAAATCTTGGCTTTATCTTGATCTTGGATTTAATCCCTTTAATTATTGCTAATTAAAGTGATTATTGGCTTTCTCTCCATTAGAGTGTGTACCTGCAATTATATAGAGAAGATGAGTAAAAATCATATATTTATTAACTAAATGCATGGGAATTATGTGGTAAAATATGCAACATTGGATACCAATCACACCCCCACACTTTTCTTTGCTCGTCCCGAGCAAAAACAAAGAAAAAGAAAGAAAATCCTAACTACCAATTTTATTACACCACTTCGCAGGTGACGCGATTGCACTGAGCATGTGCAACAAGCCGTTAAACCTCTAGGTTACCTTAGAGGAGGAGTGTTGTCTCCTGAGGGTTTTCAGCGGATTACACCCACAAAATCCATAAAGAAAGAAGACAAATGTTAGTGTTTTGAAAACACATTTTGAACAAGAGACATGTTTACGAACTATTTTTGCAAAAATATAAGTGATCCTAGGTCATAAGTCCACCTATAATCATTCTTCCTTAAACTTAGTCTCCATACAAGATCTTGTTTTCAATTAAGGTAAGAATTCAAAATTGGATTGAATATTTTATCTTTCATAAAACCTAGATAATATGCACACCGTGCTCGTGAAGATTTTTGGGATTTCAACTCCAACCATCAAGCCATTTATTTATTATATATATATTTTTTTTTTTCTTTTTTTTCTTCCCTTAGTCTAGGCTTTCTAGTTTACCCTTGTACCGAGCCTTTAACCGATGACTCCCAAACCAGACGGTCTTAGGGCACCAGATGAGAAAACATCCCTCGGGTTTAAGGTCTCGAGTAAAAAAGGCCACATAACTAAGGGGGATTATTTATTTCCTTTACCACCGTTAGGCGTGAATAATCATGCTTCTTGAGGCACAATTATCCAGCTTAATAAGTGATGTTTTATTTATATATATTTTTTCTTTTTTTTTCTTTATTTATATGGCATTTTTGGTCTTTGTTTCCATCCCAAGAAATGTGTAAGTGTGAAGTGCATATTATCTAAGGCAAAAAATTCAAGATAAAAATATCTCACCAATTTTTCTTACTTAGCCTATAATTTCAAACAAGATCTATTATTTCAACTAGGTTTAAGATGTCATAATTAAGGCTTTCTTAATTTCTAAGATACATCTTAATTTTCTTAAAAATAGATCAAAACATTTGTCTCTTATTTCAAAAAGTTTTTTTATTTTATTTTTTTTTAATTTTTCTAAAAGAAAAAGGTAAAATCTAAAAAGAAAGTGGAAAATCTAGAAAAAAGATAAAATCTAAAAATAAAATGGAAGACCTAAAAAAATAAAAAAAATAAAAAAAATAAAAATCCTAAAAAATAAAAATCCTATAAAGAAAATAAAAAGTCCTATGTTAGTACATACCCCCCCATACCTATCTCATGCATTGTCCCCAATGTATGCAAGATGAAATGATGCATGAATAGGTAAAAGGTAAGAAACTACCCCCTCTGTCGCTTTGGACCCGCAGTGGTGCTGGGTCCAGCTGACTGTGATCTCCTCAGCGTGGCCTCAATGCTATCTAACCTAGAGGATTGCTCCTCTACCTTTTTTTCTCAATCTCACTTGCCCCCTAAAAATCTTCTTCATTCCCTTCCAGATGGAGGACATGAAGGCATGTGTATCATGTGGGGGGTCCTGCCTCCAAAACTCAGGTTCATCTTCTTCCTCAAAACTCTCCTCAGAGGAGGACTCTACCGGTACATCCTCGGGCTGGACAGTAGGTGTCCAGACCGCATGTAAACAATAATTATACGAACTGGTAGGTCTCTCAGGTACAACAAACACTCGGTCGAATGAATCAAAAACATCGTCTGGTAGGAAAGTCCTACACAGACGTGTAATCAGGATGGGGTGAGAGTATTTGGCACCTCGTGTGCGTGAAGAGTTGGCTATAAGTGCATAGAAGATGACCTTATTCAAACAACCGAGTGTTGACGAGTCATTAAATCATGTATAATTTGCAACACTGGTCTGTTGAAAGAGGAGGTGTGGTCTAGCCCTAAAATGTTTCGTTGGATCCAACGTCCAACGCAGTGAATATTTCTAAATGTCGTACTGGCTTTGAGCCCACGATCCTGCTCAGTACAACGAGCCCCCATAATAGTCATATACTCAATCAACGGGAGAGGCTCGCTATGTTGTGTGATGGTTGGGACAGAGGTGATTTCCTCAAGAAGAGGAAGCGTGACAAGTAAGTCTCCTATGGGCATGTGTACAGTAAACTGGTACATGTGTGGATCAATTGATGTTTGGTCAATGTGTGTGTAAAACATTGTCACCAAGTCGGGACAATAAAAAGCATCAGTCTCAGAGTTGTCGTATACTAACGTGTACCAATTCCAAGCCCTAATTCTCTCTAAAAACACATGCCCATAACCATTTGGATCACTCAATATCGCCCAAAATCTTTCTCAACAAAAATTGGAGGTGCCATACTATGAATTTAAGATCAAAGCGGTAAAAAGAAGAGATTTAGAATTCGAACAACCCCCGGAATTCGTGGGGGAAAGAATTTCGATCTCTGCAGTGGGTTCAGGAAGCTCTGAATGAAGATGTAGCACCAGATCACCAACAAGAACTTGAAATCGATCGGAACGGACTCTGGCGGCGCGCAGGAGTCGTCAGAATTGCCGCAGAAGCTCGGCTGGGGCCGCGGTTTTGCGGCAGATCGGAGAGAACTGGGAAAGGGAAAATTTCAGTGGCGGCGCTGGAGAAGGATTTTTTTAGATCTGAGATGATTTTTTCGTTTGAGGGAGGAAGTGTGTGGAAGAGGGGCTATTTATAGAAGGGAAAGAACTTTAGAATCCCACTTCTATCCCTAGGTTAAAAACGAATTTACCCTAGGGAATTGGAAGTTTTGAAAAGAGCTTTGACCCTAGGGACTTGGAATATGAGGAAACCTAGGAATTTAGAAAGATTTTGAATTTGGAAAGTGTGGAAACTCCTTTTAGCATAAAAATCCCTCCTTTATTTTTATTATTTTTTTTCTTTGTTTTTTTAGAAAGATTTTTTTTTAGAAAGATTTTTTTTTATTTTCTAAATCCTATGTTAGTAAACCCTCCCCCACACTTATTTCATGCATGCATGAAACAAAATGGAGAGGGAAGGAAAAAAAATTATTACCTTAAGGTGGTGGTTCCGGTGGTGGTCGGATTGGTCCACGAAACATGGCCCAATCAACTTTACGTTGGGTTTTCAGGAACCCACCAAAAATATCATGAATATGACCACTAAAAAGATAAATCCTTGAAAGATTTTTATTAAGGACATGACCCCATCTAATTTCCATTTTTTTCAAATAATTTCGGAGTCAAATTTATCAAAGCCCTTGTCCCAGAATGATGTATGAAATGACAGAACAGTTGACTTGGACTCAGAAAGAACCGACTCAGGAAGGTGACTGAAATCAAGTAAAGGTTCAGGAGTCAAAGTGAATTCTGGAATTGGGTCCAAGTCAAGAAATGGAAACTCAAGTCCACATGTATTGTCCAACAATGGAATGTGACTATCAAAAATTGGTGATTCAAGTTCAGGAGGGATGGGAATCAAAACTGACTCTAAAATGTTGCTCAAATTGGGTAACATAACAGGAGTCAATAATGATTAGGAATTTGAATTAGATCACAAGTTTGAGAGTCAAAGTCACATTCCATATTGAGTTCAATTCCACAAAAATGAGAACTTGCCAATTTATCAATAGGATCTTCAAAAAGGTATAATTGGTCAAGTTCGACATGATCCTTAAAGATGGGTGATTCAACTTCATTGTGAATTGGGAAAGGATCCAATGTCGACTCCGGGAAAAGATTGAAATCAGGTAAAGATACCGGAGTCATTATTGAATCAGAAAGAAGGATCGAATCACGAAGTTAGAGTTCAAGATCACATTCCTCATGTAGTTCAATTCCACAAAAATGAGAACTTGCCAATTTATCAATGGAACTTTCGAAAGTATGGAATTGGTCAAGTTCAATATGATCATCATAAGATATTGGTGATTCAATTTCAAAATGGACTGGCACTGGATCCAATACTGACTCGGGAAATGAAGTGAAATTATGTGAAGACATCGGAGTCATAATTGAATCAGGAAGGAAAATTGAATCATCAAGTGGAATTTCAGGATCATATTCACACTCAAGTTCAATTTCAGGAAAAGGAAAACTTGTCAAAATGTCAATGGGATCTGAATTTTGGACAAGTTCAGGTGATTGTGCTGAAATTGAATCTGGATTTCCAAGACTACATGACTCTTTGGTTTTAACAGAGTGGCTAGTGACATTAGAAATAGGATGAGAATGAAGAGTTTGGATCATCAACTCTATGTCACGATTTCTAGCATTTTGAGCATGAGTCATTTCTTCAAGCATCTTTCCATAATTGATGACTTCATTGTTTTGATGGAAAGATGAAGTATTGTCTTGGAAGTGATATTGAAATTGTGAGTCAAAAATGTGTGGTGATGGAAAAGTCGACTCACACAAGAGATCTTTACTCGTTTCCATGACAAATGGTTGTTCATAATGAAAAGGTGGAACTAAGTAAGACTCTTGAAAATACTGTGGAATTGGAGAGGCAAATGGTTCTGAAGGTGTTTGCTCGGCTCTTTGTAAATTGGCTTCTAAACTCCTCAGTAACTCAAATTTTTCTTCAAATGGAGGTTCAGAAAAAGGAGTGTATGAAGCGGAAACGGGACATGAATATTGTGGACAAGGTGAATATGGTGGACAAGGAATTTGAGAATTTGACTCGGGTACATGAATCCCCAATGACTCGGTGAAGAGTTGAAATTATTATGGAAATTATAATTATTAAATGGGGGGTATGGGTCATATTGATTCGGATAAGGCCAACCCGGTGTATTTGGTTGGTGCATATTATAAAACACCGGGTTGAATTATCCGAATAGAATGGAGTTGGTGTGAAATATGGATTCATGTTCGGATTGAAAGAATTATTATTGTTGAATTCCATATCACAAACAATCACAAACAAAAAAAAAAAATCAAACAACAAACAAAAAAGAAAAGAAAAAAATCAAAACCAAGCCAAAAGAATGGTTGACCTAGACCTAGACGACTCCTAACTGATTAGATCGTCCACGGGAGGTTTAGTGTAGACGTAGACCACAAGTTAATTAGCCAGGGAAGGGCAAGGTTGGTGGGAGGTTTTCCGTCAGAGACGTTCCTTAATTAAGTAACCAACAACCTTCGGGCTTTCGGCGCTCAATCCCTTTCCTAGACACTGATTTTGTAAGAGTCTATTTCCAACACTTTTTCCCCTTAGGATAATCTCCTAGATGAGTCCGAGATGTCCCTAGGGCCAACGTCTATTTTTTTATTAAATTAGGCTTGGGTTAGTGAGTGCTGGGATGGTGGTTTTTGGGCTAAGGAAAGGGTAATGAAATCCCCACCTTATCTTATTTACAGGTTATGCCCTTAAAATTGAATTGTGCAAGTGTACAAAAATATATAACTAGAATTCACTCAAAGCATGAAAATCAAGCAAGAAATGATTCCTAGTCTACATGCAATGCAAAACGTACCTTGCCTCCAGCACTCTTCAACAGTAAAAGTAAAGGAATTGAAAGACACGTGCCTAGAATGCAAATGTCTAAACAATTTTTAACAATTTCAACCAATTTTTTACTGTTGATTAAATTAGCAGGTATATGGTGAAAAATACAGGAAGTCAAGTATAGAAGCAGATGTATTTTGCAGAACCAGAAGCCCTGCAGAAATTTGGTCAGTAGTCAACTCAGAATTGCCGCAAATCTGCGGCAAAACCCAGAAATTGCGGCAAAGCTGAGGGATCCTGGTCTCTGCTTTCGAGAGCAGAGGCCCAGGTCCACTTATATGTCACTGCAATTAAAATTTTCCTGTTTCTTCAACCTGTAACCTGCAACAGAGAAGAAGATTCGTTTAGTTCTTCACTTTAAAGAAAATCCGTTGCTCTCCCCGGCAACGGCGCCATTTTGGTTAGATGAGAAAGGTGTATGTAAATGTGTTCGATGTATCCCTTTCTTATCTCCGTTATAGCATAAGGCTATACCGAGTCGATTCTCAGGGAGAGCTCGCGATGGAAGCTTTGACGAGTGGTAGTGAAGACAACAAACGAAGATTCTTCTATGCTAATAAAAATAATGAATCAAATGAAAAAGAAACTAAAGAAAGGATGGATATATTCATGATGGAAATAGTCGGAAATGAAAAACAAGATTTGATTCGGTATTCACACTAAAAGAAAAGGAAACTTAAAGAAGCAAACCATGACTAGCTTACCTTACTACCTTACCAAAGCTTACCAAACTCCGTGATAGTGAAGGCGTGCCTCATATTGTCACTCCATCGGCGTAGGTTTCGTCTTGCGTGTTGATCTAATTACTTTCTCATGTAGATGAAGGGTGGTTTAACCCATCGGAGAAGAGAAGACCATCCAACTTGCAAGATGAACTAAAGCAATCACCCATGAGTTAGTGAAGATGGCAAGGCTAGTGGTTAGCTAGTACATGGAGAAAGAATTAGCTACAAGCCATAAGAAAAGTAAAACAAAGCATGAATTAAATTGCAAGGATTTAAAGCAAGCAAGTAAAGAAAGCAATTAAAGAAAGCAAGTAAACTAGAACCAAGCTCAAGTAGAGGAAGGAGAATGGATGAATCCTTGTTGCTTCAAGTTGTCACACCTTGATTACACAAGCTCTCTCTCTCACAATCTCTCTCTTTTACAAAGTATCTAGGGAAGAAGAAGAGGGACTAAAGAACTAAACCTAGAGAAAAACCTATGAAAATTACAACAACTAACAATTTCTCCTCTCTTCTCCATTCTGTCTTTTTTCGCAGGTCTATGGTCCAATATTTATAGCCCCAGAGAGAAGCTTCAAGATCCAGGTGGTTGGCGCAAAATCTGGATCTCAACAGACTTGTAACTGCCGCGCGCGCGTGGCAATCTCCCAGATCTGGCGGCAAAATCTGGGCCGTTGAGCCCAGATTTTCTGTTGGGATCAGGTTGTTAGGTGGTTATCCACGTGGCCTTCTGGATTCTTTATTGGGCGCGCGGATCTTAACTAAATCCAAATTCAAATCTTGGCTTTATCTTGATCTTGGATTTAATCCCTTTAATTATTGCTAATTAAAGTGATTATTGGCTTTCTCTCCATTAGAGTGTGTACCTGCAAATATATAGAGAAGATGAGTAAAAATCATATATTTATTAACTAAATGCATGGAAATTATGTGGTAAAATATGCAACATTGGATACCAATCAGTCGACTAGGCCATCTATTAGTCGACTAAATAGTCTGTTAAGTCGACTAATAATGCATATGGTCACAAAGTAGAGAGTTGGTATATATGCAGGACAAGGGTTAGTCGACTACTAAATATGTAAAGTCGACTATACCATGTATAAGTCGACTACAAAGAGGTATAAGTCGACTAATAGAGTAATGATGTGTGTGTGTGTGTTTGAAGGCTTTTAACATACTATTAACCATTACAATACACATCAATAGCAATTCTCTTTGGAAGTTTTGATCATGTAAAACTCTTGAATAGGCTTGTAATATAGAGCTCCATTGATATGTCTTCACAAATGTATCATCAAAAGTAAGTTCCAACATTCTCCCCCTTTTTGATGATGACACTTTATGTGCATGAATACTCCCCATACAGAGAATATGTTAAATGTTCTCCCCCTGCAGAAAATATGTTATATGTTCTCCCCCTGCAGAAAATAGATTATAACAGATATAGAAAAACATATGTTCTCCCCCTGTAAAAAATATATAATAACATATATATATATGATAAATGTTCTGAAATATTTTTCTTATCAATTTTCTTATATAGTACCTAAAAGATAGACATTAGAATGGTACCAAATATTATAAGATCAAAGTATTAACCTTTGGGAGACCAAACCCAATTTGAATTTTGTTTCCATCTGTTAGTATATACATAATTGTATGAATTACATATATCATGATGTGTGATGCAATATAAGTATTTTATCAATAATGCTTAAGTTTTTAGGAATCCATATGAACTTGCTCTTAATTCTTTTTGAAATAATATCAGTATTTCTTTTCACAAAAGAATTATATGGATTACTAACATATGTAGATTTTCTAAAAAATTCAAGACCATAATGATTATGTGACATCTTTTGACATGATAACAAATCATTTAACTTTTCTTTTTCTTGATTAAATTTAGGCACATTTTTAAAATCTTTTCATACTTCATTTTGAAAATTGATATATCTTTATCTAAAACAGAAATTCTTTCATTTAAAGACATAGTTTCTCTTTTCAATAAAACATTATTTTGTAATAAATTCTCATTATCTTTTTTAATGATGATATTACTTTTTCAAAATCATCTTTTTGAGAATTTATAGAAGAAATTTGAGAAGCATAATAAGAATTTTCTTTGAAAAGTTTTTCATTTTCCTTTGTCAAAACTTTATTCTTTATCTTTTCATTCTTAAGATCATTGTATAATTCATGAAATGCATCTAAAAGTTCAGTATATTGTACCTCATCTTCTTCTAGCGTCATGTAACAGATGTTGGCATGTTCAGTGGTTTCTTCTTCTTCAGATGAAGAGGAATATTTACCCATGATACTTGGTAGTCTTTCTTCTTTCTAAACTTTTTGCTCTTGAATTTATCTTTGTTTTTGAGCAATGGGCAATCCTTCTTCATATGGCCTATTTTATTACAATTAAAACATTTAAACTTACTTTGCTTCAAGAACTTTCTGAACTTTCTTGAAAGCATTGTCATCTCCTCTTCATCATTATCTGAATTGTCCGTGTCTGAGGATGCATGGAAGGCAAGTTCTTTCTTCTTTAAGAGAGATTGTTGTTCATCCTTCTTTCTGTCTTTGAGTTGCACTTCATATGCCATTAGATTATCGATAAGGTTTTCTAACGATATTGTTGAGAGATCATTCGCTTCTTCGATTGCAGTTGTTTTCTTCTCCCAATCTGATGTGAGTGCACGAAGGATCTTGCGAACTTTTTCGACTTGGGTGTATCCTTTCCAAGAGATGCTAAAGAATTTGTTATATCGGTGAACCTTGTAACCATTTCTAAGATGGTTTCATTCTCCTTCATTTTGAAAAGTTCAAACCTGAGGACAAGAATAGAAATTTTAGATTCCTTAACCTTATTTGTGCCTTCATGTGTTAACTGTAGAGTGTGCCATATTTGATTTGTATAAGTGGCTGTTGACACACAGTTGAATTCTTCTTTAGTTAAGGCACAGAATAAAGCATTCATTACTTTAGCATCAAGGTTCGCATTCTTCTTTTGATCATCACTTCAAGCGGTGTAGTTGATACCAATTGTTGATGTACAATGCTTCTACTATGTTTCATAGTTCGTTGTTGATCGATTGCAAGTAGATCTTTATTCTACACTTTCAATAGTTGTAGTTGATCCGTCAAATAGCGGTGGACGTTGTGTAGAATGTCCTTCTTTGAATTGTGACGAAGGAAACTCCGTTGCCATCCTTGTATTGTTGTTGACTGGGTATGCAGGACTTGTATGCCGGGCCGGGCAATGATACCAATTGTTGGTCCCGAGATGATGCCAATTGTAGGATCTAGAATATACGTCAACAATTAAACAAAGATATTAGCGTTATAGAAATAAAGTACTTGCAATAAAAGGAAATTAAATCTCCAAGAGTAAAACAAAAGCAAACACGAGAGATTTATCCTGGTTCGATCCTCGTGACCTACATCCAGTCCCCAAGCCACCCGCTTAAGATTTCCTTTATCCTTTGACTTTGTACACCCAAAATCAACATTGCACACCACTTGATAAATCCCTTTTGCCAAATTTGTACAACTCTTCTTACAACCAAGAAGACCACAACACCTTGTACAAACTCTCTTCAACCCGAAGACGCTCTTATACAATGCTCCTCTTTGAGTGATTACAAATAATCCTATGAGCCTTGAATCTGTATGTGATCGTGAATAAGGACTCTTATAGGTGGACTTTCAGAAATCTTCACAATAGAGTAGGAATTGGTGAAGAAACAGAAAGTGAAAACAAATTTTCTGAAAATCAAAATTTTGACAGAGTTTTTATTCAGAAAACTTTTGATTTTGATTGGTGTTTTAGCCTAGGATAACATACGTATTTATAGCTGAAATCCATAGTCAGTTAGGGTAGTTATCAGGTCCATTTTGAATATATAAATGTTAGATAGTTGGATAAAACACCAGAAAACAGAAACTGTCCAATAGTCAGAAACTGCCATTAGTCGACTTGGGGTGGGGGTTAGTCGACTAGGTTAGGCAATTTACACTGGGTTAGTCGACTACAAAAGAGACCAAGTCGACTAAGTCAAGATTGAATCAAAGGACAAGTTTCTGAAAACTGAAACTAGTCGACCAGACTAAGGGGTTAGTCGACTAGGCCATCTATTAGTCGACTAAATAGTCTGTTAAGTTGACTAATAATGCATATTGGTCACAAAACAGAGAGTTGGTATATTTGCAGGATAAAGGTTAGTCGACTACTAAATATGTCAAGTCGACTATACCATGTATAAGTCGACTATAAAGAGGTATAAGTCGACTAATAGAGTAATGATGTGTGTGTGTGTTTCAAGGCTTTTAACATACTATTAACCATTACAATACACATTAATAGCAACTCTCTTTAGGAAGTCTTGATCATGTAGAACTCTTGAATAGGCTTGTAAGATAGAGCTCCATTGATATGTCTTCACAAATGTATCATTAAAAGTAAGTTCCAGCACCTCTTCCAGTAGGTACTGGATTCTTTCTCGATGGTGGTACTGGATGTGCTGATCGGACTGGTGCAGCGTTCTTTGCCTTCTTGGACAGATAATCACCCTTCAAATGATCTCTGAATCTGCACACAAAATATAATCCATAGGCCTTCCGACAATTATGTTGTGGGTGTTCATGTTTCTGGCAGAACTCACATATCGCCTACTGAGGGGGAGGTTGAAGAGGACATATGGCCAATGGGTCACCAATAGGTCTCGATGGATCCTCTTCATCCATCAACCGAAAGGGCCTCTTTACCGACTTCTTCTGTATCTTATCTTGATGCTTCTTTTTCAATCCCCATTCTACCTTACGAGCGATGATGAGAACCTGAGAATACATCTTGAGCTGCTAGGGTATAAGAAACATCTAAATTTTTATTCTCAGGCCTTATTGAAATCTACTTGTTCGATTTTCCTCATCGGCTACCATGTACGTGCGAACCGACTAAGTTATAGAAATTCAGCAACATACTCATCCAGAGTTCGGTCCTTCTACTACAATCTGATAAATTATTCTTCCCTCTCTTTCTATACAATCTTTGGAAAGAACCTCTCATGGAAACTTTTTGAGAACTAGTCCCAAGCAATGGGCTTCTCTAGTCTCGTTTCTTCTGCCAACCACCAGGTTTTTGCTACATCCCTTAGTTGTATCTTAGTTACTTTCACCTGGTTCTTGTTTAGGACTCAAGCTGCCTTCAGGAGATCCATCGTGTCGATTGGCCACTGCTCGACATTCAATGGATTTTCAATTTCAGAAAACACAGCTAGTTGTAGTCTCCTAAAATCGGAGATATTACTGCGATGTATATATGTAGGTCGAAAGTACCCTCACATATATACACTAAGTATCAGTATAGGTAAGAATCAGAGTACGAAAGTAAATGGTGCATTATACATTCTAACATATAAATATACATTCTAACATATAAATATAATTACAAAGTTACCACAGTGCTCGAGAGATAGCTGTTTATACACTGATAAGGGATGTATGAATTCTCGAGAAGAGAGGAGTCGCGGTGGTCCCCCCAGACTACCTGAATCCTACAAGTGAATAGAAAGTTAAATCTACATTGGATCTCACTTGAATTGCCCCATCTATCCTCCTGAGGAGAAGTTTAGTTTCAAACTCCAATTCGAATAGGAGAAGTACGCCATGCTAATGTGCCTTGGATGATTCACATCTCCGGGTCAGGCGCTGATAAGCACATTGAACAATCCATGTGGCTGAGAGCTCTCACAGCCCAGGCACAATGATGCAATTATCAGGGGCGCACTCTACCATTGAGCTAATAGCCCTTCGTGTGGGCCTCCCTGGGAGAGGCCTGCTATGCCAAAAGCGAGAGAAACCCCATCCTTCTCTTTCCTTTTTGCGTCCCATGTCCCTCCCGTGTGGCAACATGGGGACTTAAAAAGTGGGATCCTATTAACTTGTTCCGACCTAGGATAATAAGTCACCGATAACCTCAAATGCGAGAATATAAAAAGATATATAATTATGAACAGTACAGAAAATGCTCAAGAGTTACAAAAGAAAAACTCGAGAGCGTAACAGGGGACCTGAAAGGAAAGGACTTTAGATAGTCTGTCGATGAACCATAGTTTCGTTGCGCATCTCTGATCAGCAACTTGGAGAATCCACAAGTTCCAAGCTCCGAGATCTGAATATGCAGATTTAGGGGAGTTAGAACTCCTTAACAAGTGGTGTGGCAAATGCCAAGTGACGTGCAGGGACAAGCACATGTATATCGATAATCTGAATCAAAAGAGTATGCATTGAAAATCGTGTAATGAACACAGGCATACAGGAGTATATAGTGAGACAGCAAGTAATATATCAAATATAAATGTGAAAAAAAACTAGTTATACATGCTCAGACTTTGAATTATGAGATTGACATGTCGAGGGGATAATCCAAACAAGAAAATCCTCATCTATATATCATATATCCCATGTCACCATGATCTGAGTTCATACAACCTGAGTTGTCCTCAGCATAGCAGAATAGAAATGTCAGGAGTAATTATTGTGTCACAGAGATCATATACAGGTGATGGGTAGAATAACTTAATCATACAATAATAACCATCAGTGTCTCATATTATTCTAATCATTTCCTTTCAGTGTCCCAAACCACTGGCAGTTCACACCGAGTCTGTACTCAGGTAGAACCCAATCCGAACTCTGATATACGAATACCATTATTCGAATGACGATGTGATTCAATAACACCCACTCTTGATTTTATTATTATTTGGTAATTAAGTTATATCTGATGCAGGGTCATGTGTTGAGTCACAAGCATGCCAGTACAATCAATAAATAAGAGGTCAGGAAATCCTGTATAGCAAACTGAACCATATTTAGTAAAACAGGATATCCAACTCAAGTTATACAACATGAATTGTTGGATTATAATAACAGAGCAAGTCAAATGCAGGAGTAAGTTAATGTGCTACAATTTAGATTATCCAATAATAAACATCAGTATCATCTGATATTTCAATCATCTCTCTACCAGTATCTCACACCACTAGTAGTTTGTACTAGGATGTGTACTCTAGTAGAACTCATTTGGATCTGATATGTGAGTAGTAGTACCCGAACGAAGGATATACCAAATACCCCCTGTTCCTAATATTATTGTTACATGTCAAGTGCTGGATTAAGAGGGTAAGACAACCACAGACGCGGTAGTGGATACCTAGAAGTGGCCCCAACGGATACCAAGAGGTGGCCCCCACCACGTGTGTGGTGTGGCACTTAGATCCATATCATATGCATTCTGGGTAACTTGTACAAGGAGGACGCTATGTGGATCCTAGAGGTGCCCCCACCATGTGTGGTGTGGCACTTTACTCTGTGTAGCACTTAGCTCCACTTGCCATCCCTCTAAGTTCAGGTACATGGGATGTGATACCGGTAACAAGTCAGGAGTCAGATATCAGTTGTCGGGTGATTAACTGGTCAGGTGACATGATATTGAAACATATAATTAAATATTTCAAACTCTACACAATCAGTAAAAGAATATATATAGTCAAAAAACAATCAAGTGGAGCTAAGCAAGCTGAAAGCATGTATAGCGAACAGTATTTAATCACTAAAGTACTTGACGGAGCTACCGGGACAACTCATCTTAAGATGTGAGTCTAAAATTCAGCAGAGTTTCGCTTAAGCGAATCTAGTGATAAAGCGTTGAGCACGCTGATTAGGCGGAGCTGAGAGACCCAGAGGGTTTAAGCGCACTTCTCTTTCGAGGAAGTAGGTGAGAGCTCGGAGGTTGAAGTACCTGCAGTAGGTGTTAGTACCTGTTGACTGATTTTTCCTGCACACAAAATAAGGATATTAAATTTAGAAATAGTAGTGTGAGATTCAGTTCTAATCCGCGGTAGCAAGGCTATGCGGGTCGTGATCCTCAAGGAGGGACTGTGATAGAAGCGTTAAGCAAGTTAATCTCTAAAATTTATCTTTTTTAGTTAATGTCACGATGGTATTTACAAAGAAACGTGGTATTTACAATGAGTTGTGAAAAGAATATTGGAGAGATGTGGATTTAATCTACGAAAAAGAAAAGACAAGAAACAAAAGGAAAACTTATCTCTTTATTTGCTTGCCGTTTGAACCGTTGCGATGATTTCCCTTTTCTTGAAAGGCGTACAAGCACGGCTTATGGGATCGTCCGCCTTCTTAATCTACTCTACGAAATAAAACAACAAGCTATGAAGACTTGTTCATCGCCATGGAATATCGTTGGAACCTACTAATCTTTTTATTGATTACAATGGAAGAGAAGAGAATCATCTGTCGGTGTCACCCTCAACAAAGCCATCTCCCTCACTTACATAAAAATTACAAAAAGAAAAGAAACCTAGAAGAAACCCTAAAAATCTGAACTTTGGCCCTTTGCTGGACGCTGGACGCTCTCTACGTTGCAATGCAGGTGATATTTATAGGTGCAGAAGGCTACAGAGTCCCGGACAAATCTGCCCACGAAATTTGGGATCAAGATCTTATCAAAGTGCCGCGTTTCCGCGGCTTTTGCCGCGGATCCGCGGCACTCTGGTGGCTTCTGGCCACGCGCTTTGGCGCGTGGCCTCTCCTGGTCCGTCCCTGTGGGCTTCTGCTTCTGGAATTTTAATCCTGGCCTTTTAAATCTGGATTTTCGAGGTAACTTGGTAATCAAGTTACCCTTAATCCAGATTTCTTCAAATCTTCCTCCCACGAATTTCCTTCTCATCTTTGGCTTTTATGCTCATCCTGCAAGAGTTTAGGGTTGGGTAGAATTCTATCCTTCCCTCAACTTTAATAATTGCAACTTTAGCCCTTGCATAATTGCACTTTGACAATTGATATTTGCACTTTGACTCTTGGGCTTCAAACATGGGCTTGGATCTGGGCTTTTGGGCTCTTTAGGCTTTATTTATTGCTAAAATAACAATTCGAGGCCTGCACACAATAAATTACTAATTATTAATAAATGTGCAGAATTAAATGAATAAATATGAAAATGTGATGGTAAATATGATGATAAAAATGCACTTTTGACTACCAATCACACCCCCACACTTATCTTTTTGCTCGTCCTCGAGTAAAAACAAAGAAAAGAAAAAGTTAATCTAACCTAACTCACTTTCGTAGGAATCACGATTGCACTTAGCACGTGCAACAAGCCGTTAAACCTCTAGGTTACCCTAGAGGACGAGTGTTGTCTCGTGAGGGTTTTCAGCGGATTGCACCCACAAAATCCATAAAAAGAAAAATATTTGAATTATTATTGAAGAGACTAAGTAGTCTATAAGTTTTAGGATTATCATTTTTATTCATTCTTCAAACCTGGTCTTTATAAAGTCAATTGTTATTCATTTTAGGTAAGGATTAAAATTGAATTTCTAATATAGTCTTTTTCGTTACCAAAAGTCATACGCACCCTTGTGAATCTAGGAATTCCTTAATTTGGACTCTCATGCCTCTTTATTATTTTTATAACATCATCTAATTTTCTTTCGTGTAAGTATCAAGGCTTCTTGAGGCCCTCATACCTAACTAATTGACTATTAGATGTGTTAATATATTTATTTATTTTTTTTATTTTTTTTGGCATGTATAACTCATCTAATTTTCTTTCGTATAAGTATCAAGGCTTCTTGAGGCCCTCATACCTAACTAATTGATTATTAGATATGTTAATACATATATTATTTTTCTTAGTCTTCTTAGGCTTTCTAATCCACCCATGTAACGAACTTAAAGTCGATGACTCCCAAACCGGTTGGCTTTAGGGCACCAAGTGAGAAAACACCCCGCGGACTCAAATTCGAGTGAACTAGGCCCCAAAACTAAGGACTTTATTTTATTTACTCACCTTTAGGCATGAATACTTATGCTTCTTGAGGCACATGTATCAGCTTAATTGGTGATTTTTTTTTTTCTCTTTTTTTTTTTTATGAGGCACAAGGTCTTTGTCTTAGAATCCTAGATATGCATTTGGTATGCACATTTCATTAAGGTAAAAATCAAGACTAATTATTTATTCAATTTCTCTCCTATACCTAAAAATTTAAACAATTTATTTATTTTGACCAAGTTTTAGAAATCCTAATCGTGATTTTCCTAATCCTTAAAACTAACTTAGATTTCTTTCAAAAAATAAGTCAAAATATTTCCTTTTTATAACAATTTTTTTTTTTTTTAAAAATTTTTTTAGATTTTTTTTTTTTTATTAGCAAATTTTGTTAGTGTCTACCTATGTTAGTATGTTAGTAAAGCCCACCCCCATACTTATCTCATGCATTGTCCTCAATGTATGAATGAATGCATATATGCATGAAACAGAACAAGGGAAGGCGGAAGTTACCTTAAGGTGGTGGTTCTGGAGGTGGTCTAATTGGTCCACGAAATGCGGCCCAAACAAGATAATGTGGTAGTTCACGGGACCTACCTTTATTTACCTCTTTTTTATTTACATATTTACAGTCCCCAGAATGAATAGGATCATGGAAGATCCTCTCATGAAACTTACTCCCTTTACATGACCAGTCCTGGAAAATCATCACAGAGTCATGGTTTATACCTATGTCCAACAAAAGAATGTGACTTGGTAAAATGGTTGACTTGGACTCAAGAATGATAGGTTCAGGATCTAATACCGACTCAGGAAAGAAACTCAAATCAAGTAAAGGTTCAGGAGTCGGGCTAGGATCAAGAAGTGGGTCCAAGTCAAGAAATTGAAACTCAAGTCTACAATCATTTTCCCACAATGAATGTGACTCAATGTTGGTAATTCAAGTTCAGGAATGATAGGTGTGGGAATCAAAACTGACTCTAAAATATTACCTAAGTCGGGTAACAAAACAGGAGTCAATAATGATTCGGGAATTTGAACTTGATCATAGATTTGGGAATCTAGGTCACATATCTCATTAGTTTCAATCTCATAAAAATGGGAACTTGCCAATTTTTCCATGGGACTTTCAAAATTGCACAATTGGTCAAGTTCAATATGATCATCAAAAATGGGTGATTCAATTTCATGATCTATGGGTATGGGAATAAATGTTGGCTCAGAAAATTGGCCCAAATTGGGTAAGGATACTGGAGTCAACATAGATTCGAAGATGGAAACTGAATCGCAAAGTTGGGGATCGGGTTTACATTCATAGTCTAATTCAATCTCATTGAAATTAAAACTAGCCAATTTGTCCAAGGATTGGGATTGAGCAAGTTCATATTGATGTGATGAAATTGAATTTTGATCAAGGTCTTCTAAACAGAATGATTCTTGGTTCCTATCAAGATGCTCAAGAATGTTTGAAAGTCTAGAAATTTGATCATTCATTGTATCTTGCAACCGATCCACTTTTTCTTCTAACCCATCGAATAGATCAATGGAGGACTGAAACCTTGGTGATGTGGGAAAAGACGTATATGAAGATAATGGTTGAACAGGTGGTTGACCATATGGCTCAGGGGTATTGAATTCCCATTGACTCTGTGAAGAGTAGTGATGATTATTCCAATCTTGTTCATAGTATTGGGACTGGGGCATGTAATGATTCGGATAAGACCAATCTGGCACACTAGGTTGGTCAAAGTTATGATATGCCGGGTTGGTAATATCCGAATAAGAGGTTGGTGTGTAATATGGATCCTCATTAAAATTGAAAAAATTATTGTTATAGGCCATATCACACAAAGCAAACAAAAGAAAAAAAAACAAACAAAAAAAAGAAAAATTTCTAACCTAAGTTAGGGTAGACCTAGACCTAGACGACTCCTAACTGGTTAGACTGTCCACGGGAGGTAGGGTGTAGACTTTGACCACAAGTTAATCAGCCAGGTCGGGGCAAGAGTGGTGGGAGGTTTTCCGTCAAAGACGTTCCTTAATTAAATAACCACCACACTTCGGGCTTTCGGCCCTCAATCCCCTTCCTAGACACTGATTTGGCAGGAGTCAACTTCCAACACCGTTCCCCCTTAGGATAATCTCCTAATTGAGTCCGAGTGTCCCTAGGGCCAACGTCTACTAATTTTTAAGTTAGGCTTGGGTTAGTGAGTGCTTGGGATATGATTTTTGGGCTAAGGAAGGGTGATGAAATCCCCACCTTATCTTGTTAATGGGTTATGCCCTTAAGATGAATTAGTGCAAGTGTACAAGATAAATAGATAAGAATCACTCAAAGCAGAAAATCAACCAAGAGATGAATCCTATTCTACATGCAATGCGTACGTACCTTGCCTCCAGCACTCTTCAACAGTAAAAGTAAAAGAATTGAAAGACACGTGCCTAGAATGCAATTGTCTAAACAATTTTTAATTACAACCAATTTTTTACTGTTGATTAAATTAGCAGGTATATGGTGAATAATACAGGAAGATAAGTATTGCAGAAGCTGTATTTTGCAGAGCTGAAGACCCTGCAGAAAAAATTGTCAGGAGTGAACTCCTCCTTGCCGCAGATCCGCGGCTTTGGCCGCGTTTCTGCGGCAATTTGGAGGGATCCTGGGCTCTGCTTTCTGGAGCAGAGGCCCAGGTCCACTTATATGTTACTGCAGTTGCAAAAATCCTGTTTCTTCACCTGAACCTGCAACAGAAAAGAATAAAGAATAAGTTAATAAAAAAATATTTTTTTATTAGAGAATACTTACCGTCCCTCCCCGGCAACGGCGCCAATTTGTTGACTGATTTTTCCTGCACACAAAAATAAGGATATTAAATTTAGAAATAGTAGTGTGAGATTCAATTCTAATCCGCGGTAGCAAGGCTATGCGGGTCGTGATCCTCAAGGAGGGACTGCGATAGAAGCGTTAAGCAAGTTAATCTCTAAAATTTATCTTTTTAGTTAATTGTCACGATGGTATTTACAAAGAAACGTGGTATTTACAATGAGTTGTGGAAAAGAATATTGGAGAGATGTGGATTTAATCTACGAAAAAGAAAAGACAAGAAACAAAAGGAAAACTTATCTCTTTATTTGCTTGCCGTTTGAACCGTTGCGATGATTTCCCTTTTCTTGAAAGGCGTACAAGCACGGCTTATGGGATCGTCCGCCTTCTTAATCTACTCTACGAAATAAAACAACAAGCTATGAAGACTTGTTCATCGCCATGGAATATCGTTGGAACCTACTAATCTTTTTATTGATTACAATGGAAGAGAAGAGAATCATCTGTCGGTGTCACCCTCAACAAAGCCATCTCCCTCACTTACATAAAAATTACAAAAAAGAAAAAAAAACCTAGAAGAAACCCTAAAAATCTGAACTTTGGCCCTTTGCTGGACGCTGGACGCTCTCTACGTTGCAATGCAGGTGATATTTATAGGTGCAGAAGGCTACAGAGTCCCGGACAAATCTGCCCACGAAATTTGGGATCAAGATCTTATCAAAGTGCCGCGTTTCCGCGGCTTTTGCCGCGGATCCGCGGCACTCTGGTGGCTTCTGGCCACGCGCTTTGGCGCGTGGCCTCTCCTGGTCCGTCCCTGTGGGCTTCTGCTTCTGGAATTTTAATCCTGGCCTTTTAAATCTGGATTTTCGAGGTAACTTGGTAATCAAGTTACCCTTAATCCAGATTTCTTCAAATCTTCCTCCCACGAATTTCCTTCTCATCTTTGGCTTTTATGCTCATCCTGCAAGAGTTTAGGGTTGGGTAGAATTCTATCCTTCCCTCAACTTTAATAATTGCAACTTTAGCCCTTGCATAATTGCACTTTGACAATTAATATTTGCACTTTGACTCTTGGGCTTCAAACATGGGCTTGGATCTGGGCTTTTGGGCTCTTTAGGCTTTATTTATTGCTAAAATAACAATTCGAGGCCTGCACACAATAAATTACTAATTATTAATAAATGTGCAGAATTAAATGAATAAATATGAAAATGTGATGGTAAATATGATGATAAAAATGCACTTTTGACTACCAATCAGTACCAAACACGCACTTAAACATAATAACAGAACATGACAGGCAATAATAGCTAGCGATCAAACAATTGAAGCTAGACAAGCTGGAGCGAGGCTAACATACAGTGCTAAAGGCTATCATGCTCAGTGTAGTTACCGCTCATGATGATGCCACGATAACGTACAGCTATCACTAAAAGCGTAACTACACTCGAGCAGAGTTATCAAGAAAGTATTGTGTGCTAGACTCAGCTACCAGGAGGAGCATGAGATCCCGGAGGCCAAACGCAACCTGAAGGTTGGGTGTAGAAAGCCCGAAGGTTAAACACAACTCGAAGGCCGGATATAATACTTGCAGGAGTGTTAGTACCGAACACATGCATATAATAAAGCAGTAATAAACAACATCATAGGAATGACATATGTATAGGAAGTAAACTACCTTAGTACAAGCATCCGTTGCAGACATAATACATGTACAGTTCTAGGCACTCGGTCACATGCAAATACAAATACACAGTACAAAATAAAATACTATTTACAATGTGGGGTAATAAATACTTAAATCCCCGAAAATACAACTCAATTCGTCGAAGCGGGGAGACCCAAAAAGAGAGGTGAGAACACTTGCTTATAAATCTTCGAAAAATCACCGTAAATCTAGAATCTCAAGAACACTAGCATGTGCACCAATATATATATATATATATATATATATATATATATATATATATATATATTAATATTCTATTTTTTTAGAAAGGTAATAATAGAGAGGGGAGAGAGAATCGAGAGAGAAAGAGAGAGAGTGATCAAGAGAGAGAGAGAATGAGTGAATCAAGAGAGCTAAGAGAGAGAGAAGATAAAAGAAAGAAGAAAGAGAAAGTAAGAGGGGGTTTCTCCTGCTCACGCAACAGGGCCCAAGAGGGGGGGCGCAGCTTGGCCGTGGCCCAGGCGGCATCAGGGGCGGCGCCGACCACCACCAACCAAGGGAGGCAAGGACGGGAGGAGTATTGGAGGTGGTGGATGATGGTGTTGGGTGATGGAGATGATGGAGGTGGTGGTGTTGATTTGGAGGTGGTGTGTTGATTTGGAGGTGGTGAGGTGGTGGTCTTGGCCGAAGGAGGAGGAGATCTTGGTGGTGGGAGGTCGTGGAAGTGGTGATGGTGGTGATGGTTTGAAGAAGAAGAAGTTGGAGATGGTGGTGGTTCTTGGTGAAGGGATGGAGAAGGAGTAGGAGGAGATGGGAATTTTTGGTGGTTTTGCTCGGGGAGGAGCAGTCACTAAGGTAGGGGGCTCGGTCAGAGGTGGAGGCACTGGTGATGGTAGTGCAGTCGGCCTCTTGAGGATGGAGAGAGGGTGTGAGGAGAAATTGAGAAGTGAGAGAGAGAGGGGGTGTGAGGAGAAATTGAGAAGTGAGAGAGAGAGGGGGTGTGAGGAGAATTGAGAATTTGGGGAGAGAGATGGAGATTATGGGAGAGGGGGGAAGAATTTGGGAGAAGGGAGGAGTGGAGTTGGCTGCATTTGGCACTAGGGAAAAAGGAAAAGAAAAAAAGAAAGAATAAAAAAGAAAGAAGAAGGAAAAATGAATTATAAATGAGGAGAAGATATTTTCGGGGTTTATTTGTGCGGAGGAGAAAAAAGGAAAAAGAAAAGAAAAATAAAAATAAGGAAATAAAGGAGTGGAGGAGAATAAAAGGAGAAATAAAGAAAAAAAAAGAAAATTTCTAGATAAGACTTCAAATTCGGGAAAACACCGAAAATATCAATAAAGCCGGAAAAAATGGAGTAACTTGAAAAGCTCTCCAAAACTTCTCAAAAATAGTAAATATTATTTTAAAGTACATAACTAGTCAGATTTAAGAAATTCAATTCTGTTTTCAAAATAAAAATTCTAGAATCTACCAACGATATTGGTCAACACCAAAGCCGGTCAAATTTCGATAAATTCAAAAAATCTCTAAAATGCATTAAGATAGAAAATATGATTCTAAGAAATAATGTGAAAGTAGATTTTTAAAATTTAATTTCATTTGTAAATTAAAAATTTGAGAATCGATCGGCGACACCAGTCGATACCGGTTTTGAAGATTTTACACAATAATTCTGAAAAATTTCAGAAAATTATGAAAAATTTAAAATATTAAAAAATAATATTTAAAACTAAAATCGGTTAAATCTACTACCGTAAAAACCAAATCGAGCATTACACTAGGTCAGGTGCCCAGTTCAAACCAGGGCTGATACCGAGTCCACGAATCTGATATAAAACAATCGCATAAATAATCATAAAATAAAAACAAATACAGAAACCAAATTGATAAATACAGTTGAAAATTTTGAACACGTATCTAAGTATATATTTCAGGAACGGGGTGTTACACACACAGAAGACCATCCGATGAAAAGTGACTCCGGCATTCTTCAATCTAAAGGGAATGACCTTGTAGCAGAAGATTTCTTGGCAAGTAGTGAAAGCGGTCTTGTCCTCATCAGGTGGGTATATCTTGATTTGGTTGTAGCCCGAATAGGCATCCATGAAACTTAGTAGCTCGTGCCCCGTGATCGGCAAAAAGCAAGCATAAGAATGAGTAAAAAGAGTGTGGGTCGATGTTACTGCTTTTGCGATTCTTCCGTAGTAGCGAAGTGGCTATACGGGTCGTATCCACAAGGAGGGAGAGCGATGAAAGCTTGATGCGGCTTCTTTGTTCAAGAAAAGAAAAAGTTCTTTGTTTCAAATAAAGAATTGGAAAATGAAAACAAGTTGGTTTCAAGAATTGTTTGGGAATGATTTGGTGGTTTGTAAAGTTGGATTTTCTTAATGGTAAAAACGCATGGCTAACTTTCTACTAAGTGCTCCCACTAATCCCTAACTTCTTAAAGATATAGCCTCATGATGGATCATAGGCAAGCATACCCCTTATGCATAGGAACTATTCACGTGAAAATCGAGTGAAAGTTCTTCCTATAACTTAGCTTAACACGGCAAAAACTTGGACATTCCCTTATCAAGATCCAATTGAAGGCGAAAATACGGGAAGACACAAGTGCACTAATGGTATCGACAAAGTTAAAAGAAAAATCTCTAACTTATAAAAATAAGTAAAATGTATAATCTATAAATCGTCAAAAATCTGTTAAGCATTAAATATAAAAAAGTGAATACTTGAATGTAAGTTAGAGTTAGAACCCTCGTCTTAAGATATCATAGCTCTTGTTTGCATAAGCCTTATTTGACACTATTGACTCAATTGAGTTTATCAATCAAGTTGTTAGAAATAGTGGGTTAGTAGTTAGTTAGCAATGCAATGAAAGAGTTAGTTAGACATGGTAGCAAAAGAAACAACAAAAGAAAAGAAGTAAAGAGAAAGGGAGTTACATTACAACAAGAAAGTAAAAGCAAATGGAAAATACAAGTAAATAGAAAGAAAAAAGAGAAGTAGTTACTTGTATTAGCTTGTCACCTTCAAATACAACTCTTACACTCTCTCTCTCTTTCACTCTAATGGCTAAACTAGAACTAGAAGAAGAAGAAAATTAAAACAACTACAATCCTAAAAATAAGATTACAACAATGCTCTAAACTCTGGATCTGGTCCTCTTCAGACCCCAGGGGGTATTTATAGGCACCAGTAGAAAGGCAGCCAGGGGGATGACCCCTGGCCCAAAGCCCGGGCGCGTTCGCACCCGTACGGCCATGGAAATGCAACCCAGGTCGTGTTTCTGCAGCCATGCAAGGGCGGCGCGTGCCTGGCTTCGGGCAGCGTGTCATCCTGTCTGTCCCCTGTTAGGTGGATCTTCTGGTTTCTGAATTTGATAGCCTGGCCTGACAAATCTTCACTCTAAAGTCAATGGCTACTTAGGCCTTTAATTAGCCATTAAATAGTGATTTAGGGTCTTCTTCTTCATATGCACACCTTGGACCTAGGATCAAGCAAGCAAAGCTTTATTAGCAGAATTTTATATCAAATAAATATGCGGATGTGATAAAAATTATGCAAAATTAGAGACTAATCACCCCGCTATCGCCTCGATGAGTTGGTCTATCTTTGGAAGAGGGAAGATGTATTTAGGGTAAGCTTCATTGAGATTAGTGAAGTCGATGCACACCCTCCACTTGTCGTTCTTTTCCTTTACGAGGACTGGATTGGCGAGCTAGTCTGGGTAAACTGTTTCTCGAATGAAGCCGGCTCGGAGAAGCCGATCGACCTCATCACTAAGAGCTCAACTCAGCTCCTCTCCTCATTCATCTTTCTCGGCTTATGCTTTACCGGCCAGGGTTGATGGCGACTCGGTGGCAGATAATGGTAGGGTTGATGCCTGACATGTCGGGGGGAGCCCACGTAAGCACATGCAGGCTGTCAAAGAGGACTTGTTTGAAAATGACCTTCTTGTCTTGGGGAAGCTTTATCCCAATCTAGAGATCTCGCTCCGGATGCACGAAGTCGACATGTAATAATCCAGCTTCTTCCTCCAACTTGTTGTCCAAATTTTCGGACTCATCGAGAGTCGGAGTCTTGGCTTTCACCATCCTGTAATTGTTATTGATCAGCAATCCGCTTTTGTTCTTCCCCACAGAGGAATCATTGTCAATGAATGCCTTGGCAACCTTCAGCACCCAACCTGACTTTTTCTTAGCAATTGCGCTGATGGTGCGGGATATCGCCTGGTCTCCCCGTTTCTCCGCGGTTCCTGTCAGAGTGGGAGACTATAGAAGCTGGTGGTAGCTCGATGGGAAGGCCTTCATCATGTGGATCCAAGGCCTTCCAAGGATGACATTGTGAGAGGATTCATCGTCGATCATGTAGAACTTCGTGATGACAATGTGCAGGTCCGCGCCCGCACTGGGAGTGAGACATGTCAGGTGAACGAGTCACATTATCATCAAACCCGTATAGACAGGACTGAGTTTGTAGGTTAATCATGGCCCCAGCCATCTCTGAGGTGTCCTCCATCCTGTGTAGAGCACAACTTACAAGATGTTGAGCTGCTGCCGGCATCGATGAGAATCTTGGACATCCGACAGTTCCTGATATGCATGGTGATGACCAAGGCATTGTTGTGCGGGAAAAGGATGGTTCTGTGTCTGCGTCAGAATAGGTGATTGGCCTACTCGAGGTCGAAGATGGACCCGTCAGGACCATTCGACAGGCCATGTTGATGTAGATGGCCCTCTCTTTCACAATAGGGCCCTCTATCGAGGAGGCGCCAAAGATGGCGTTTACCTCCCGATAGTGGATGAGGGCTTGTGTTGCCTGATCTCTCAGTCGTGAAGTCTCAGGAGCAGCTTTTTATACCGTGGCCTTCGAGGGCTGCCTAGGGTCGAGGATGAACTCTTTGAGATATCTCCTATTCACTAGCTCCTGGAGCTATTTCTGGAGGTATCGGCAGTCGACAATTCACTGGCATATCTCATCATGAAAGACGTAGTATTCTCTGACTCCTAGCCCCTTCGGGTTAGGTGGGAGTGGCCTTGGGTGCCTCGCCCACTTTTGATCTTTGATGGCAATGAAGACGTGATCTAGGGAGACTTTGAACGGGGTGAACTCCTCTTCTTCTCCGTTGGTCTTCACTTGGTTACGAGGGGGCTTCTTGTTGATGGTACCAAAAGCCCGATTCTGGTTCTTCTTTCTGCCTTTTTGGGGAGCGCTTGGCTGTGCTCTAGGTCACGTTATCAATCTGGATATACTTTTGGACCCGAAAGAGGATATCCCTCATATTGGTTACTTCGTCCTTTACCAAGTACTTGTAGAAAGAGTGGGTGACCTGCAACTTATTGATGAACGATGTCGTCGCAATGTCTTCATTGCAGTTATATACTTGAGCATCTAGCTCTAGAAATAATTGGCGTAGTTCTTCAGACTCTCTCCAGACTTCATCATGATGGTAAGGAGGTGATTGTAATTTTTCTTGAATTCGCGCCAGGAAACAAATTGGTTGTAGAAAGCTCGCCTTACCTCCTCGAAGTCTCTAAGCGAGTGGCTCAAAAGAGAGTAAAATCAGTTGGAGGGGACCCCCTTGAGGCTGGAGGGGAACACCCAGCTCATGAGGAGGTCGTCGTGCAAGTGGATTGCCATCTTATCCTGGTAATGCCGAAGATGTTTGATGGGTCGGTCGCTCCGAAGTAGAGGTTGAAGCTCGGCATCACTAACTTCCTCAAAAAATGATAAGCCATGATTTCCTCAGATAGTGGGGAGCTAGAAATTTTTAAACTGCACGAATCCATATCATGACAGAGTTGTCGGTTCGCCCCTTTGATATGCTTTTGAACCAGCTTGGCGATGTCCTTGATACAAGGAATCTTTGGGGCCTTGTGTGGTTCAGAAGACTCAGAGCGACGCTGGGAACATAGGACCGATCACACTTTCGATTGGCTTCGGCACGAGAGGAGTTGCTGGGGTTAAGGATGACTAGTCATCCCGAGATCCTCCAATCCCGCGGTCATGAGAAAACTGGAATCTTTGTAGGATCCGATTCTGGATGTGATTTGACGAATCCCTCTCCAATGCAGCCTCCTCGTGCTCACGGGATGCCCGCTCGTACTCGGGGCAATCTCTTCCCGATGTCGTCCAACTCCTTCTAGAGATTGGGGAGCACTTGGAGGAGTTGGCCCTCGGGGGAAAGTTGGGTCTCATCTCCGTTGGCGCCTGCTGTTGGTGAAGCATTTAAGGATGAGTAAGCTTCCCCGATGTCTTCGACGAGGATTTCAGGGTGGGGATCGAGGAGGAGGGTTCGGTTGCTCCAGTGGCAATCGATTTACTTTTTGAGGAGGCGGTGGAAACAACTTGAGAGGAGCTTCTTCTTGGTGGGGCCATCTCCGTGGGACGAGGCTTTTTGATGAAAAGGTTGGAAAATGGGAGGAGACCTTGAGTTCAAATCTCAATGAAAGCACCGTATCTTGTAGGAAATTCGTCACGGACTTCCCTGATGTATGAAGTGGCAAGCGTACCATTCGTATGCAAGTAATAAAGTGAGAATAGAGTGTTGAACCCACAGTGATTGTGTAGTATCACATACCAACTAATTGTTCCTAGTTTTATTTGAAAGATTGATTTTTGTAGAGAGTAAGTAATAAAACGATCTAAAGAAAATTACTTAGAACTAAAGAAAATTACTTGTATAAGAAATAAGTTAGGGCAATTAATTTTGGTAGATAAAATTAGATATAGAATAAGTATTAATGTTAGCAAATCATCTACGCATGTTAACAATTGAAAGTCCCTATCTTAACTAATATTCTCTCCAAGCAATATTAATTATAACCTCTAATGCAGAACCTACAATCTCTTTCTCTAATAGATTTACAAGTTAGAGGAAGCACTAAGCACGATGAATTTTTCTATATGATTGTACAACTTCTCCGTCTTAACTTATCAAGTTGTGATTCTTAATTTTATGATGCTATACTAGATCATCAGCTCTCAGTCTCAAATTTAGTCGTTTAAACAATTGTGGTCATCAATTATTAACGTAATTAACGGAAATAGAAACTTAACATGGTTGTAGAATCATAATAGTAACCCTAAACAATAATTACATCAATGCCCTAACTAGAGAAAATTAGTTCATAATCATAAAGTGCAAGACAAGAAATAAATTGTAGAATTCATCATGCAAAAGAACTAGAAAAGTAAAAGAAAGAGGGGAAAAAAAAACCAATGTAGAAGATCTTAGGGATTGACTCCTTGTTGTTCATCTTCTCCAAAACGGAGACTCTCAGCTGGCAAATCAGGAAATAAAACTTTATTTAAAAGATTTAAATCCAAGAAAAAGATATTTTACAAGATACTTACATGTTCTTTTATAGGCTACAAGGTCGTCCAGATACTTAATAGAACTCATAGAGTGCTCTCCTAACTTTACACGAAGTCCACAAAAAATACATCTCAATTTTCAAAGAAGGTCGGCTGCTCAGCTGAAATTTTCAGCTACTCAACCGAACTCTGTGCCGCCTGAAGCTCTGACTCTGAACCGTATTAGAATTGTACGCTGGCATCCACTAACCGCTATGCACCCGTGGTCAACGACTGTCCAGTCGTTTGATCAAGGCTTTTGGAGTCTAACTTTTGCAATCTTTTCTTCTCATCATGTAAAAATCTATTGATATATTGATAAACCATTTTTTCTCTTTTACATATAAATCGTGCTCTTGACCTAATTTCTGCAAAACAAAAACAAAAACACACATGCATAATGTTTTGTGACAAATAATAAGCATAAAAGTGATATAAAATATGTGTATAAATCACAAATATAATTTCCCACGTGCACCAAATTGCAAAGTGCACATTGCCCAGTGATTCACAGCAAACACAAGAGCTTTAACGTGAAAACCCGAAAGGGGGAAAACAAAAGAGAAGAGAGATGTTCTACTTTAATTCGAAAGAATTACAAGCAGAAATCAAAGTGCTCTGTGTAATTACAGGTGCTCTAGGGTATTCATTTGTTCGAACCCCATCTCGTTGGAGAGGGCGAAGTATTTATACAAAAGAAATCACTTTGGATAACTATTTAAATTGGGTGGTTAGCCTGATCGCAACGTCCTGACTTATTAGTTGTAACAACTTGATCTGTTGGCTAGAGACAAGATCAGTTGACTAGAGATAAGATTTGTTGGCCGGAGATAAGATCTGTTGGTCGAGTTCAATCTATGCAGTTGAGATCTGATTTGATGATTTTCGAGAATCTTACCGCTGAACTGTACTAAAAGAGTCTTCTAGAAGCTCTCAATGTCTAAGGAAAATCGGGCTCGTGGGTGGTTCAAGGGGTGATGTCGAGCTCACCGAGTCAGGATCTTGGGCGCTTGATATGGAGTGATGTCGGGGTTGGACCCGAGCTCTCAGGCCCACGACTTGAGATCACTCGACTCATAGCTAAGTGGTGGTCGTTCCCTCATTGCGCCCTCAGATTCGCCACGTGTCGCAAATCTCCTTTGGGGACGAGAGTTGATCACTACATCCATTAGAGATGAATCCAATAAATTCTGAGATTCATAGATAATCAAGCAGTTCGTGTAGAGACTTAGTGAGGGGGAAAAAAAACTTTTGTAGGAGTTAAAACTAAGCGACGGGGTTATAGATTCAGTAAACTTGACATTTTAGCAGTGAGATTTGCAAAGATGAACCTCATAAATTCTGAGATTTTTTTAGCAAGTTAAGCAGATTTTAATGAGATTTACTAATGCGACAAAAACCTTTTTTCGCAGGAGTCAAACTAGGTGACAAAGTTACAAATTGAGTAAATTTGACTTTGTGAATCTAATAATTTTTTAGGTTAGCTGCAAATCCAACAAATCCTTAACACGATATGGACCATTTGATTTAATGAAAGAGAAACAACAGCACAACAACGGACCGTCTGATTCTTCATCTATTACCAACTTAATAGTCGTTGACTCAAAACAAAAACACACCAGACCCCCAAGTCAAATTTAGGTCATGATCTAGTCAAATCACAAATGGCTCGATGAAGCGATCAGGTCAGTAATAGATGCTGCATTACCAATTTGTAATGAACATGTAAACCTGCCTGCATTACAACTGTAATTGTAGAATGTAGAATGCGCAGTACATAAATAGTGTTTAGTTTAAGTGTATCTTTAACTTGAAGCCAATATAGCTCTTTGAATTTTCTCTTGCATTTTATTCACGTGTGACTCTCTCTCTTGCTCCCCTCTTGTATTAATACTCCCCCTCCCCTACTCACCATCTCCCAAAATCTTTCCCTCATTACTCCCTGAATGTCCAACACCACCATGCCCTCCAAGGGCCCCACCACTCCTCCTACCACTGCTTGTTCTCCTCTTCCTTCGCCTTCGGACGCCATCAAAGAAGCCTCTTCCCTCTTCCACCTCTCCTTCCCCATCGCCCTCACCGCCCTCCTCCTCTACTCCCGCTCTGTCCTCTCCATGCTCTTCCTCGGCTCCCTCGGCGACCTCCCCCTCGCCGCGGGCTCCCTCGCCATCGCCTTCGCCAACATCACGGGCTACTCCGTCCTCTCCGGTCTCTCCCTCGGCATGGAACCCCTCTGCTCACAGGCCTTCGGCGCCCACCAGCCCAAGCTCCTCACCCTCACCCTATACCGCTCCATCCTCTTCCTCCTCTGCTCCTCCCTTCCCATTTCCCTCCTCTGGCTCGCCATGCCCAACCTCCTCCTCCTCCTCCGCCAGGACCCGCAGATCACCGCCATGGCCCACACCTACCTCCTCTGCTCCCTCCCTGATCTCGTCTCCTACTCCCTCATCCACCCAATCAGAATCTACCTCCGCTCTCAGGGCATTACAAAACCCTTGACGGTAACGGCCTCGCTCGCCGCGCTCCTCCACCTCCCGCTCAATTTCTTGCTGGTCAAAAAAATGGACCTGGGGGTCGCCGGGGTCGCGGCGGCGTCCGCGGCGTCGAACCTCGCCCTCCTCCTCTTCCTCCTCGCCCACCTCCACTCCCGCGGCGACACGTGGCAGGCGGTGGGCCCGATCCGGGAGTGCCTTGCCGGGTGGGGCCGCTGGCCAGGCTGGCTTTCCCGAGCTGCGTCTCTGTCTGCCTCGAGTGGTGGTGGTACGAGATCATTATCCTTTTATGCGGGCTTTTACCCGACCCGAAACCCGCAATCGCTTCCACGGGCGTCCTGATCCAGACCACCGCCTTGGTCTACGTCTTCCCTTCTTCGCTCGGGTTCGGGGTCTCCACCCGGGTCGGAAACGAGCTGGGGGCCAACCGACCCAGTAAGGCCCGCACGGCAGCCTCCGTCTCCGTCATGCTTTCGGGCATGATGGGCTTTGTGGCGATGGGGTTCGCTTGGGTCATGAGGCACAGATGGGGGCGGATGTTCACCAGCGACGTCGAGATCCTGCGGCTGACGGCGGGCGCGCTGCCGATCGTGGGGCTGTGCGAGCTCGGCAACTGCCCGCAGACCGTCGGGTGCGGGGTCCTGCGGGGGAGCGCGCGGCCGGCGCACGCGGCACACGTTAACCTTGGGGCCTTTTATCTAGTGGGGATGCCCGTGGGGGTCGGGCTCGGGTTCGGGCTCGGGCTCGGGTTCTGCGGGCTGTGGGCCGGGCTGCTCGCAGCCCAGGTGTGCTGCGCTGGGCTGATGCTGTCCGTGGTGGGGACCACGGACTGGGAGGCGCAGGCGCGGCGGGCGCAGGATCTCACGTGCAGCGGCGAGGCGAGGCACGTGAGCGATGAGGAGGCGGTTGGGGATGTGGAGGAGGGGAAAGGGGAGGAGAAGTGTTATGAGTCGTTGATTTCGATCAAGATGTTGGAGATTGAGCGCTGAGAGAATAGGGGAGTTTTTATATTTGACAGAGAAAAGAAAACAGTTCTAAGTTCTCACTATTGGATATTTCGGTGATGGGTTTTTTTTCCAAAATTTTGTACGGAATTTTATTTTCTATTTTTTCTTATTTTTCGATGGGGGAAGAGAGGAGGAGATTTTGTTCTCCTTTTTGTAGTAAATACTGGGTTTATGTAAATCTCTTACTTGTTTTTAATCATTGAGAAAACTTTGTTGGTGATAATGATATGATAGGTTAGTGTTGCAGAGAATATTTCCAGTTGCAGTCCATGTTGGGGTGTCTCCACATCACATTCCCAAGCAAAATAAGAGAAAATAAATGCAAGGCTGAATCATTAGAGTTAATAAAATTCTCTCTGGTGGTTGTGTGAGAGGGTTGGGATTCAAACACTAGCTATGTTTTGATTACATGAGACATTTTGGGATGCCATAGTGAGAGAAACTTTTTACTACACAAGAATATCAAAAGTTGTCTGGTTGTCTAGCACAATTTGAGGGGGAAAAAATTAGCACTTTCTAAATTATCAAACTGTAGTGGTCAAAATTTGACTCATGACAGGTTCAAGACACGTGGTTCTTACCGTTAGAAGTTCCCGGAGACACTCGCAAAGACAATCTCCGAGCAAGAGCAGCGTGTAGAACATTCCGAAGAGCGTTCCGAAGACTATTCTCCTCTCCTGAAGAAATTAACTCTCCGGAGAGTATTCCTCCTCCTGAAGCCAGTTCTCCCAACTTGATTAAGACAACCTCTGTAAGAGACTATCAAATCCCGCTTATATTTGTGCAGTCTGTTACACCACCAGATCATTCCATATTTCAAACATGGTTCACGGTTCCTATTTAACGTGAGCAGTTACATAAAGTAGCAAATATCACTTCTGCAATCAAGAGCACAATTCATGATGTTATGGAAGTTCGCAACATGTAGATCGTGCAGTTATTAAATCCCGCATGACTCGCATTATCAACAGAAACCCCCGGTATAGAAGATATCTAGAGGGTACAAGGATGGTAGACATGATTCTTTGAAGTAGAGATATCTAGTTAAAAGAAGAGAATTGCTCTCTGAAGAATCCACTATAATCCTTTGAAAATAGTGAACTCTTACTCTCTCCTCATGATTTTCTCAAATTTGGTTTTCACGTAAAATCTGATTCTTTGCATTTATTTCTTCTACTCTCTTTTAGATTCAGATTACAATTTGAAGTGTAGATAAATTCCTCCTGAAAATTTACCGTTATAGAAATAAAACATAATACTTCTCTCCAAAAAAAACAAAAAAAAACAAAACAAACAAAACACAGTACTCCTCTTGAGTCTTGAGGAGGTAAAAATCGGGAGGGCATAAAGCTAATTACTAACTAATCATTTGCGCTTCGAGGCGGTTTTTTATGTTACATGCTATCAGACACGCTTGCTCGCACAATATTTTCACCTCAAAAAAAAAAAAAAAAAAAACACATTCATTGAAAGAAAGGAGTGACCTTGTTGGAAAAGACAGTTTGATCTCAAAAAAAAAAAAGAGTGATCCTGTGAAAAAGACTCAGATTTTGGGGGCAAGGGTGGATTGAAGCTTTTCCCTGTTGCGTTCTGCCTCCTACTGGGTTGTACACCATCATGTCCCCAGCCTGCATAAAAGAGAGGGTAGCAGCTGTATGTAGCTAGCTTTGATGCGCACCAGTCATTCCAGTCTGGTCCAGTCCCAGCCCAGCCAATTGACAGGGGCGGGAACAAAGACGGGTCAATAATGGACACGAGGTCGGATAAAAAGAGAGGCTGCTTTCGTCCTTGATGCTTCTCTTCTGTCCTCCAAAATTCCAATTCTTACTTTCGGAAGCAAGCAGCAACAAAAGGTCTCATGGGGGATTTGAGAAAAGTAAAATAAAAAAATAAAAAAAATAAAAACTAAATGCACGATTTGAATGGAGAATGGGGAAGCAACAACCAGTGCAAACAATTTGTTGGATCCTATTTGGCTCATTACACGTTTGCTTACAATTCAGGAAAGGGGGGCACAGATAGTGGAAGGGCATGTGAATACTCCAACAGCACTGCTGTTGTCCCCCGCCCCACCCCCACCCCCACCCACACACAATGCCAATCCTGTTATTATGTGTAAATACAACACCGTTGGCAGCTTTCTCATCCTCAATCTTTCGACCTCGGTTTCGTCCTAACACTGTTCTCTTTCACCAAAGATATTGTGAATTGAAACACTGTTCTGCTCCCCACAGCACTTTAGTTTCACTGTAACATACCGGTGATTAAAGAGACAGCCGACACAGCCCAAGGACGAGAGCGTGCCAATCTTGGCTCACCAATCAACCTCCCCCCTAAACACATGGAAAAGAAGAAAAAGAAAAAAAAAAAGTTCAAAAAGAGGCAAGGAGCAAATAAAGAAAGAAAGTGGAGCATCTGGCGGTGAGGAAAACACCGCGCAGAAAGCTCGGTGATTGTCGGGCTCGTTGTACGGAAACAATCTCCACAGCATTAGGAGAGCCATGGTACAAAAGGTACACGTACACCGAAGAGAATCACAACACGGTGCCGTACATAGCTAACCCTTGGCACTTCAATCAATCCGAAAAAACCAATATTCATGCACTTGTAAATTTATGTTCGACTCATGACAGCAAAGTGGAATAATAACTTATGCGGGAGAGAGTAAATTAAATTAAAATGCAAAAAAGAAAGGCACGTAGCAAGCAGAATGAGGCCAAAAGTCATTCTTTTAAAATTGCATTACAAGGTGTTAGGTGTACACATTTGACAACTTTAAAAGATTAATGTGAAAAAAGAAAACGTTTAACTAGCCCTAATAATCCTGAAGACCTAAATCTACAGAAAGCAAATGACAGGACAAATCAAAAGACAATTCCTTTGAACATCACCCCACCTTCATACCACCAAAAAAAGCATACATCCCTTCGCTGAATTGACACTCTCCCGCTCCTGCTGCTGCTCCTATTAACACGATTGAAACCCCCATTTCTAAAGCAACCCTCACTGTACAAGGAAAACGCATAACTGGCCCATCCTCCACCATAGGTTTGCTCGTTCCTCGACAATCCGCCACTCCTGGTGAAACTAAAATATCAGGGTCCAGTAGAACTTACCACAGGAAGCCGCGCTTGCCTCTCTTCATCGGGCTTGTCATCCATCAGCCTGCACAGCTGCCTCCAACCCGTCAAAAAACCTCACGCTGTTGATGTCAGGCTCAACCTGCCACAGCAAAATCAAAACAACAAAACAGGACAGTATAAAGATAACACAGCACAGAACTTCAAAATTCAGAATTTAGAGCAAGTCACTGCATGCCTTATCACCGGTTTCTGTACAGATTCTGAACCTACTCCGCTGCGACCCTTCAGTACGACTCCTAGGGAAGCATTTGGCTTCACAGTTCAAAACCAAGAAAACAAATAAAAGTTAAGGGGATAAACCTCACTAAACAAGGGGTAAAGAATGTAAATCTTAAAAACAATAGAAAGCTACATGAAAAAGTTAGATGCAAGACCTCTAAGACCTCGGCAACGCCATTTTCCACTACTCGCTCACTCCCCAAAAGTGCTGCCTCCAATACCGTCTCCTGTATGCCGGCTAGAACACAATCCTGGCTACTACCCCCTTCACAACTATCACCATTACCACTAAGGATGCGCTCACACAATCCAGTCCCAGATATGGGAAGGATCTGCTTTCCAGAACCAGGAGAAATCAATGTTGGTCTTTTATCCAGTTCTGCAACAGCATGTTGCATATTGTCAGGTGACCTGTCCACTTTTATAGAGACTCCACTAGATCCTCCACTACCACCACTTCCCGGCTCACTTGAACCTCCACTACCAGGCTCAGGCGAAGAAAGCTTCTCGCAATCTGGGCTGACAAATAGGCACTTCTCCAATTGTTGCTTTCCAACTTCCTCATCAGGGCTCCTTTTCCTCTTCAATCGTTTCTCCAGAGACCCACCCTCAACTTCTTCATCTCCATCTTCACCCCCTGCTCTTTCAGACTTCTGTTGGTTTGTGGGCTTTGAAGGCCTAGATCGCTTGAATCCTTCTGGAAACACAAAAGATGGAATCTGCCTCCGACGTACATGGGAAACATAGATTTCCATCCCTGGTTTCCAGTACATGTACATGTTGACCGAGTGTCTAAACTCGTCAACAGTACCACGTATATCAAACTGTTGGCCTTCTTGGACTCTTACACCTTGTTTCCTCTGCAAGCCCATGAAAAAGGCACAGTGCGCGCATTGTTTGGAGATGTCTATATACTCATTGGGATATGGGTGACACTGCAGCATCCCGTATGTATCACGCTCGATCTGTAATAAATGCCAAATAAAAAACAACAATGAAACAGAAAGCCACATTGGCACTCAGCTGACAAGAAACGATAACATGTGAGAGGTGATAATTGCTTGATTCATTGTGATAAATGCCACATAAAAAACAATAATGAAACAGAAAGTCACATTAGCACTCAGCTTCCAAGAAACACTGCAGCAAAATCATACTTATCAGGACCCAATCGTATAGAATTTACCTTAAGAGTCAGCTGCCTCAATCGGGATTCCACCCAACCCTTCCAGACCCGCAAATCATCAGAATCTGCAGCAACTATGTCAACTTGAAGATAGTTCTTATACGATTCAAAGAAATGGTAAGGTTCAAAGAGAGCACTCCAGCAGGCCCTACTCAGCTCAATCTCCTGGAAGGCGCAGAAGAAAGGCAAATTTGTGTAAGCAGATGCTTTTCGAAATCAAAACCAAAAGGAAGAAACTGTTGAATCTTACCTCGCAGATTCTGTTGCCATTCTCAAACTGCTCCATCATAACCCTAAGAGTGCTAGTGGAGACATTATAGCTAGAATTCATGCATGGATATGCAGGTGTAATTATAGGCATGTGATGAGTACGGTCTCGAGGGTTCTTCCTTGGATCCCACACAGGGAATCCTAGTTCATCCCCCTCAATAGCACAAAGCATGACAGGATTTGGCCAGCGCCACTGGGTATAAACTCTAAAGAATCGAGAAACTAACATACTAGGCACAGCATTTGGATACAGTTGGCAGACACGGGCAACTAACAGTGCCCAATTAACTCCCCCAAGGAACCCAGTAACCTAACAACAAAAAAACAGGGAAGAGATGTGTAACACATCCAAATAGAAGATAAAAAAGAATTAATTCCCTTAAACCACCTTACATTGGAATAGACACCACGCCTCTTAGCCCAGAGCTTCAAGCATCTTAGTGTAGCACGAAAGTTCTAGATGATGGAACAAGATTCAGGACAGGTGCTAAAATCAATTCATGAAAAAAGTGAATGTAACCAAAAAGAAAAAGGTAACCTCGACATTAGGGACCAGCCGAAGAATTTGGTCGGCCACCCTGCACCCATTAAGACTACGAACAGTAGGTTCATCAACTTCGCAAAGCACTGATCCTCGAGAAATGTCCAAATCCTGCATGGCCACATACAAAAGTAAATATAACGCACAACAGAATTAATATGAACCCCACACAACAAAACTGAATCTACATAAAACATCTCCACTCCTGTATTCACTTGTATACAAACAACAAAATGACTAGGTAAAACAATAGCTATAAAAATGCAAGAGCAGTTGATGTGAGACTCCTGAACAAGCAATTGTAGGTTGCAGGTTGCATGCAAAGTTGACAAAACCACCTGCAGTAAAAAGTCCAGTGGAAAAAGTAGCAGCAGGCAGGGCTGCACATAAAGCTACTACAACTCCATCAACTTGATACATAAACTCCCAAACCATAAATTATATTCACAACGAAGGGCAAAACGACATTTTGCTCTGGCAGTTGAACCTCCACCATGCCATTACACAGTTTAGCAAGAGAGGGCCAAAATGCAACAAAGCCCCACAGTAGACTTATTCCAAGAAAGTACTAAGATGACAGAACTCCTCATTGTAGAACTCTCTTGCGCTAATGGATAGACAGAAAACTTTTAGAACATCACAGAACATTTCCAAAATGAAATACGATGAACAAACATACAAAGAATTTCACGCGAAATTATTCATAATTGATCAAGCAAAAATGGGTAAGGTGAATGAAGCGAACATTCATTCTCTTATGAGATCAACTGCCCAAAAGACAAAATAAGTATTAACATACAAAATATGCACTCACTAACAAGATAGTATCATTTTATAGAGTTGACTGACTAAAACACTTTTAGTATCTCTATAAAATAGGAAGAATTGACCCCCAACAAATTATTCAAAACCCCAGAACTCCACTGGAACCTAATACTGTGTGCTTAAAATTCAACCTCGCATAAAGGGAAACAAAGGTTCTAAAATTCTACCTACCAAAAATTTAGTGGAAGGAGAAGACAAGTGGGAGGGGGGGATATATTCCATAAGGGAGAGGTAGAACACAATAATAGCTATGGTCATAGAACATTTTTAACTGATACTATAATTTTGAGGAAAACATAACAGAAGGAAAAATAGAAACTAGGAATGATTAGATTTTCCTTGGTCTAACCAATTCAACACATGAACCAATAGGTTATGAGCATGCTACTAAGCTAATGAATGGGCACTAAAACACAAATTAACATACTCCTTCAGAACCATGGGAATGATTTCATTTGCTATCCATTGAAAAGGAAACCATATAAATAATATTGAGAGACAAAATAAGAAAGGCATTGTTGTTGCTGATTTTTATTATAAAGATCAAGTATCTCATGCATCTTTTAACAAAGAAAAGGAAAAATAAATTAAAAACCATTGTATTTTTGGGGAACTTACTTCTGGAACTACTAGAAGAGATACACTAGCATAGAGAAGATCAATGGATATTCCAGTGAATTTGAATTTCATCACAGGAACATGAGCGTCTGGAACAGGTTGTAGTTCAGTTACTTCTTCCATTTCAGCCAAAATATCATGCAAAATAATGAAGAAATCCTCCTGCGGTGTGCAAGAGTAGATTCAGTGCAGCTACACCATTTAAAGAATCCTAAGGATAACAAAAAAAAAAAAGATGAAGCAAATTCAGAAAGAAGAAACCTCTCGATTAACATATGAAGGCCCAACACAAAGAGTATCAATATCTGCCCCCGGCCCATGAACCTGTTATAAAAATTATTCAATATAAATATTCACTTCCAAGGCTCTTCAAAATCTAAATCATCAATTTTAATAGAACAAAGTATATCAATCATGTTCAAGCATTATTAGATAAATAAAGGTTGATGAACTTTAAAAGTAGAATAAGCATGATACTTTCAAGAGAAGAGAGAAGGAAAAAACAACTATCAAAGTTTTTTACATAGAACATGCACGTTTACATAGAACATGCAAGTTTTAGTAATATAGCCCAAAGGATAAAACTTTCACCAATCCTTTTGAAGGCTGGAGTTCCTTCACTTTTCCCCCTTTCATTAATTCTTGCTCTTTGGCGTAAGCAGTGACCGAATGATGCATGGTAGCAAAGCCTGAACTGCCAAACGGTCACATGTACTTGAGATGGGCCTTTCAGCATTCAATAAGTAATTGATCGAGGAACTAATCCAACAAAAAATGATAGGTTCCTTCTACAGGGCTCTCCCTGCCCTCCCCTCCAGCAGTTACTTGACTGAGGAACTAATCCAAAGTCCAAACACAAATATGTTAAGCTGAAACCTCCTTCAAAACAACCCATTAATGACATCAGAAGAATCATCTGCCAGGCCAGAGCTCAATCCTCGAAGCACATAACATTTGTTAGACGAGAATTTATCTCAAAGAAGAATAAAGACACAATATACAAACTACAAATAGACAAAGTAGAATAACTAGTAGCTGATAAAGCAAGGAAATCACAGAACTACAAGCATAAATAGTAATTATCAGTGACCCTTTCCGAATAGAATAATATCTATCAAGAGAGGTAACAATTGATCACCGTCCTACCAAAAGCTTTTTCTGCTCATCAATCTTGAGAACCCTAAAAACCTCATTATAAACTTCCCTATTAAATAACTTACCAACAATTTTGCAGAATTTTTCTGTAACTTCTAATCATGGTTTAACATCTCAGTGTCAGTATTGGTGCTGGCCAAGAGTTTAAGCATTCATATCGTCAATATCGGCCCCAATTATAGTGTTAATATCCTATCTGGTACCTCAAAACTTGATAAGATATTGCCGATGTATATTGGAATCAATCTATATTTAAAACCATGCTTCTAATCATAGTAAATGCAACCCAATATTAAATGATGATTTATCATCAGCCAATCAACTGAAGGACACATTTTGTGCCAACAAAAAATAATTAAATTATTCAGCTATCAGCTCATTATAACCAAATGGACCAATAGCATCTAATATTAGGAGTAGCTTATCAATCACAAATCCATGGTGCACAATAATTGCGTGAAGTGGGTATGAGATAATGTTTGAACATAACTCTGCAAAGGATCTTCTACGTTCTTGTAATCACTTGACCATAACAGGGCAAGAGAGCTTGTCTATTGAGTCTTGGTATCTTCAACAATCTGTTGATAAACGCTGCACAATTTTGACGCCAGTACTTTTTGATACCGTGTGTCCCTATACTTATTGTGTCATTTCACTATATTCTGTTTTCCCAATACTCAATCAGACAAATTGGGTCATAGGAAGGCATGTTATCCTGTTGCCTCTCTTCAGAAAAAGCCAATACATAAACAAATCATTTGAATCATAGTAAGCAAAAAAAGAATGGACCCTCAGTATTTAGAACTAAGCTATCACCTTCAGATTTTCTATCAACAGTCTCTAGGATCATCCAATATCTTTATGACTAATGACTATAAGACCCAAATTTGACACCGAACTTTTTATCAAGCATCAGATAAATCATTTCAGCATCCAAAGCTGATTTCCGATTGTGATATCAACTCTGAAGTATCAAACAAGGCAAACAAGTAAAGATGGTCTGAGCTCATGATGAAAGACATCAGAATCTTGGAGTAACTACAATGTCTCAAGGAGAAAATTACAAGAATTCGGATATTAAAAGGCCTGGAGAAAATGACCACCACCAAGTGCTCGGAGGGACAAACAATAAATCAATCAGTAAACAAAAGGTTTTTTTTTTGGGGGGAGGGGGGAAATATGGGCAATGAATAAGCTAAAACTTCGCATCGCATGGACCATGATACAGTCAAAATTGACCAAGCAGTAAACATAAATTACGACCATGATGTTAAACAATCGACATAAGGAGCATACCAAAACTAACAGAAAGATATTTGAAGTATGAGAGGGGATAAACTTAGCATGAATCAATGTTGACATCAACATAAACAAGGGGGGAAAGGCTGCAAAACTCAAAATAAATTAATTACAGTATTTTAATAAGCCTGTGGAAGAAAGCTTTGAGCAACTCAGAACTCAGGATCATCAACCATTGAAATACAATGATTTTAGTTTATGTTTATATAAAAAAAAATATAAACTTGCAAAGCAGTGCAAGGCACCCTACCAATGACCACCATTTTCCCTTCAACCCATTCATCCACAAATTGCAATAGCCATCAGGAACAATATCCATATGTCAATTTCAAAATATGCAAGTGTTTACCGCAGATAAGTTTTCATCTTACCCCTAATCGATAAGAACCGAATGTAAAAATGACAGCATTTGCCTCCTCAACCATTTGATCGGTATATCCTCGCTGATGGGTCAACTGCTTTACCCACGCTTTAACAATCTGAAATAATCATCAAGAGAATATTGCAGATGTTTTAGCCACAAGGAAACTAAACAAGCAAGAATTTCTTCAAGTCACAAACAAGTTCTCAGCTAGGAGGTCTGAAAAACATGATGTAACATTGAAACCTCGCATAAAAGGGCTGTGCATTAACCAAATAACCTAGAACTATTATCCACATCATCATCAATAACTTCATAAACAACAAGAAAAAACTCAAACATCAGAGCACCAGGTTTCTTTTCTGAACAATTATTGGCAAAAATAAAATCTTAATAGGTTCTCAAAATTAAAGATACGGGTTCTCTCAAAATTCATATTCCCGCATAACTACAAAATAGCATCTTTCTATTTAAATAAGATATTAGTTACCAATTGCACTAAAAATATAGCCAAAATCATTAAAATCAAAACAGAATATCATTAAAAGAAAAAAGATGAATTACGGCGAAAAAAGAAAATTTGTCACCTGTTCAATCTGCCTAAGGACCGCCTCTCTCCTCACAGCTTCCTCCTGGCTCTCATAGAGCCCAGCATCTACCAAGAACTTCCAAAGAGGAAAAACCCACATCAACAAACCAATCCTCATGAAAAAGCTAAAATCTTTAACAAAATAGGGGGTAAAGGCACATACTTTCTCTAATTCCGCGCTTCTTTGTAAATCAACGTCCGTTGGCCCAGCAGTAGAGATCGGCTTCGTCACACCGTACTGCCTCGGAGCTTGATTCATCACGTTCCCGCCCTCATAACTACCCATCCCAAAAAAAACCCAAATTATCCCCAAAATACGAACCCTTGAAAGCTAGAACTAAAGAATCCTACCCCAATCCTGAATTCAACGAGTCCCCAAAATACCGAACCAAAATCCCCAAAATCTGATGAAAAATTGACCCCACCGGGCAGGATCAGATACGCAAGATCGGCAACCAAAAACCTAAGCTCACCAACAAAAGCACGCGGCAGGAGACAGAATAACAAGAGAATAGACGAAATCCCTCTCGGAGAAGCAAAAGTCCCCGAAATAGCAATGAGATTCGAAGTACTGGAGGAACCCTAAAGACCAGATCCGGCGACCAGATCAAGAAAGAGGTTTGCCAAAACCCTAGGAACTGGGGGAAATTTGGGGATCGGCGGCAATAGGCGGCGGCGACGAAACCCAGGCGGTTTTCCGGTATCAGGTCTTTGGGGGAGGAGAGAGAAAGACGAGAGACGATAGACGCGGTAGAGAGAGAGAGAGGAGAGAGAAAGAAAGGGCGCGTTACTTCCATCGGGAGTTAACAACGGGTGAGATAATTTCACGCGGTTTTCTGAATACCGCTTTCCGAGTTGGAGATGGCTTGTGGCATTTAGTGGCGGTGAAGGAACAGGAAAAAAGAGTAAGAATAGAAAATTTTGAGGCTCGGTGTCTAGAAGCGTCGGCCGCACGCTCTTCGATGCTTGGGCCGTCCGGAGATATTTTATTTCTGGATCGGGCTTTATTCGTAAGAGTACCTAGATTGTTTTTATTTGCAGGTGTAGTTTTGCAAAAATAACCACTTTCCTCCTGATAGCACTAATAAATAACGTGGAAAAGCTTGACATCTCAAATATACCGTTTAAATTGAGCTACTTAAGATTTATTTGGCAAAATTAGTTTTTTAATTAAGAAGTGAAGAAGGGGAGTGGAACCAGAGCATATAATCTATTAAACGAACAATAAAACTGAAGAAAAATCCACAGTGTAGGTTTTCCACTTTAAAAGTGGTGTGTAAATTATAAATGAGAAAAAAGGCTTGAATTTATTCAAGCAACAATATAAATGCATCATAAATTTTTATTTTTGTCTGAAAAATTTTACATGAGTATATAATCACTTGGAAAATTATGAATTCTTTTCTATTTTTTCCCCTTTCCTTTTAGCCTTCCTCCCAACTTTTATTGCAATTTTTCAATAAAACATCAAAACAAAAATAGTTGATATAATTTAGAATGTAAAGTGAGGGAGGAATGAACGTTTGAGAAAGACGTTTCAAATTAAACTATAGTAGTAGTCAGATTTGACCTCGTCAAGATCGTGACACGTAGCCCACCGCATCAGAAGCATCTCAAGCAAACAACAAGCTTGGCATACGAGCTCGAGCATTGCAGGTCTAAGAAGAAAGCCTTCGGTCTTGCTCCGAGTCCATACTCGACCCGAGGTCCCTATCCGACATCTGCAACTGTCAAGTCCCTCTTCGAGTCCACACTCGACCTCAGATCTCTCTCCGACATCCGCAACTGTCGGTCCCTCTCCAATCACATTTATCCGCGATCATTCACCGGATATTCAACTCGGGCGGAACTATTCCACTAAACCGAGGCATCATAACAAATGCCCTCTGCGAAGACTCCCATCTCCATACTGGACATAGCTAAGTGGCAGGATTCCCTTATTCACGGAGTCAGTTATGCTGTCAGATTATCCTCACATTTTAAATATTTCAGGCCCCCTATTTTAGTGGGGGCAGTTATGAATTGTAAAGAATCTCTTTGCATATTTATCCCAACAATCAAGCATTGTTATCTGAGCACTTATGAGAAAATCGTAATGTGCAAATCACCCTATTATGGAGATTCTAAATATCCGCGCCATCAATTATAAAGCCACATGGTACTTATGCACCTGGATGTCTATCGAAAAAAGGGATCGCATCCGAAAAATTGTAAACACAATAGTATTTCGCAGAATTTATTGTAACCTTGGGACTATAGTGAATTCTCTCTCTCCTTCCCATGGTTTTTCCCATTTTGGGTTTTCACGTAAAAATCCTCTGTCTCCGCCTGTTCAGTGTGCTGAAATCTTTAATTATCACACGATAGTCGAGATATCCTTTCACTTGTGGTGTGAGGTTGACTGTCCAATCAATCATGTCAGAAAATCTCCACCATTGATGCTTTCATTGAGCACTGAGTTCTTACACTCAAGACCTCTCTCTAAAAAACCCTCCTCAAAATGTCTCTACCAGATCAACTATGGCCCCAGGGAAGTGAACCATCAAGGGCGAAACATCTAAAGGAAAGTGTTGGCCTAGAGGCCTTCCACTCTAGTTTTGATGATGATTAACTCATGTAGTTATGTTTACTAATAATCTTTGTAAGTTCACCTAGAGGGGGGGTGAATAGGTGATGGCTAATCTAATGGTCACTTAATGCCAAATAATGCGGAAGTAAAAACTATTATGACCTAAATTAAACTATTACACTAAACACCGCGTATAACACAAGAGTGTTGCCGAATTCCCCGTGAAGGGCTCTGGACAAACTCCTCTAGATTCCCCTAGATAAGGGTTGAGGTGCCGCGTTGGCTCTCTTAGTTAAATACAAGTGTTAGCAAACAATCCCAAGCAAGTATATCAATTAAGCACAATGAATATCTAGCATGTAAAAATAAAGACAAGTAATAGCATGCAAGATATAAAAGAGACAAAGAGAGAGTGAGAGAGCAATCGCAAACACAAGGAATTTGTTTCGAGGTTCGAGCACATTTGCTCTACATCCCCGCCTTCGACACACGAAGGATTTTCACTATAATCGATCCCACCGGATCACTCCTCGGTGCCGCAACACCTACAATGAGTTCCCACTAGAACTCCTTGGACTCTCTCTAGTCCGTACACACCGCAAGCCCCACAAACTCGCCGAGGCCGCACCTCAAACCAAGAGTTCGCACCCGAACTCGAAACAACCGCGAACGCACTCGTCCGCCTCCTCAAGAAACAAGAAATGACCTCTTGGTGATCTAAACACTTTGATCACCAATAACACTCTCACTACAACACTCCTATAGAATGAATAATCAATGGATAGCTCAAGTGTTTGTGTGAGAAAACAAGGAAAGAGATGGTGGAGGAAAACTCAAAGAATCTCTTTTAACACTCTTGATAAAATCTTCTCTTTTGATAGGAAATATTTACTCTCAAATTTGTAGAGAAAAAGCTCTGAAAAGGATTGGAAAAACTGGCTCAAAAATACTCTCCAAATCTTGGTGAAAACAATGCCCAAACCCCCAAATTTATAGGCTCAGAAAAACTAGCCGTTGGGGTCTGTCAGACCTGTCGGTCGACCGTCCGGCCGACCGGCCAACGGTTATATTTCAGACCGTTTGAGCCATCGGTCGACCGGGCAGTCGACCGAGCCATGATACAGAGAGCAATCTCTCTGTCCGGTCGACCGCGCGGTCGGCCGGGGCCTTTCCAGAGAGCAGAGCTCTCTGGACGGTCAACCGGGTCGGTCGGCCGGCCCTCCTGCAGAGCTGGCGTGCACGTCTGTGCACGTCGGTCGACCGAGTCGGTCGATCGACTTCAGCCCTAATCGACTTGGTCGGTCGACTAGTCGACTGGCTGAAGCCAGAAAATCTAGGGATAAAAACTTGGTCTTTTTGATTGAAATAAAATCCCATAAAATACTGAAAAATCTACAAAAATAGTTTTACCAATATACTTTGATAAACAAACATACTTGCACAAAATCAAGTCATGTTATGAATGATTTGGACTATTTTTGTAATATGGAAAAATTGACTCAAATGAAAAATAGTATTTTCCAAAACTTGATTTTTCTAAAACTTGTTTTCCCAAAACTTCTCCAAATACAAAAACAAGATATTTAAACAACTTTGAAAGCATAGAGTGTATGGATATGATCCACTACACAAACATGGTGAAATATCTATGTTTTTGACATTAAGCTCTAAACTTGGTTTTGGATAAAAGATATGTAAACTTGAAAACCAAAATCCAAACATGTATTTTCTAAAATAGAAAATCTTTTGTAAAATAAAACCATCAAGAGTGTGTGTGTAATATGATACTTGAGCAATCCACCAACTACTCTATCCTTTACATTTTAACTAAAAACAAAATCTTCTAAAAACAAACCTAGACTCAAGTCTTGATCTTGAAGTCTTCCCTTGAAATCTTCTCATCATCTTGACTTGGTCCAAAAGCGATCCAACGAGCTCAACTCTTGATGTGGTCTTGATGCATAGGCTCTTGAATCAAACCGTGCTAGCTCCAGAACTTGACTTCAAATCCTTTGTTGAAGCTATGCACCTACTAAGATCTTGATCAAGAATCTGTCACTAATTAAACACAAGATCATTAGTAAACATAACTACATGAGTTGATCATCATCAAAACTAGAATGATGGGCCTTCAGGCCAACAATCTCCCCCTTTTTGATGATGACAAAACTCATGAAGTTATTGTAACGCCCCGATCCCGCAGGTACGGGGACGTTATGGCGACGTACATATGCGAGGTGGAAACACGCTCACGCGGACGTTAAGCCTCAGTACAGTACATTACCTCCCTATAGTCATGAGGTCCAGCATGAAATAAGTACAAGAATACCTGCAGAAAGAGGTCAGCGATCATAATAGATATGGAAAATGGAGACAAATAAGATAACGAAAATAAAATACCAAGATACCTAGGAATAGTCCCGATGAGGAAGCTCCGATGTGACTCCAAGGTACTCTCGGATACTACGGTACGCGGATCTCCAATCTGGACATGCAAACCCAGGGTCGTCAGAAAGCGACCTAGTGAGTGGTAAAATGAAGGAGGCAGTAATATATACATAATGATACAAGCACGATACTAATATATAATATTGATGTGGTACAAGTGATATTATATCATGAGCATATAGGAAGCAGTGGAAATATATAAACATGTCATCTTTTGGTACCATCCCAAAAATACCCAAACGTAGAAAACATGATTCTAAGGCACATGGTGAAAGCCGGTTCTTAAAATACAACTCCATTAGTGAAATAAAAATCGTAAAGCATATTATCGGTATCGGTCGACACCGACTCCAGAGATTTTCCAAAATAATCCAGAAAATTCCAGAAAATCTTGAAAAATCTAAAATATTAGAAAATGATTTTTAACATTGAAACTAGCTCAATCGGACTACTACGAAGGTCAAATCAATTTTTGTACGTCGTATCGCGTACCGATACGGTGATACGTACACCGGGGATCAGGGTGTTACAGTTATATATGCATGGATTAAAGTAAAGCTTCAAAGAAGCTCCCCCTTAACTCATGCATAACACATAAACAAAATAAATATGCAATGAGGCACATAAACATGTATGCAAATGTAGGAGTAAACATGCTAATCAAGCATAAAACAAAATCACAAAATTTTTTTCTCCTATTTGCACAACAAAACATATATGCATAAACAATCCTTTTTCACAAAACATGCATATAAATCCAAAATCTTTCTCCCCCTTTTTGTCAATCATCAACAAAGGGGTAAAAACACAATCAACAAATTTTTCTCCCCCTTTTTGTCATAAACAAAGAGACCAATAAGGGGTCAAATCAAACAAGTCAATAAAAGGTTATATGCGATATACATCATGAAGAGGAAGACGGTTAAGTAACTTTCCTACACATATACATTACATGAAAGAGGGATGACAAGCCCTAATTCACATAACGTATAATATGTAATGCATAAGAGGAGATGTGAAGCTCCCCCTACACACGTGTATCATATAAAGAAGAGTTGTCAAGCTCCTCAATATACAATACACTCAACATGAATCTATATGTAGAAGAGATGTTAAGCTCTCCTTGCATTAGGCAATACAAATCAAAAATTTTGAATTTTTTTATTAAAACAAATTTTGAGATATCAAATAAACATAATTTTTTTTAATTTTGATACCAATTTTAAAACATAATGATCAAATTTTTATTTTTCATAAGCTTATGCATTATGTTTAAAATGTCAATTGAAAAATCAATTGAAAATAGAGGTTTAGATCAAGCTTAGCATAAACTAATTTTGTGCTTTTAAACAAGTAAATCGATTTTAACTCAAGCACAAAACAAATCATATATATGTATGAAAAATGAGTATACCAAAATACGAATTGAAATTGATACATACATATATAAGAAAACAAAATACGAGTATATACAAAAAGAGTCAAATTGATACCAATTGAAACGATTCAATGATACCAATTGAAAAAATAATAGGATCATGTGTATATCTCATAAACTAATTGAAGAATAAATAACTAGTATAAAATAGTTTTTGAACAACTAGTTAAAAATCCTTCAAACGCATCAAATCATATGTTTTTCATAAAACATAACTAAGTACATAAAGGTTTAATCACTCATGGTCTATAAAGCTCAAAATGATCATGAAACTAAGTCATGAAATAATAAATGAAGATGTAAGTGTTAAAAGATCATGTAAATAGCATTTTTATGAAAATAGTCATTTAAGCTCAAAAAGATCATAAGACACATTTTAATAATGAAAAATCATTTTTCATTAAAACACTAATCTTCATGGTATATGTATGATTTATCTAAAACTAACAATACACATACATATCCCAAACATAAAAGAGTCTATCAAATGTATTTGCATGAAGGCAAGAGACTCAAAAAGGATATACATGTATATTTATTAGATTTGAATAAAAATGCATATACATGAAGTAAAAACACGAAAATTGACAAAACAAGTGTAAATGAGGAATTCATCAAAACTAGCTTATACATGTGCATATAGTGGGTACAAATGAGCATGAAGTGCAAACATATATGAATCAATTTGTTCTCACTATTTGTACATATATAAATACTAGTTTTAATGGAATCTACATCTAAACATGAATTTACCACATGAAGTACAAAAACAATTAAAACATGAACATGCTATGAATATGATATATGTAAAAAGCATGTACATAAAAAGTAGGAGTTTAGAGATTGTTACCAACTCCAAAGCTCCAAGCTTGGTGGTTTTTCCCACCAAAAACTCCTTGATAGCGGTGCTCCAAATATGTGTCCTTTTAGTTCAAGTGCACCCACCATCAAGGCACCAAATCTCTCACGTTTTGTGAGAGCCCTCACCTACATCAAATACACAAGGTGGGATTTTGATACCCATATTTTCTTGGGTCCTTTGGGGTTAGTCTTGTAAGGAACCCAAAAATTTTTATTATTAGCAAAATTTAAATGATGTATCCTATCATAACAAAAGCTTGCTAAATGGCCTTTGCGGCCACAATGTGTACATTTGTACACCTTAGGATACTTATGTGTATGTGTATGATCGTGGCGTGCAACATAAGCATATTCATGATGAGAATGATGTGCATGAACATGTGGAGTTTGTTTCTTTGAAAACATAGACTCCAATCTAATGTGGTTAAATACACATGTGCTCAAGGTAGAGCTCAAACTATTAATTTTATTTTTAAAAAATTTAACTTCATTTTGATCTATAGAAGTTGTGGCATGTAAAGCATGATCAAAAGTCTTTTTCTTTTTAGAAACCTTTTCTTTTTCTTTTTCGAAAATTTTTCTTTTCAAAGAGTTGTTTTCTTGAAAAGCAATTTCCTTTTGTTTCTCCACCAAGATAATTTCATTTTTCAAAATCATATTTCCTTCACACAAATCATTCAATTTAGACATCAAGGAAACATTCTCATTTTTCAAATCTTCTTTTTTCTTTTTCTAAGCATGCAACCTTAGTTCTAAATGAATCATTTTCCTTATGCATGCAATCAAAATTCTTTTTCAAAATTTTATTATCTTTTCTAAGCATGTCATATTTCTCAAGTAATTGTTGGCAAAATGAAGTGAGCTCATCATATGACATGTCTTCATTATCTAACTCGAATTCGGTGTTTACCTCAAAGGGGTTATCCCCTTGGACCATATAGCACTTGTTGGAGATGTCGCTTCCAACATCCGAGTCACTCCCCGCATAGTATTGATCATTTTCGCCAAGGGAGAGGAGGGTGTTCCAAACTACAAAAGCCAAATCAAGATTAGCAACCCTAGATAAATAATCATCACTTAGGGTAGATCTTAAAGCATGTAGGGCTTTTGCATTAGCCTCAATATTCTTACCATTTAAACAATATGCATTATTAGTTGTGGCAAGAAAGACATGAATGCCTAGGGCTTTGAGGTACAAGGACATCTTAATCTTCCATATAGGGATGTTAAGAATGTCAAAGGTGGGTGGTGACATGAAGTCCATGGTGTGTGTACAAAAATATTGTGATTAGCCTAAAAATGAGGATCTTTAACTCTAGGTTGTAAGACCTAAAATCAGAGCACTTGGCTCTGATACCAATTGTAAGTTCACCTAGAGGGGGGGTGAATAGGTGATGGCTAATCTAATGGTCACTTAATGCCAAATAATGCGGAAGTAAAAACTATTATGACCTAAACTAAACTATTACACTAAACACCGCGTATAACACAAGAGTGTTGCCGAATTTCCCGTGAAGGGCTCTGGACAAACTCCTCTAGATTCCCCTAGATAAGGGTTGAGGTGCCGCGTTGGCTCTCTTGGTTGAATACAAGTGTTAGCAAACAATCCGAAGCAAGTATATCAATTAAGCACAATGAATATCTAGCATGTAAAAATAAAGATAAGTAATAGCATGCAAGATATAAAAGAGACAAAGAGAGAGAGAGAGAGAGAGCAATCGCAAACATAAGGAATTTGTTTCAAGGTTCGAACACACTTGCTCTACATCCCCGCCTTCGACACACGAAGGATTTCCACTATAATCGATCCCACCGGATCACTCCTCGGTGTTGCAACACCTACAATGAGTTCCCACTAGAACTCCTTGGACTCTCTCTAGTCCGTACACACCGCAAGCCCCACAAGCTCGCCGAGGCCGCACCTCAAACCAAGAGTTCGCACCCGAACTCGAAACAACCGCGAACGCACTCGTCCGCCTCCTCAAGAAACAAGAAATGATCTCTTGGTGATCTAAACACTTTGATCACCAATAAACACTCTCACTATAACACTCCTATAGAATGAATAATCAATGGATAGCTCAAGTGTTTGTGTGAGAAAACAAGGAAAGAGATGGTGGAGGAAAACTCAAAAAATCTCTTTTAACACTCTTGATAAAATCTTCCCTTTTGATAGGAAATATTTACTCTCAAATTTGTAGAGAAAAAGCTCTGAAAAGGATTGGAAAAACTGGCTCAAAAATACTCTCCAAATCTTGGTGAAAACAATGCCCAAAACCCCAAATTTATAGACTCAGAAAAACTAGCCGTTGGGGTCTATCAGGCCTGTCGGTCGATCGTCCGGCCGACCGGCCAACGGTCATATTTCAGACCGTTTGAGCCATCGGTCGACCGGGCGGTCGACCGAGCCAGGATACAGAGAGCAATCTCTCTGTCCGGTCGACCGCGCGGTCGGCCGGGGCCTTTCCAGAGAGCAGAGCTCTCTGGACGGTCGACCGGGTCGGTCGGCCGGCCCTCCTGCAGAGCTGGCATGCACGTCTGTGCACATCGGTCGACCGAGTCGGTCGACCGACTTCAGCCCTAGTCGACTTGGTCGGTCGACTAATCGACTGGCTGAAGCCTGGAACAGAAAATCTAGGGATTAAAACTTGGTCTTTTTGATTGAAATAAAATCTCATAAAATACTGAAAAATCTACAAAAATAGTTTTACCAATATACTTTGATAAACAAACATGCATGCTTACACAAAATCAAGGCATGTTATGAATGATTTGGACTATTTTTGTAATATGGAAAAATTGGCTCAAATGAAAAACAGTATTTTCCAAAACTTGATTTTTCTAAAACTTGTTTTCCCAAAATTTCTCCAAATACAAAAATAAGATATTTAAACAACTTTGAAAGCATAGAGTGTATGGATATGATCCACTACACAAACATGGTGAAATATCTATGTTTTTGACATTAAGCTCTAAACTTGGTTTTGGATAAAAGATATGTAAACTTGAAAACCAAAATCCAAACATGTATTTTCTAAAATAGAAAATCTTTGTAAAATAAAACCATCAAGAGTGTGTGTGTAATATGATACTTGAGCAATCCACCAACTACTCTATCCTTTACATTTTAACTAAAAACAAAATCTTCTAAAAACAAACCTAGACTCAAGTCTTGATCTTGAAGTCTTCCCTTGAAGTCTTCTCATCATCTTGACTTGGTCCAAAAGCGATCCAACGAGCTCAATCTTGATGTGGTCTTGATGCATAGGCTCTTGAATCAAACCATGCTAGCTCCAGAACTTGACTTCAAATCCTTTGTTGAAGCTATGCACCTACTAAGATCTGTTGGCCCAAAGGCCTTCCACTCTAGTTTTGATGATGATCAACTCATGTAGTTATGTTTACTAATAATCTTGTGATTCTAAGTTACAGATCATTAGCAAAGATATTAGTTGATGATTAGCTTCAACAAGGAGTTTAGAAGCTTATCATGGTGATTCCAGGGCTCAAGCTTCAAGATCTACATTGTCTAGCCTATGGATGGAGTTTTGGAGCAAGTCTACTTGAAGATGAAGATCGTCAAGAGGACTTAGGTATCCATAGTTTAGATAGTGTGTTTTTAGATCCATTTGTAAAGCTTAGTATAGTTGATATGCTCAAGTGCACACAACACACACGTTTCATGATTTGGATTTTAGTTTTCATGAATAGTCGATCAAAACAAGCTTAAATAGTTTTTATGTATATTAGATATGTTCTAGATATACATACATGGTTTTAACTTCCTATACGAGCTTATTTTGATGTCCCTATTCATGTGTTGAAAAATCAAGTTTGATAAAAATACAAGTTTTGTTTTTGATAAAATTTTGCAAGACTCAAAAATGAATTGATATGATTATTATATGTCTTGAAACTTTTATCACTTGTTTGAGTTTTGATATAAAATGATAAAAATATTTTTGGTGATTTTTAGAAGTATTAAAAGACTTTTATAAAATATTTTTCCCAAGTTTTCAAACTCAGTTTTCTGGTCCAGGACTCAACCAGTCGACTAATCCAGGTTATTAGTCGACTTGGCTGATGTCCGGTCGACCGGGCCGGTCGACCGGACGTGCACAGATCTGTGCACGTTTGTAGTCACTGGGACGGTCGACCGAGCCGTCGACCGGGTCTGAGAGCTCTGCTCTCTATTTGTTTGGGTCGACCGGGCGGTCGACCGCTGCAGAAGAGTTCTGCTCTCGGTTTGTTTCGATCGACCGGGCCGGTCGACCGCTGTTACCCAACGGTCATATTTCTGACCGTTGGCGGTCGACCGGACCTGTCGACCGGCAGCCTATCAAGCTGCCAGATCAGCCTAACGGCTAGTTTTTCCTAGGGGCTATATATACCCCATTTCTCCATTATTTTGGCTAAGATTTTAAGAGCTCATTTTCACCCATTCTCTGGTTTTAAAAAGAAGTTTTCAAAAGAGTTTTTAGTGCTAAAAAGATTTATTCCTTTTTGTTTTAGGTTTTTGGAAAAATCAAAGATATTGAGAGATTTATCTTGTTCTTCATTTCTATCATTTACAAAGGATTTTTCCCAAGTATTTTTCTTTGATTTCTTGATTTCCAAACACCTAGTTTTCCACACTTGAGCCATATCTTCTATCCTAACCTATTAGGATCTTGTTTTGTGGAAAAGAGGAAAGAAAAGAGAGTTTGTGGTTTTGAAACCACTTGTTGTAAACACCCTTATTCTTGTTGTATCCCTCTTTGGTAGAGGTGATCGGGTGATTGGGTTGCTCCCTCTTTGGTAGAGGTGGAGTTTGGTTTGTATCCCTCAAGTGTGAGGTGGTTGAGTTTGGTTGTAAACCTCTTCGGTAGAGGTGGTTGTGGTTGTGTTGGTAGTTGGCCTCGGTGGAGGTTGTTGTATTGAGAGAGGAGTTTGGTACTCCTTGTGTTGTAACAAATCCTCTTCGGTAGAGGTTCCCTCGGTGGGAGATAGTGGATTGGAAATCCTACACGGTGGTGTAGGCGGGGATGTAGAGCTAGGGGCTCAAACCTCGAAACATATCTTGGTCTTTGCGATTGATCCAATATCTCTCAACTCTTACTCTCTTTACTTTGTGCAAGCATCATTTCATTCAAGTATCATTCTTTCATTGCATACATATCTTATACATTGCTTGTGTTGCCTTGCATCTTTTATATTGCAATTCATTCTTATATGCTTGGCTTGATTGTGTGTGCACATATTTCATATTGCTTGGATTGCTTGTGTGTGTGTGCCTAACTTATACTCATCCAACAAGAGCTTCACATAGCACCTCAACCCATTTCAAGGGGAATCAAAGGAGTTAGTCCAGAGCCCTTCACGGGGAATTCGGCTACACTTGTTGTATTGTATTAAGTTTGTGCAACATTTGCATTAGCTTCCGCATTTAGAGCATTTAGTTTCTAGATTAGCACTTACACCTATTCACCCCCCCTCTAGGTGTACTTACAATTGGTATCAGAGCTAGTGCTCCTGATACTTAGGCTTAACATCCTAGGAGTGAGATCCTTTGCTTGCTAATCTTTTTTGCATTTGTTTGCTTGTATGCACACATATAGTTTATACCATGGACTTCATGACCCCACCTAGCTTTGACCCTTCCAACATTGTTGTTTGAAAGTATAGGATGTCCATGTATTTGAAGACCCTAGGTTTACATGTCTTTCTTGCCGCTACCAAGAAATGCTACCTTGGTAATGGTGATCATATAGGGGCCAATGCACAAGCCCTAGAGGCTATTAGAAGCACATTACCTAAAGATTATCTTATGTGTGTTTCTAACATTGATTCCGCTTTTACAGTGTGGAATCTATTATCAACAACCACCACCTCCGAGCTTCAAATGCCTATTCAACAAGAGGAGGAGAGACTAGTGGCGAATCCGATTCACAATGCTTCATGGTCCAAGGGAATGACTCCCTTGAGGTACATTCGGAATCCCACTTAGATAGTGATGATGCTAGTTCTTCATGTGATGATTTTTATGTCTATGCTTTAAATGAAGAACTATCTATTGTATGTGAAAAATTGATTGAAAAATATAAGATTTTGAAAAAGAAAAGTCTAGAAATTGAAAATGAAAATAAGAGTTTGCATTCTAAACTTGATAATGTTTTGCAAGAAAAGGTTGAGGTCTATAATGAAAGGGATTCATTGAGATCTAAATTGGAACTTGCACTAAAAGAAATGAATTTTTAAAATCTAAAAATGATTGTGATACACTTTTGAAGAAAAATGAAAACTTGTCTTCAAAAATTAATTTTGTTTTAAAAGAGAATGTTTCTTTGAAAAATAAAATTATTTCTATTTCTAATGATTTAGATGCATGTTTGAAGAAAAAGGATGTTTTACAAAATAAGATAGATGCACATGTTTGCCATGCTAGGGTAATTCCATCACCTAATGCATGTACCTCTTCTTCTAGAATTAATGATGATATTTGTTTGCTTAAGAAGAGTGTAGATTGTTTGGGCTCCACTTTGAGCCAATGTGTAGAAGGGCATACACGTTTGGAAACTTTGTTTCGCAAGAAACAAGTTCCATCTTTTCATGCACACCCTCCACGGCATACACATGCTCCTCACGGACACCATCACACGTATGCTCATGTGTACACTTGTACACATTGTGGACGTAGGGGCCACCTTGCTAAATTTTGTTTTGATAGATTAAATATTGATAATTTAGCAAAGAAATTTGTTTGGGTTAGAGAAGGTACTAACCCCCATGGACCCAAAAGAGTATGAGTACCAAAAATCACCCCTCCAATTTTTGATGTAGGTGTGGGCTCTCACATGACGTGAGAATGATGGCACCTTGGAGTGGATGCGTTCCGAGCCTAAAGGAGATCATTTGGATGCATCACCTTCAAGGGAAGAGATGGTGGGATGACCACCTCAGTTTGGAGAATTAGAGAAGTGCCCTCATCGGTTTTGGTATAAATCTCTAACTCTCATAGTTATTGTTTACATGCTCTCATATTCATTTGTTTCTAGCATGTTTTTCATTGTCTTTGGATTAGTATGTAAATGCCATGATTATTAGATCCTTGACATACATTTATAGTATTTGAGACACACATGCTTATATGAACCCATATTTAGTGTTCTCACCGTTTGTTTAGCTATAATGTACATCATGAATCTAATACATGTGAATTCACATAGTAATCATGTTTTGGTTTTATCATGATGAGTTTTAGCTTGATGCTTCATGTGGTGATAACATGTTTAAATGTAGATTTTATCAAAACTTGTATTATACATGTACAAATAGTGAGCTACATTTGTTTCTTATACATTTGCACTTCATGCTCATTTGTACTCACTATATGCACACGTATGAGCTAGTTTTGATGATTTGTTCATTTATACTTGTTATGACTTGAATATTTGTTTAAGTGTTAGTTTTCATTAAGACTATATGTATACTTGTACATATAATGGGCCACAAATAAATCTTTATATATGTTTGGGCATGAATGCTTTTTTGTACCCATTAGATGTGCTAGTATAGTCTAGTTTTGATGATTCATACATTTTAAACTTGTATTTTCATTTTTGAATTTGTTTGAAAAATTATGTATTTTCCATTTCATGTATATGTTTATTTTGCCAAACTTGAAGATATACATGTATACCCTTTGAGTCATTTGTCTTTCATGTAAATATCTATTATGGACTCAAAGTGTGTTTAAGGGATATGTATGTATACTTCTTGTGTTGACAAATCATACACATACCTTGAAAAGAATTGGTATCGAATTGTTTTAATGAAAATCTAAATTTTCATACTTTTCATGCTATTCATATTTTGTTTTCATGAATTGGTATTTAAACTTCATGTATATGCTTATCTTGTCCAAACTATTAGATATACATGACTATCCTTTTGAGCCACATGCCTTCATGCATATATCCTTGTGGACTCGTTTGTATCTTGGATATGTATGTATACTTTAGTTTGTATTAGACATACATATACCTTGAAGGTTAAATATTTTTGATGATTTCTTGTTTAAAGGAATAATTGAGCTTAATTGAACAAATTTTCATGATTGTGATCTCCATACTTGACTTGTACACTCACATTTATTATTTGCTCATATTTTGTTTTCATGAGATATTTTTATACTTAATTGAATAGAGTGTTGATCATCATGTGGATTTCAATTTTATGAAAAATGATTTGTATTTATTCCTTACATGAAGGATTTCGTACTAGTTAACAAAACTTCTCATTTTAACTAGTTCGTATTCTTCGTTATAATATGAGATATACACTTGACCCTATTCTTTTAATTGGTATCATTGAACACTTTCAATTGGTATCAATTTTGATCTTTTTTATACTCATATATGGTTTGTATATGTATGCTTACTCTTTCAAGAATATCAATGTCAATTGGTATCTAATTTTCATACATATATGTTTTATTTGTGCCTACTATATTTTTTTATCTTAGAGCACAAAAATTTGTTTATGCTAAGCTTGAAAATTTCTAATGATTGATTGTTTTTCTATTGGTATCTTAACAAGCTTATGCATATATTTTGTTGGTATTTCATAAAGGGGGAGAAAATTTGATTTTGTCTTTCAATTGGTATGTGATTCCCACTCCCTTACTTTATGTTAAAATATAGTTTCAATTTGGTATCATATGTTTAAAAGAGCATATTTCTCTTAATGATATCATAATATTTATGTTGAATGTTTTAAATTGGTATCTCAAAATTTGTTTAAGAAAAATATATATACTTTTGATTTACATTGCCTATATGTGTATAAATTCATGTTGAGTGTATCTTATATTGAAAAGCTTAACATCTCTTCTTTATGTGGTACACGTGTGTAGGGGGAGCCTCACATCTCCTCTTATGCATTACATAATATGTGTTATGTGAATTGGGGCTTATCATCCCTCTTTCATGTAATGTATATATGTAGGGAAGTTACTTAACCATCTTCCTCTTCATGAATGTATATCGCATATATCATTTATTGATTATTACATGTTTTATTTCCATTGGTATCAATATGTACCTTATTGTCATATCTTGAATTGGTATCATATTTGTTTTGATTACCCCTTCTTGATCTTAGGGGGAGAAATTTTGTTTTTATGATTTTACCCCTTTGTTGATGATTGACAAAAAGGGGGAGAAGTATTTGTGGTTTGTTTATTATATGCATGTCTTCCTTACTTAAGGGGGAGAAAGATTTTGAGCATGCTTACATTTTTTGCATATATGATGTTTATAATGCTTTATTTGGTATCTAGAACATAGTTGCATGTTTTTTGTTTTTAATTTAAATTGGTATCTAGAACATGTTTTATTTTGAATATATCATTGGTATCTAGAGCACCATGTTTATATGCATTATCATTCATGCATGTTTATTGTTTATTTGTTTATGCATGAGTTAAGGGGGAGCTTTCTTGAAGCTTAACTTTAATCCATGCATATATAACTCCATGAGTTTTGTCATCATCAAAAAGGGGGAGATTGTTGGCCCAAAGGCCTTCCACTCTAGTTTTGATGATGATCAACTCATGTAGTTATGTTTACTAATAATCTTGTGATTCTAAGTTACAGATCATTAGCAAAGATATTAGTTGATGATTAGCTTCAACAAGGAGTTTAGAAGCTTATCATGGTGATTCCAGGGCTCAAGCTTCAAGATCTACATTGCCTAGCCCATGGATGGAGTTTTGGAGCAAGTCTACTTGAAGATGAAGATCGTCAAGAGGACTTAGGTATCCATAGTTTAGATAGTGTGTTTTTAGATCCATTTGTAAAGCTTAGTATAGTTGATATGCTCAAGTGCACACAACACACACGTTTCATGATTTGGATTTTAGTTTTCATGAATAGTAGATCGAAACAAGCTTAAATAGTTTTTATATATTAGATATGTTCTAGATATACATACATGGTTTTAACTTCCTATACGAGCTTATTTTGATGTCCCTATTCATGTGTTGAAAAATCAAGTTTGATAAAAATACAAGTTTTATTTTTGATAAAATTTTGCAAGACTCAAAAATGAATTGATATGATTATTATATGTCTTGAAACTTTTATCACTTGTTTGAGTTTTGATATAAAATGATAAAAATATTTTTGGTGATTTTTAGAAGTATTAAAAGACTTTTATAAAATATTTTTCCCAAGTTTTCAAACTCAGTTTTCTGGTCCAGGACTCAACCAGTCGACTAATCCAGGTTATTAGTCGACTTGGCTGATGTCCGGTCGACCGGGCCGGTCGACCGGACGTGCACAGATCTGTGCACGTTTGGAGTCACTGGGACGGTCGACCGAGCCGGTCGACCGGGTCTGAGAGCTCTGCTCTCTGTTTGTTTGGGTCGACCGGGCGGTCGACCGCTGCAGAAGAGTTCTGCTCTCGGTTTGTTTCGATCGACCGGGCCGGTCGACCGCTGTTGCCCAACGGTCATATTTCTGACCGTTGGCGGTCGACCGGACCGGTCGACCGGCAGCCTGTCAAGCTGCCAGATCAGCCTAAGCTAGTTTTTCCTAGGGGCTATATATACCCCATTTCTCCATTGTTTTGGCTAAGATTTTAAGAGCTCATTTTCACCCATTCTCTGGTTTTAAAAAGAAGTTTTCAAAAGAGTTTTTAGTGCTAAAAAGATTTATTCCTTTTTGTTTTAGGTTTTTGGAAAAATCAAAGATATTGGGAGATTTATCTTGTTCTTCATTTCTATCATTTACAAAGGATTTTTCCCAAGTATTTTTTTTGATTTCTTGATTTCCAAACACCTAGTTTTCCACACTTGAGCCATATCTTCTATCCTAACCTATTAGGATCTTGTTTTGTGGAAAAGAGGAAAGAAAAGAGAGTTTGTGATTTTGGAACCACTTGTTGTAAACACCCTTATTCTTGTTGTATCCCTCTTTGGTAGAGGTGATCGGGTGATTGGGTTGCTCCCTCTTTGTTAGAGGTGGAGTTTGGTTTGTATCCCTCAAGTGTGAGGTGGTTGAGTTTGGTTGTAAACCTCTTCGGTAGAGGTGGTTGTGGTTGTGTTGGTAGTTGGCCTCGGTGGAGGTTGTTGTATTGAGAGAGGAGTTTGGTACTCCTTGTGTTGTAACAAATCCTCTTCGGTAGAGGTTCCCTCGGTGGGAGATAGTGGATTGGAAATCCTACACGGTGGTGTAGGCGGGGATGTAGAGCTAGGGGCTCGAACCTCGAAACATATCTTGGTCTTTGCGATTGATCCAATATCTCTCAACTCTTACTCTCTTTACTTTGTGCAAGCATCATTTCATTCAAGCATCATTCTTTCATTGCATACATATCTTATACATTGCTTGTGTTGCCTTGCATCTTTTATATTGCAATTCATTCTTATATGCTTGGCTTGATTGTGTGTGCACATATTTCATATTGCTTGGATTGCTTGTGTGTGTGTGCCTAACTTATACTCATCCAACAAGAGCTTCACATAGCACCTCAACCCATTTCAAGGGGAATCAAGAGGAGTTAGTCTAGAGCCCTTCACGGGGAATTCGGCTACACTTGTTGTATTGTATTAAGTTTGTGCAACATTTGCATTAGCTTCCGCATTTAGAGCATTTAGTTTCTAGATTAGCACTTACACCTATTCATCCCCCCTCTAGGTGTACTTACAAGATCTTGATCAAGAATCTGTCACTAATTAAACACACGATTATTAGTAAACATAACTACATGAGTTGATCATCATCAAAACTAGAGTGATGGGCCTTCGAGCCAACAATCTTGTGATGTTTAGTTTCAGATTCTTAACCAATATATTAGTAGGTGATTAGCTTCAACAAAGGTGTTTTTGGAACTTCTCACATGGTGATTCAAGAGCCCGAGCGACAAAGTCATATCTAGCACTCGTTGGAGTCAAACTCGGTAGATCACGGTTTGATCGAGTCGGCTTGAAGACGGAGTTCGTCAAGAAGACTTCGGTACATAGTTTAGATTATGTTTTTCGATCCATTTGTAAAGACTAGATAGTGTGATATGCTCAAGTTCACAACACACACACTTGTTTAAGTTTTCATGTTTTTGTCTTCGGTTTTTGGTTTAACTGATCTTGGTTTTCATGAATAGATAGTATCAATACTAGTTTACATTGTTTAAATGTATATTAGACATGTTCTATGTATATGTATGTTTCAACTTCTTAGACAAACTTATTTTGATATGTCTGTTCATGTGTTTGGAGTTTTGTGTTTTAACAAAACGTATTTTTGTAATTAAAGTCAAAAACATTGATATATATCTATTTCATGTATATTGGATTATATCCATATGCAACATGCTTCAAAGTGTTTAAGTATCATGTTTTTGTATTTGGATGAGTTTTGGACAAAACGTATTTTCAATTCAAAAATCTAAGTTTGGAAAAATACGGATTTTGATTTTCGGAAATATTTCCATAACACAAAAATGGTTCAAAAAGTTTGAAATTTGTGTTGAAATTTTTCACACAAGTCTGTATTTCAATGTATTATACTGAACTTATTTTTGTGAATTTTTAGAGAATTTATGGGATTTTTTAAGATATTAAAAACAAGTTTTTCAGCCCTATAATCTATTTCTGCCAGGCTCGGGCGGTCGACCGTGCGGTCGACCGCACCATGAGCCGGTCGACCAGAGCGGTCGACCGGACATGCACACAAACGTGCACGCAGCCAGCTCCTTGGGCCGGTCGACCTACTGAAAGTAACCCACTCTCGGGTTGCTCCGATCGACCGGGCGGTCGACCGGCCAGAGAGCCGTTGCACTTTGGTTCTGGGCGCGGTCGACCGGGCGGTCGACCGACAGTCGCTAACGGTCAAATTTAGACTGTTGGCCGATCGACCGGGCGGTCGACCGGATGGTCAATTCTGACCATTTTCGGCTGCAACAGCTAGTTTTTAAAAGAGGCTATAAAAACCCCATTTGAGAGAGGTTTTCTCCAAGAATTTTCAGAGCAAAAAATTTACATCTTCCAGCAAGTTTTTAAAGAGTTTTTAGTGCTTAAAGATTTGATTTTCATCTTATTTTTAAAAGGGTTGGAAAATCATTTGAAAAGAAAATTCTTTGGAATTGTTTTGATCTTCACTTTCAATTCTATCTAAAGTTTTCCCTAGAGTTTTTCTTTGAGTTTTTGATTTCCAAACTCTTGTTTTCCATACTTGAGCTATATCATTCTATCCTATCTATAGGATCTTTTATTTGTGAGAAAATTGGTTTGTGGTTGAGATATACCACCAAGTTGTAAACCCTTATCATTGCTTGGCTTTGTGCCTTTCCCTCTTAGTGTAGAGGAGGTTGTGCAATTGGGTTGTATCCCTCAAGTGTGAGGTGATCCTTATTTGGCTTTGTGTTTATCCCTCATTTGTGAGGTGGATATTGTGGTGGCTTTGTGCCTAGCCTCTAAGTGTAGAGGTTGTTTTGGTTGAGAGAGGAGTTGTGTACTCCATATTGTAATTGCCCCAAATCCTCGGTGGAGGTTCCCTGTGTGGGAGTCCTGTGTGGACAAGTTAGTGGATTCGAAATCCTTCTGGGTGAAGGCGGGGACGTAGAGCTGGGTGCTCGAACCTCGAAACAAATCTTTCTGTTTGCGCTTGATCCATTGACTCTAATTCTCTCTCTTTATATTGTGCCATTGCATCATTTCATATTGCTCATTCATATTATATGCTTGGCTTGTTTGTGTGTGCCTCACTTGTGCTCAACCACGAGAGCTTCATATAGCGCCTCAACTCTTATTCAGAGGAATCAAGAGGAGTTAGTTCAGAGCCCTTCACCGGGAATTCGGCTACACTCGTTGGTTGATTAAGTGTAGTTGCAATTAAGTTTTAATTTCCGCATTTAGTTCATTAGATTAGCCGTACACCTATTCACCCCCCTCTAGGTGTACCTTCAATTGGTATCAGAGCTTACGCTCCTGATATTTGATTTAACCACCTAGGAGTGTGATCTTGTTTTGCTAATCTTCATTTGTATTTGAACAAATATAGTTTGCACTCATGGATGTTCCTCCCAAGTTTGATATCTCTAGACTAGATATATGGAAGGTTCTTATGAGTTGTCATTTAAAAACCCTAGGCTTGCATGTTTACCTTGCCATTACCAAGGAATCCTACCCTAATGATAACAAGCATAAAGAGGCCAATGCAATAGCCCTAAAGGCACTTAGAGCATCTCTTCATAAAGATTATTTACATGTATTTTCTCACTATGAGTCCGCTTTTGCAGTATAGAGCATTTTGACTTCTCCCGAGCTACCTAAGATTATCGATAAGATGAGGAGATCTAGGAGAGACGAGTCTGATGAACGTTGTTTCATGGTCCAAGGGAATGACTCCCTTGAGGTACAATCGGAAACTCAACTAGATGCTAATTCTAGTTCCTATTGCAATAAGTGTATGGAGGCTCAAGCCATAAATAATGAACTTGCTAAAAGGTATGAAAAATTACTTGAAAAATATAAACTTTTGAAAAAAATAATATTGGTTTAAAAGAAGAAAATAAAAACTTATCTTCTACACTTGAGAATGTTTTGCAAGAGAAGGAAGAGATTTCAAGTGAATGCAACTCACTTAAATCCCAACTAGACCTTGCCCTAAATGAAAATGAGTTTTTAAAAAATAAAAATGATTGTAATGATATTTTGAAGAAAAATGAAAACTTGTCTTCAAAAGTTGATTTTGTTTTAAAAGAAAATGATTCTTTAATAATGAAAATTGCTTCTATTTTCAAGGAATTGGAAATTGTTTTAAAGAAAAATGCTTCTTTGAAAAATGATATAGATTCACATGTTTGCCATGCTAGTGTAGCTTCACCTAGCACACCTATTGCATGCCACACTTCTTCTATAATTAAAAATGATATAAATTTGTTAAAGAAGAATATTGATTGTTTGGGCTCCACTTTGAGCCATTGTGCCATGAACCATACACGCTTGGAATCTTTGGTTCGAAAGAAACAAATTACATCTTTGCATGCACACCATCCACGGCATACACATGCTTCACACGTTCATGTACACAACACTATACACATATATATGCTCATGTGTACACTTGTACACATTGTAGACGTAAGGGCCACCTTGCTAAGTTTTGTTATAATTGTATACATGATGTAAATTTAACAACTAAGTTTGTTTGGGTTAGGAAAGGTACTAACCCCCATGGACCCAAAAGAGTATGGGTACCAAAGACCACCCCTATTGTATTTGATGTAGGTGTGGGCTCTCGCATGACGTGAGAGTGATGGTACCTTGAAGTGGATGCGTTCCGAGCTTAAAGAGGACTATTTGGATGCATCACTTTCAAGGGGAGTTTTGGTGGGAGGACCACCTTGTTTTTGGAGACTTGGAGAGTTGCCTTCATGGTTTTGGTAACGATCTCTAACTCCCATTATGTTTACATGCTTTCATATTATTCATTTTTAGCATGTTTTGATATTTTATGATTATTATGTCATATGCCATATTTAGATTAGTGATATACATGATTAGTTATTTGAGACACCATGTTTAATATGGATTTATATCTTTGTGTTCTCACTTTGTTTTTAACTAATGTGTATGTCCTAGATCTAATGCATGCGCATATACATATTGATCATGTGGATATTTATGAGTTTTTGTTTTTGACTTCTATGCATCATGACTTGATTACTTGTTTAGATGTTTGTTTTCATTAAAACTAGGATATATACTTGTACAACTAGTGAGCCACAAATAGACCATTATATGTTTGTGCTTGAACGCTTATTTGTACTCATTAGATGTACTAGTATAGTCTAGTTTTGATGATTCATGCATTTTAACTTGTATTCCCCATCTTGGACATGTTTTTATGATCATGTGTTTTCACTTCATGTATATCTCTATTTTGTCAAACCTTAAGATATACATGTATACCCCTTGAGTCATTTGCTTTTCATGCAAATCTTTATTATGAACTCAATTGTGTTTAGGGATATGTATGTATACTTCTTGTTTTGACAAAGCATACATATGCCTTGAAGTATAAATTGTTTTAATGAAAATTTAGTTTTGACGATTTTCATGTTTTCATGTTTAAAGGAATTTCAATTGAGCTTATTGCCTACCTTTCATGATTATGTTCTTCACGTTTTATTTGTACACTCATCTTTCTTGTTTCTCATGAGTCATATTCATGCTTTGTTCTCATGAGTCATATTCATGCTTCATTGACTTTGAGTGTTGGCTATAATGTGAGTTTCATGTTTCATGAAAAATATTTTTGTTTTATTCCTTACTTGAAGAATTTCGTACTAGTTTATAAATTTTTCATATAACTAGTTTGTATTCTTCATTATGGTAGAGCTTTTCAAACATTCTATATTTTCAAACCTATTTTTGAAAACCCTACCCATTTAAGGGCGGTTGGTTGGGCGACCATGCCTTGTATATTTATTATTGAAAATCTTTTTAAACTTTGCATGAAATGGGTGGTAGGAAATATGAGTTATACACTTGATCATATTATGTTTTCAATTGGTATTATTGGATCCTTTCAATTGGTATCACTATTGACATTTTTTTTATATATACTAATATATATGTTTATATATATGTATACTTACACTTCATATAGTATCAATTTCGATTGGTATCTAACTTTTCATGCATATATATGCTTTATTTGTGCTCAAAGATATATATGAAAACACAAATTTTGGGTATGCTAAGCTTGATTTTTTTTTATATTTTATCTCAATTGATTATGTTTCAATTGGTGTCCTAATACAAGCTTATGCATCGTTTTATTTGGTATTTCATAAAGGGGGAGAAAATTCGTAGTTTATCTTTCAATTGGTATTTTGTTTACCTTTGATTTTCACTCCCATACTTTATGATGAAAAATAATTAAAAATTGAATATTGATTTTAATTTAGTATCATATGTTCAAAATGAAAAATACTTTCAATTGGTATCAAGATGTTTATTTGTTTACCTTCAATTTGGTATCACAAATGATTTTATTTCATATGGTATCTATATCTTGTGATATCTTAATTTAAGAAAATTTAAAATTTGTAATGTTTATTTACAATTGATATCATAAAATTTGATTTACTAAGATATCTCAAAAAAAATTTTATAAGAAAATTAAAAATGTTTTGATTTATATTGCCTATATGCAAGGAGAGCTTAACATCTCTTCTACATATAGATTCATGTTGAGTGTATCTTATATTGAGGAGCTTGACAACTCTTCTTTATGCGGTACACGTGTGTAGGGAGAGCTTCACATCTCCTCTTATGCATTGCATATTATGTGTTATGTGAATTAGGGCTTGTCATCCCTTCTTCATGTAATGCATGTATGTAGGGAAGCTAACTTAGCGTCTTCCTCTTCATGAATGTATATCGCATATATCTCTTTATTGATTGATTTGAGTTCACCTCTTTGTGGGAGAGAACATTGTTTTTGTGTTTACTTTAACCCCTTTGTTGATGATTGACAAAAAGGGGGAGAAGTGTTTCAGAATATATGCATGTTTTGGAAAAGATTTCTTGTTTATGCATATTGTTTTGTTTTGCAAAAAGGAGAAAGAATTTGATGTGTTTCATGCTTGTTTATGGATGTTTATCTCCTTATATTTGCGTACATGTTTGTTTAGATTCATGTGTGTGACGTCCCGATCCCGGTAGGTACGGAGACGCCACTGCGACGTACATACGCAGGGCGATAGAACCATCCCGTATGTACGCTAAGCATCAATACAACACAATACAGGGATCAGAGTGCGAAAATACGTGATATTATACATTCCAATACAAAACATTACAAGTACTTTAGTTATCACAAATTGTGACATAATATTACATCACCAGGTACTACAAAAGTAGGATTGTACAGGATACAAAAGATAAACTCACGAGCTGGAAGAGTGAGAATCTCGTGAGCGGAAAAGACTGGACGGAACTACTACTGATCTGCCTGCCCCTCGAGGTAAGCCTGATCCTCAGCTGATGGGTCCACCTCGGTCCAACCTGTCAAATCTGAACATACAAATCCAGGGTTGTTAGTGGGCAACCCAACGAGTGCATAAAAAAGCCAAGTGGCAAGTATGAGTAAAAGTAAGTACATCATGCCAAGTATAATGTACCAAGATCAATAAACATGGAATAATCATAATAAATAGCGAATCATGAAATAAAGCAAGAGTAGCAGGTCATGTAATCAAATTAGCAAGCATAGGGTAACTAACATAAATGGTAAATAATAGAATTCATGTAGCCATCAGTCAATCATCAAGTTATTATTATGAAGACTCGTTCAATTTGTATGTTTCGGTATATGACCGGTGCCATATACCTCTGTATACAAGTCAAGCGAGACAAGTTATTGGAAATTGATAGGGAACGACGAACCATGTTTAGAATGGGTCCCGTGCATGCCCGGGACAACGGTCCAGGAGTATCCGGTACTGAGCCGGAACGTACCGCTAGGCATCGGGACTTACTATATGCCCGAAGGTCTTAGTATACGCACGAACAGGAATAGAGTGTCACCGTTCCCCACAGGATATACCTAGGGGATTATAGCACACCCGGACAGGCAGGTAAGGGGGTAGGGGTGCCAGTATTGCAATGATCAAAAAGTAAGCTTCTTTCTGTAATTCATTAAATTAAATTGTTTTTTTCCTTTGGGTGGTTTTGCATTACTAATCATCATAAATACTTTGTGGCTGATCTTTCTATACTGTCATGTCGCATAATGAAAATGTGTCTCTCTTTCTCTCAATGGGGGATTTATTAGTTTTATTTTTTAGATTATTGAGTATAAATTAAATATCTATGATCTTAGCAAATAAACTTATATTTTTTTTATTGATGTAGCACATTATAGATTCCAACCTCTTAGTCAATAAGGTATAAACTTTTCTTTTATAATTTTTTAAAAGAATTTTTTTTTTAAAAATGAACAATTTGATAAAAGAAATTTTGATTAAAATACTCTAGTGATACAACTCAAGACAATACACGTGTGACACAATACTAAATAATTTGCCATCCACAATACAGGCCTTTCTTCCTTGAAAAAAATATATGCATAAAATATAATATATATTAACACTATTCTAACAAACTAATTAACGCAACCTTTATAAATGTTGATTTCGTACACAATACTGAATGTTGATCGGTCTGATGAGTCATATTTTTGAATTAAATTTGAGCTAAAAAATATTACTTAAAAATATTATACTACTATTAAACATTTTACTGTTTTTTTAACAGACAGATCATTGAAGATGATTGCTTTCAAGTTGTGTTTCTCTCAACCTAGAGAAACACAATTGCGTAACTATGTTGACGGCGCCGTCACAACTAATTTCACAAGTATCTGTCTATAACAATTAAATCTTAAAATTTTTCATTTTTCATTTGTATTTACAAAAAAAAAAAACAAAAGAACAAGAACATAAAATCAAAGCACATCCTAAAATACAACCAAAAAATATATATAAATGATATCTACAAAAAAAAATTATTTTTTTTACACAATTTCCTATTTCTCATAAGAAATAGATTGCCAAAGAAATCTTATAAGATACATAAAAATAATTAGTGAAGAAAAGATTGATGGGTCATTGGAGATTGGTAATGGAAAGAAAAAA